>OX421981.1:60227089-60827089 GCA_949128135.1 Parasteatoda lunata | reverse complement strand
CTCTAATAAATATAAATAATTCTAGTATTTTTAATTTAGTCAAAAAAGTCAAAAATAAATGCACAAATATTTTAGGAAAGTACTTTTGCTAATCAAAAATAAGTATTTTTTTTTAAAAATTTTAATTATTTAAAAAAAATTTTCTTTAAAATTATAAACAATTATTTACTATTAATCATAAAATATTTCAATAATACAAAGAATACCACAAATTATAGAATATAAAATGGATGCCACTAAGTTAAGATGTAGGTTTAACTTGCTCTTACCTTATTTTCTGTTAATGGCTATTTTCAGTCTCTTCAGTCAGAATCTCCAAACTTTTCATGAAAGAAAAAAAAAATAATTAGAATATGACCATAGAAAAAACAGTTAAAAATCAAAAAAGTAAAAACAATGAATTGAAAAAAAAGGAAAAAAAACTGCTTCTAACTATTTTCTATACAATATATCTGATATTTATATTTAGATAAGTTTAATGTTTACCATCTATCTTGAATATGCTCAATGCTTATCGTAAATTAGTATTAACTACTGATGATCTTGCTTCTAAAATAATTACCCTAGACAAATACTATAAAATATAGTTCAGAATTGAAAGGGTAAATTTAGAGGACAATAAGTTGATATCTAAAGTAAAGAATAGAATTTAAAGTGTTAACTTATTATGCATCTTTTTTCTAAAATGGGGTGAAATGTGTGTTTAGATAAATGCTGCCTAAAATTTATAATAAAATTACATTGTCAAATCAATCAAATATTATAAATAACAATCATTAAGAAAATAATAAGTTATAATTCTTCTATAACATGGCGTAGTATTAAAGTGAAAAATTTTCTTTTTAAATTTTGTTTTCTAATTCAAATTTAGAAAAAGTATAAGATATGAATGAAAAAAAAATCAGCCATAACAGACATAGAAGTCTATTCGAATTGTAGATACTAAAATAGTCCTATATATTACTTTTGTCCGGGATACCCTTAATTTTAGAAATAAAATTCCTTGACTTTTCCATTATAGTTTCAAAAATTATTTAGATTAATTTTTTGCACTTCATAGTAATCATCAAAAATATATATACATTCAACAGCCAATTAAAGTTACTTTTTTTTACAGAAAATATGCCAAGCATAATGATTTTTTAAAAGTAAAATTTCAATAGGTGAAGGTTCAACAGAAAGAGATTTAAAATAAACATCCCTATAAATCTGAAGATAGAGAACGAAAAAATATATTAAGAAAAAGATAAATAAGATTAGATAAAATTTGCTTAAAAACTGGAAAAAGAATTAGTAAAGTAGTTAGTCCTCAGATTTTACTTGTTATTAAGAAAATGTCATTATTTAATACCGAAAACTTAATTCTATGAAGAAAAAAAAATGCTGCAAATATCTCTATACTTAAAAAAGAACTTTGAATTTATTTCCACAAGAAAATATTCTTATTTTTAATAATTTAAAAAAATGCAAATACATTACAGTAGATTTCTTTCGTGGGATAATAAAGTAGATGTTTATCTTAATTATTTTTAACCTCATTGGCTACCTAGTGTTAACGTGAATTTTAGAATGAATTATATTTCAGGTTTATTGCAAGATTTTTGTTTCATGTTTTGGCCTAAAATTACATTGTTCCTGACAGTTCCAGTATTTCTGTTTATCTAAAATCAAATTTCCTGGCAATTTTCTACACTAAGATATGGGCCAAAATAGTTTTTTTTACCATTCGTTAGAAATGTACTTATTAGTTAGCAAATCAAAAAAAAAAAAAATTTCAAAAATATACAAAACGTTTTAAAAGAAATTTTAAGAAAATGCTTTTGCAGATTCAATTATGCGTTATTTATTTACAAAAATTTAAAAAATATATTTCAGTAACAGTAATTTCCTAATTTTATAAAAAAATTTAATCTTAAATTTTACCCTTAATATAAAGATTTTAGATGTTCTTACCTTTTATCTTGACCTTTCTTCCAAAAGATTTTTTCTTCCAGCATTTCCTTCCACGCAAATAAATAAAATATAACATTAATAAAAAACAATTACAAGGCAACAAAAGCGAACTTAGAAATACAGTTTTCCCTGTTAATTGATTTTGAAAAATATTCGAAAAATTTAGAAGTGAAAGCAAATGTAAGACGATTTTTAGATTGTTAACCGATTATTAATTATTAGAAAATTATTAAAATTAAATTATACGATAAACTAATAAAAAATTAGAACATTTTAATACCATTTATTATTTTTTTTAGTGGTTAGAAACATATTTGAAGAAAACCTCTTAGGTCTGATCAGAAGTTTTATTTGAAACAACAGGTTAAACTCGCCGTCGCCCTGGTAAAAAATTACTACCGATTGTTTAAGTAAATTAAATAAAGTAATTAAACTAAATAAGTAAATTTATTTAAATAATTATTAAATTAATTACTTTTTAAAAAAATAAAGAAGCATTTGATTTAAAAAACTAAAATAATGATTTTTCTATTGTTAGGATTAATGGAACTTGTAATTCATTTTAAAACTAAAATGGTAACTTGCATGCTATTCATATGGAGAAACTTTCTTGCAGAATATAACGATTATAAAATTTAATTACTAAATAAAGAAAAGAAAAAAAGACTATTTGTGATATAAATATAACATGAGCTAAATAAATATAACATGAGCTAAATAAATATAAATATAACATGAGGTAAAGAATAAAAGTTACGTACTTGTCCTGATGTGGATGGCATTCTTGCAAAACAGAGACCTCTTTCCTCTTTTGAAGTTGGGGACCATTTTTAGATGTTTTATCCCCTTTTTTTTTCAAATTTCTTGGCGACCATTGAATCATTTGGCCCGTCCGACCACCTGGTTAAAGATAATATTTCTTAGAATCGGGGGGGGGGGGGGTTAAAACGCTAAGTGTTCGCTATCCCCTCTCTTTTTCCCTTAACTTGAGGGAAAATCCAAACAAGATCACGAATGTGTAGTTAAACAATTCTTTTTGAAAAGAACGTGTACTGTGATTTCAGACAGTAGGATGCCTTCAAATTAAGATCAATATTTATTTTTAAATCATTAAAAACAATTTCTGGTGTTATAAAGGAAAAATAAATTAAATAACCAAAACTTTTAGTTAACCACCAACGATAAACGAACTCACGAAATTAAATAATTGTATTAAGTCAAAACTTATTTGTGTGCTTTTTTTTAGAAAAACTTTTATACTTATATTGGAAATAACGCTTTTGCATAAATGTTTTGATTTGTTTGATGTTGACGCATAAATGTTTGCTTTGCAGAAAATTAAAATCTCGTTTCTCTATAAGATTAAAATGTATTATTAATATATATTATTAACTCTTTCTGTTAAGGAATTGTTCCATACGAAAATTTGAAAAAAGAAAACAGGGAGTCTCTGCCTCCCCCCTCCTGCTTGCTCCGACCACCTACCCGCATAATTGATTCTATTTAATCCTTGTTTTATTTTTTCTTCCCTTAAAGAGCAATATTTTTAACTGAAACACAGAACATTTTGCTTTTAACATGTACAAATGTAGTAGCGTTATGTAAGAATATTTCCTTAAAATGCTAATCGTAACAAAAGCGGGGACTACCTAAATTTTAAAATAATCATCTACACTCTTTAAAGAAAATTAATCCTAAGGAATACAGATTGTGTACTACAACAATAAAACAAGAAAAATTGCTGAGAAGTTATTACATTTGTTGACGAGAATTTTAACAGATCAAACTGAGAACACTTTTTATTGTTAATTATTTATCGTTATTAACTTTTAATCGTTATTAACTTTTTATCGTCTTTATTTTTAAAAATGTCATTATAACTGTTAAGATTTATATCTAGCAACATGCAAATTCCTTTCTCTCTCTTGCTATTGTTAATTGACAACTTCTTCAGTGCGAGCTTACAAAATTAAAAAATAAAGATATCTTGACGAAAAAATGAATTTTCTATAAAAATGATAAACAGTCAATATTTAAAATATACCTGAAAAAAATCCCGAATGAACAATAACTTTCAAACAAACTGGAATTCAAAAGAAAATTCGTTTAAAGTTTACATATAAAGATGGCTCTTTCAGCCCATCGAATTTTAACTGCATAATTAATTACATTTAAGTGGACAATACCAAGAAAAAAATTCAGTAAAATTACCGAACTGTAGGGTAATGACATTTTTGGGGGGAAAAATTTCTTTGAGTAATAAAATAAAAATGTATCCTGTATTTAAACCATTTATTTGATTAATTTTCTATTCAAATATTAAGGGTTTACCAGAAATACTGGTTTTCAAAATTATAGTTCTTATTGCCAGTAAAAAATACAAAACTGAACAGTTAATTTTACTAAATAAAGGTTTATAAGAAAGAAATGCTCTTAACTAACATGATTATTTACCATATTATACCAAAATTTTACAAATATTATAACATTTTATTTTATTGTTAACCTAAAACATTACCAAAACACTTCGGTAAAAATTACCGAGTTTTTTTGTGTTTCCATAGAGCTAGAATCATGGTAAATTTTGCAATATTTTGGTAGTTTCCATCATATTTTTTCTCAGCTTACAGATTATCAAAAAAAATTTTTTTCCTTACAAGTATAAGAGTTAATAATACTTAAACTTATTGAATGTTAAATTTTCTCTGTATTTTTTTCTATAAACCATAGTAATTTCAAATTTTAAAATCTTGTCGTTTTTGTTAGTAAAACAAAATTTCAATTCTGTAGAGGAATTTTTGTGTCCAGCAGAGCTGCTTATACGATATTTTTTAACACCAAGTGTAAGAGTTAATTATTCTCAAACAAATCATCGATTATGCATTTTCTTTATTCCATCGTAATCCCTGTACATTTCTCTACAGTCCTTTGTAATTTGATGTTTCTAAATCTTATAGTTTTTGCTCTACAAAACAAAAGACAGAAGATAAAACATAGATTGAAGTTGGCAATGCCAATGGTGCATACGGCCTTAATTTAAACACCTAAAGTAGAGGCGTTGGCCACGCCCTTAGGATTTTTTAATTTGGAGAGAAACGTATGGTATTGTAACGTATTATTATTTCTTTACTCAAAGAATTAAAGAGTTTTCCTTCCTGAACATTGCCCGTTTATAAATTTTTCTATATAAATTAATAATTAAATAAAAACAGAGTACATTAATTATTTTTTCCTTCTGAACATTTTTAACAAGTTATATTACTAATCAAATAAGACCTTGATATTAAATCAAAAAATATTTTTTTAAAAATTAGAGTTTATTTATGTATTTATTTTTTATTTACTTTTGTAATTTCCCACATACGGGTGAAAGATTTTTGTTAGATACATTAGGAATAGAATTTTTATCTGTAAAAGATTTTTACTGTGTATTGCTTTTCGCAATCTACGAAGTATGAGAATTTTGCGTTTTTCTGTTATATTTTTGCTTATTTATTTTTTTAGAAAAAAAAAAAAAAAAACAGTTCAATGAAGAGCTTATTACGAACAATTGAAAACAAAATTGGTTTTTTGAAAATGTTAAATAAATAATAATCGTTGGCAATATAAGGAAAGAAATAAAAACTGAAATTTATGTGAGTGGAGATCGATTCAAAACATAAAAAAAGAAACAAAATATTGGAAAAGTCTAAAGTTCCTCAAGAACATTGACCGTGACCCCCCTGACCCCCAACAGGGTGGGATGTCAGAAAAGCATAACCAGACATCGTTAACTTCTCAATTTACCATACACTAGAGAAATCTATCATTCATGTGTGGCAAGGGTCTGCACTATTTATTTTAGCATAAAATGTGCCATCAATACAAAAATGTGCTACTGCATATTACCTTAACCAATTAAAGAGCAAAATAGTTAATTAAAACCAGAATTGCTTCATTTGAAAAAGTTTTATTTTAAAAGTCATTTCTTTTTATTGCAAATTAGACAAAATTAAACTTTAAATTTCTCTGTTTCAATCTTTCTCTATACTTAAATTCATCACTTACTTCAATTTGAATGTTATTAAAAATAGCATCGCATTTAAAACTGGAAAAAATGCAAAAGTTATAACAATATTTCAAAAAAGTTACCATTTTTTTCTTCTACGAAGTCGATATAATATTCAAACAAAAATAAATTTTGTGAAAAATTACTCATTCCCTAGTAATGTTCCCTAGTAGTAGAAAAATGAAAGAAGCATAACAATAAAAAATAATAAAACAAACATTCAATTATTTTCAAAGGTCATTTGCAAAAATGTTTCCTATACATGCATTAAAAACATTGTTTTTTTCTCACAAGGGTTTTTGTGTTAACAACTTTTAAATTGGGATTTGTTTTAAATCTTATGAAATAATAGCAGAAATATGGGTAAAATATGAAAATAACGGTAAGAGTACCGAAATTTTATCTGTTTATATAATTGTTATACTTTTATTTAGGTACATTATATTAATTTGCTAATTGTAATGAAATAAAAAGGATAGCTGGATTTGTATAATAAATAACTGTGCTTAAAAAATTACGCTCAGAAAGACAGAATGTGCGACACAATAAGAAAAATTAATAAATTAGAAGTAATTTTTTCTTGTTAACAGATGATGTTGGAAACAATTCTTATTTCTCTTTATTCTACATATATTTTCAAATGCCGATATGAAATGTCGAAGTTTTATATTTGGCAAAAACTAATCTTTTTCTAAAATAAACTCAGCGGCGCAACAGCCCATAGAGGGCCAAGGCCTACTGTGTTTATCTAAGTTTTCTTGACCTTGGGCTCTGGGGTGCATGAGCAGATGTTCCGGCCAGGTGGTCAGCCCAACGCGGAACCCCCAGTGTTTAGTTCCCAAGCATGCTTGGTACTTATTTATCAACCCACTGAAGGGATGAAAGGCTGAGACAACCTTACTCGGCCGGAGGATCGAACCCAGGACCTGTGGCACGGGAGCGCGAAGCTCTACCACAATCTTTTTCTATATAATATTTTTTCTTTATTTTTGTTATTTTTGATATTTAATCAAGAGGAATATTTTGAAAATCGCGTAAATGATAAATTTTTCTACAACAATCGATAAATATTTATTAGTTCAAGAAAAAATGAAAAAGAACCTTTTAAATTGTAATAACTTTCAAAAAAATAAGAATTTGTAAAAGGAAAAAAAGACTATGTTACGTTTATAAACAAATTTGGCTCTTTCCGCATACCAAATTTAACTTCTACAGCTGAATTTTTGCGCCCTTAGAGCGGCCCACATGTTATTTTTCTAACTAGTTTAAGAGTAAAAAAAATCTTGAATTAACTATCGAATTATTTTTTAATTCCATTGTAATCCCCGTTCAATTTCCTACATATCTTCGTAATTTGAAGTTTCTAAATCTTACAGTGTTTGACAAAATGTAACGTTAAGTTGAAAACCCCAAAACAGTGACCCTCTAAATTTTTTGACAGAGAAGGAAATTTATTAATATATGCTCGGTTCACGTTAATTTAACAATGCAGTTTATTTTTTCAACTTCATATAAAAGGAAAATTTTAGGATTGGTCAGTGGTAATGTTATTATTCTAGGTTTTCATACGTTCACACTTTTCGATTAGACCAACTTAATCGATTAGATTAACTTCAACATTATTATCTTAAGTAAAGAATTCTAAGAGTCATGAAAAAAATCATGATAACATAAGCATTAATAAAAAAGCATCTCGAAATGATATAATAAAAAATGAAGAAGATAATTCTTTAAATTCTTGGAATTGATTGTTTTAGAGACTGAGTTTTTTCTCTTTATTTTCACCAGAGTGTATTTTTAATAGTTTTACATTAAATTACTTTAAAGCAATTTTATATTCTTTTTATAGTTAACTTATACATAACTATTGTTCTCCTTTTCGACAGCAATTTTTTTATAAATATTAATACTGTAGAAAGAAAATAATTTTGTATTGTTCTACGAAACGTATATTGGTTTGAATTAGAAACCAATTTAGCCCATTGGCTGACAAAAGGACAAAAATGAAATTAAACACCTTTTGTAATTTATGACGACTTTATAAAAAATCAGTCCAAGAAAAAAAAATTACCAATGGGTATCCAGTGATCAGAATAATGCAATTACAATTCTCTTATGTTATTAAACAAATAGAATTCTTTAACTTTCATTAAACTTTTTATTAACGAACAAAATTGTAATTGTACAGTATATTTTTTCTCTTAATAACAGATAACTTTATTTTAATTTTTCATTTTAATTATCTTTTTTTTGATTAATTCTGTTTTTAAAAAACAGTTCAAATCAACCTTTCAATAAAATTTTATATAAATAAAAATTTTTATATGCACATTTTTTGTGGAATATTTATTTTGAAGAACTTGTAATTCAACATTATGTTGAGTAATTTTCGCTGAGTAATTCTTTTGCCTTATTGACCTATTAATTCTTTATTTGACTTAGCTCAAATAATTTCCCCCAAATTTAGAACAGTCCAGTAAACATATCTTAATAGAAAATTAAAGGAATTAAGTTTCCTATTCAGAATTTTAACACTTTGATCTTTACATTACTATAACAAACCTTAAATGAAAATATTATTTCGAATTATTTTCGTAAGAACAGAAACAAGGTTTACTCACTGTCCCTTTTTTACACAGGGGGTTTCTCTCCCAGGAGCGACCCATCATAATAATTAATTCCTCGAATTAGTGCTGTTTTTAAGAGTTCTTGATAAAATTATTATAATTTGAATTATTATTAGGAATGATTGCACTAAAATTAGTAGTTTGTAATGCAAACACTTTTGTACGTGGCAAGAACTAGCGATTTTTTACTGCATAATATATTAAATGTAAAGTCAGTATCACAAAGAGAATTATAAGGATTTTAATGGTCAATTTTATGCAATAGAATTTCTGGAATAAAAAGGAGTTTGTAAATGTATTTGTGTGCCCTAGCCCTTCATGATATTAAAATATTTGTTGGTAAAAGAAGTAAAGACCTTTATTTTAGAATTAAGAAATTAAAGTTTGCTTTGAGGGGGACGAGTAGGTGTTGGAATGTAGCTGTTTCAGCTTGACGACAGTGAGCAGAAACTTTGGTTGGAGGGTTGTGTCTGGGGGGGGGGGAAGCTCCTTCTTGCAAAAAGCTCCTTCAGAAAGTAAAAAAAAATTTGGTTTTCTCTTCTGCAGAATTATATTCTAAAGATGTCTTTCTCATTCATTAAGAAGAAATGCTCAAGATTTTTCACTTCTCATTTGAACTCTTTTTCTCTTCTCATCAACTGAATAAGATTTTTACTGTTCAAAACACATTTAATATTATGAACATATACTACATACTAACATATCAACCAACCACCACTGGTACTCGAGCCTGGAACATCTCATTGGGAGACAAACTCTGCATCTGCTGAACCATTGCCACTTCTACTGTATGAATTGCATTGTAGTGAGGATAATATAGGCAGTCTTACATTCTGAAAAATATTATAATGGCACCCAAAATTGTTTATGCTCAATCAATGCACTATCAATGCTCAGTTCCGTAGCCTTGTAATTTTTAACTGAACCCAGATGATAAGGAAACTCCTGGTTCAAGTTTTGGGTCAAACTAGCCTTTGTTGAGGACTTTTTTGTTAGAACTAACTCTCATTTGTGGTACATGGAGAGGAAGACCACAAAAACCTCCCATCAGTTATCCCAATGACAAGGGAATTCTAACTTATGATCAGTCTACCACTGAGAATATTTTACATCAGCACTGTGGTCAATACTATCCGGTAGCAGAATTTATATTGACCAGCCGCTGCAGCTTCTACTGTATGAAATACATAGTGGATAGAGTAATTATAGTCAGCCTTACGTTCTGAAAAATGTCAAAATGTCACCCAAAATCTTACTTTTTTTAAATCCACCGATGAGACTATGAGTATTGGAGATTTTTTTAAAAAAAATATTGTTTTCAGTGAATATTGATTAATAAAAGAAATTTAATGTGTACTTCTCATATCACAAGAATATCTGAGCCGTATCTTCATCTCCTCTCTAGGTCAAGATTAAAAATATTAAAACTGATTACTATTTAGTATACTTTATTAATACAATAGAATTTAAATACACTATTTTTATAGCTAGCACAGGGTGTTTAAACAAATAAAAGTCCATGGATATAATGTTCCTGGATGGAATGGTTATCTGTCATAGTCATTATGCATCATGCATAGTCATCTCTCATAATGCATTACTATCTGCATTTACTGAGACTCTGTCTCTTATGATTTTGTGACAGTATTCCTATAATCATAATGTTTATACAAATGTTATTTTTGTTTTAAATATGTGACTACAAAATTTCAATATATTGTTTTAAGTCCTGTGTTTTTTTTTTTTGCAGGTTGTGCGATTCAATAAATTTTGATGATTGTTCATTTGAAAATACTGGAGATTATGAATGCCTTCCTACTGGATGGGAAAAACATGAAGGTTTTTCTATCTTTCACATTTATTAATCCATTATATTAACAGATATTTCTTTATGCATATTCTTAAATTATATATGTCAAACTTTTACAAATTTCTATTTTCAACTAATTTAAAAAATTTCTAATTCAATATTTTATTCTATCATTGTTTGAGAATTGCTTACAAGGCTCTCAAAAAATGGAGATCAAAATATTCTTTTACTTTAATTAAAAAGTGTCATCAATCAGTGACATACCTAAAGAACTATTAGTCCAAATTGAATATCTCTCATAGATGATAAGCGGGAATGGGTGATAACCATGCAAACAGGTATTTTTTTATAACTCTGTGGTTTAGAACATTCTGTTGATTGGCAAATTTAAAAAGTGGTAATAGACTGCCATTACTCATCAAATTTTAGGGCTTCGTTTACTTCAGAGATCCTTGATTATACCTTTTTCAGCAATTGAACGATGATTCGTCAGGGTGGAAAATGGTCACAATGTATGTCATGGGTTAGGAATTAGTATATATTTTTCTTTTAGATATTCAAACAAACAATTAAAGCAGGAAAAAGTAATAAAAAGCAATAAAATAAAAGATATGTGTTAGTAAGACAAAACTTCCCCAGGGGACACTCTGCCTACCAACACACTGGAGCCTTTCTGTTGTCAGTGGAAAAATGGATAGACAAATAAGAGAAAATCATTACAAGAATTGAAAAGCACAGAAAAATAATGAACTAGCAAACACTACTTAAATGTACACATAGTAAGACATAAAAATGATACTTATAAATAAACATAGTTACAGTTAGATTAACCAAGTCAAAATAAAATATAATTTGCCGAATCAGTAAGAAAATATTATAAATAAATCAAGTGCTGACCCCTATTTGAAAATCTTGAACAACAAAACCAAAATATATTCAATGAGCAAAAAAATTTTTAAAAGGTGCTGCCATCTGCTTTGGAAAAAAAAGAAATCCTTAATTTCACCACATAGGCCTATTTAATAAAAAGAATTGGATAAATTTATGTAATGTTAACATTTTTGAAAATTATCTTTTTAATGGTATTTGTTTTTACAGACAAATTAAAGGTATTTCAATGGGTAATTGTTATTCAAGTGCTTTTGCTAATATTTTCTTACATTATTATGAACATAAATTTTTACAACATAATTTATTAATTCGGTTTATATTTATTGATGATTTAATTATTTTTGATTGTAATGATTTTGATTGAATCAATGATATTTATCCTAAAGAACTTAATTTAATTAAGACTAATTCAGAAGATAATTGTGCATATTTTTTTAGTTCTTGATATTAAAATTCTTAGCAATAAAATTTTCATTGGATTATATAATGAACAAAGGGATTTTAAATTTAATGTAATTAGTTTAACACATTTTAATTCCAACCTTTACTTTAAGATTTTTAAGAATATTGTTATTAGTCAAATTCTTAGGTTTAAAATTTTTTGTAATAATAAAACAGATTTTCTTTCAGCTATTGGAACTTTCAGAATTACCTTAAAGAATAATAATTTTCCTTTTAATTACTATAATTATGATGTTTTAATTCAAAATATTTTAAAAACATTAAAATAGTTTGGCTGATATTGAAGCCTGCATAAATTGGCCTATGCGGTAAAATTAAGGATTTCTTTTTTATTCAAAGCAGGTGGCAGGACTTTTTGCTCATTGAATATATTTTTGTTTCGTTATTCAAGATTTTCAAATAGGGGTCAGCACTTGATTTATTTATAATATTTTCTTACTGATTAGGCAATTTATATTTTATTTTGATTTGGTTAATGTAACTGTAACTATGTTTATTTATAAGTAGATGTTTCATTTTTAAGTCTTACTATGTGTACTTTGAAGTAGTGTTTGCTAGTTCATTATTTTTCTGTGCTTTTCAATTCTTGTAATGATTTTCTCTTATTTGTCTATCCATTATGGGACCTCGGGGCACTGTCAGTTTTGGTTTTTCCACTGACAACTGAAAGGCTCCAGTGCGTCGGTAGACAATGTGTCCCCTGTAGAAGTGCTGTCTTACTAACACACATATCTTTTATTTTATTGCTTTTTATTACTTTTTCCTGCTTTGTTTGTTTGAATATCTTAATTAACATAAAGCAAATTTGGTTTTATCTGCTTTAGGCGCTTTTCCATTTTGATTTAATGTTTTAATTGTTAATTTACTTCTTTGTCTCTTTCTGTTTTTGTAAATTGGATTCATTTTCTGATTATATATTTTTCTGTAATATAATTCGTGAGTAGGTAATTAGCATATACTTGTTCTTCCTAGTGATTCTCAATAATTAATATTAAATGTGCAGCTGTTCACATTAATGTAATTTAAATTAGATCACAGGATAAATGTGGCTAGGTGCCCATTTTTCGTTTGCTTCGCTTTTATTCTCTACCTTCTGGCGTGCTAAGCGGCTGCAGTGACCCTCAGTAGTGACCAGATCATTCACTGGCTGGTGAATCTTGTTTCAGGCAGCCATTATGGTGTGCTGTTTGCACATGAAGCTATGAGCTTCAGTAATATCTGAGAGTGCAGGAGTCATGTTGAACTTTGCTTTTCAATAACTGTGAATCTAAATATTTCTATGAGTTATCCACTAGTGGCTATAGTTTCAGCAAATTACTTCTGAACTTGTTATGATAATGGTTGAGCTATGCTGTGCAAGGAATTTTTTTTTTGTGTGTGTGCTTGTGCCATTGTGAATAGTGTGTCTCTTTGTATACCCAATGTCTTCTGTTTTTCTACTATTTATTTGGAAATTTAAACCTACAAATAAAAGTCTTTATTCTTCCACATCCTCTTAGTCATATGTGTGTTGCATCACCGGTAGGAGCAGTATACCAAACAAAATGTTTTTGGGATTCATCTGATTTTTTAAGTTGTATTTTATAAAATTTTAAGCATTTTAAAAAATTATTTTGCTTAGTTTTTAGAATTATTATTCGAAAAGATTTATTCAAAAGTCGCTCATCTTTTATAGCATAGAATATTACAATATGAATATTAGCTTTTATGAGGGCATAAAAGCTAATATTCATAATCACAGAAAATTAAAGTTCAACACAAAGGCTGCTATAAACACGCAAGGAATTTTCCGATTCAAAATTGAAAATATTTTGAACCCAGAAATGTTTTTATTCTTTGCTCATACTGATGAACAGAACGTGTGTAATGAAGTTTTCAAATAAAAACTAGAGAACTTATTAATGAGAAATTATTTTTATTTTGTGTATTTTTGATTCTTTTTTTTTCTTTCTTATTTATAGAAGAAGTGACTCTTCTTGTTTGAGGGTGCATATTGACATATTACTTGATTAACAACATTAAAAACCAGTCGTAATAATTGTTACATGTGTGTGTTGGTCATTATTTGGGGCCAAGACTGATTTTTTTCACTAACTTGGATTTATGAGAAACTTGAACAATCGAGACTCTTCTGTATATGTGTTCTGTTATGTGTTGATGAGAAAAAAAATTTATCTGATAAATAATTTTCTCTCTCTTTAAATTTTGTAAATGTTATTTTTAACAATGACTGTCTTTTAAATATCTTTTATATGCAAAAAAAAAAAACTAAAAAAATACTACATATTCAGAAAAAAATTTCCGATTATTTCTTCCAGCTACTATATTCTGATATTACAAATTTTAAATTGTATCATTTGTTAAAATTTTTGTAAAAAACATGTTGCCTTATAATTTTCTTTAAATAAATGCTCTTTATAAATAAAATATTCGGGTTTTTTTCTCCATAAACAGTTCAAATTATACCAATGATTAGAACACTTTTTCCTCAGAAAAAACTCACAAAATCAATACTTCTCTAAAACTGTTAGAAGCATTTTTCGTAATTTGGGATATCTACGTGTTAAAATGATGGAGAATGAGCAAGGGCTACTTAAAATATTTCATATCCTCTAAGATAGTGCGACTGCTACCTTTTGTTGCAAATATTAGAAATCTTGCTATGGAATGAAAATCTTTCTAGTTGAGAGAAGGGCTTGTAATTTTTCAGTTAATGACAAAGTGAAAAGAGATGCTCTGCTGAAGAAATTATTGCTCATTTTTACCTTTACTAGAAAAAACACCTCAAAGGTTTGCAGAATTGTCTCTCTCCTCAAGGTTTGCAGAATTGTTTACCATTTAGTATTATTTTATCAGACTTTGGAAGTTGAGAATATCAACATATTACCCCCCAAAATTTCATCTCTTATTTTTAAAGTATTAATTTTATATTACAAAAAAAGATAGGGATTTTTGTTAATAATTGATTACTTTTTGTCAAAACAGTCAATTTTTTTTATTGTTAATTTGTTTTACTTGATTTGAGTGTTTTATTTCTATTCCCCAAAAATTTATTGGAAAGTGCCAAATACATATTAAAAACTTTGAATGAGCTATTTATATAATTAAGCAAATCACTAACCATAAATCATCATTATACAAAATTGTAAGAGAAGTACAATTATTTTGTTTTTGGCTATTCTCAGCTCTTTGGTATAATTACCTAAATAGCGTTTGATCTTAGAGACGAATTTTTATCTAATAAGCTAGTTTTCTTGATTTAAGAGGGCTGAAGGTTGCTAATTCTCATACTTTTAAATTAATTTAAGAAAGTGCACACCAAGACATAAATATTTTTTTATTTATAATTGTTGAACAGCTGACCCAATTTTTTGGCTTTACGACTAATATCAACACTGTAACCTTGTAATTTTGAACCCAATCCAGAAGACAAGGAAACTCCTGGATCAAGTATTGGGAGAAATTTGTAAATTAAAAATATATTTCTTGTCTAGTTTATTTTTCTTTATTTAATTTATTATATAACTTATATTTTCCATATAGTTTAGCACTTTCATCATAGCAAGCACTTTTTTATAGTTAGCTATAAATCCTTAGCCCTAAAAGTTCTCCTGATGTGCTAAAATTGAAACAAAACGGGAATTCCTTAAAGCTTGTTTATTTTACTTTAATAGAAGGATAATCTATTGCAATCAATTGCAATGATTACTATAAAGAGTTAGTTGTGTTTAACATAATAATAATAATAATAAATATTATTGTAAGGCTTTAAAAATCTAGTTGCTGGCTCCATCTTGTAGAAATGTCAGGAAGACAAAATATTATGGCCTGGAATGCTACAATGATACAGAAAAACCTTGTGTAGAGGATTAGTTATCTCTGTTACCGGTAAAGTATGAAACGTCGGCATTGCATAGAATGCCTGACGTTTTTAGGCAAAGTATGAAATGTGAGAATTATTACATACTTTGCCTAGGCATTGTATAGAATGCCTAAGCATTCTATAGAATGCCAAATGCTATTTAGGCAAAGTATGAAATAAACGACATGATGAGGTTATTATGTAAATGATGTGCATGTTACTGTGAATGACCGAAATCGGTGGTTGTTGACTTTCACCAGTGAATGTTGACAATCACATAGTCGCTTTGGTGAATGTCCGAAATACTTATTACATCCGATTTGTTATTAATTTATTCGTGAATATAATTACATTTATTTGATATTTTAATACTTACTGACGATGGATTAGAAGAAACATCAGTGTTAGGAGTATCGAGCAAATATATACCGGGCAATGGCACTTGTCCTTAAAAGAAACATCAGTGTAGGGTATACCGGGCAATGGCACTTGATCTTAAAAAAACATCAGTGTAGTGTATACCGGGCAGAGGCACTGAACCTTAAAAAAACAACAGTGTAGGATATACCGGGCAGTGGCACTTAACTAGACTGGACATTTACCAAAGGTCTAGTATGAAGTCTAATAGTAGGTCTAGTTAAGTGCCATTGCCCAGTATACCCTACACTGATGTTTTTTTAAGGTTCAGTGCCACTGCCCAGTATACATTTGCCCGGTATACCCTACACTGATGTTTTTTAAAGTCGAGTGCCACTGCCCGGTATACCCTACACTGATATTTTTTAAGGTCAAGTGCCACTGCTCGGTATACATTTGCCCGGTATATCCTACACTGATGTTTTTTTAAGTTTCAGTACCACTGCCTGGTATATATTTGGCTGGTTTACCCCAGGGCTGATTGTGCTCCAGAAAAAATCCGGATTTCCGGATTTTTCGCTAACCGTGATCTGGAAGTTTCCGGAGATTGAAGGTTCAGATATTTAAAAAAATCATTGATCGCAAAAGTTTTCGGAAATCAAATTTTCAGAGGTGGAACTTAAAAATACAGTTTATTTTATTTGTTTCTAAGGAGATCTACTTTATAAGCTTATATTCAAGATTCACTTTTTATTAGTAAATAATTATTATTATCATAAACTCAAGAAAGAAAGACATATTTGTAAATTTCAATTACTTCTCCAGGTCATCATAGGTATGTGTAAAATTTTAAATATATTTTAAGTAAACTAAGAACCTGTTTAAATCTTTTTCTAATTTTTCAATTTAAACTAATATAATTTAAATCTTTTTCTAATTTTTCAATTTAAATTAATGAAATATAAACCATTTCATACTTTGCCAGCTAATTTTAGGCTTTCTATACAATGCCGGATTTCATACTTTGCCGGTAACATCTCTATCCTATTCTGCTACCAATATTCCTTGGATAAATGTTGTCCATCATAGTGAAATATTTATAAAAAAAATAAATACTAGGTGGCATCATTTTAGATACATAAAATTTTTGCATATCTTAAAAATAAATTCTGATGGAAATACGCCTTTCATTACTTTACTTTCAAATTTTAGGTGCCCCAAAGCATTTTTTTGGCCAGAAATTGTCATGTTATTGTGATGGACCTATGGTTATAGACATGCAATTTTTAAGCTTCAATCTAATTTTATTTTCTTTTCTAATTGCTGTTGAACTATCCCCTGAGCTATCGCGGCTCCTTCAAACTAATTTAAGAAATCGTAAGTACATTTGCAATAATATGGCATGCAAAATATTATGATGTTGGTATGATTTTGGCACTGAATAATATGTTGTGCTGAATTCAGTATTAAAAGTTATTTCCTGAATAGGAACACTACAAAATATTATTGAATATATAGATATATGTGTGTGTGTATTTATCCATAAAACAGTTCAACGGTTACTATTTCTGCCATGGAATATTTTAATTATGATAAACAAAAATAAAGATTAAAATAAAATTAGGTCATCATAATAAAAACCATGTTTTTTTTAAAAAATAATTTCTTTGATCTATCTATAATTTTAAAACAGTGTATTATATTTCTTTAAATGAATGTTTTTTTATAATCTATACAGATGATAGTGGACCATACTATTGGCATATCAGTAGTGGCACAATACAACGGGACCCACCCTTATCACTTGGAAGTAGCTATAAGATTTCAACAGGACTGTCAAAAGATCTTGATATGGTAAGAAATATATATTTTAAAATTGTTTTTTTTTCCTACTGCTAAATCATTTTATAAATTTTATGTTTTATCTCCTCTAGATCAAGAAAATATTTGGTTTGTAATGAGAAAAAACTGGTAACTTGTTTTTACACGAGTGAATGAAATTAAATTGATTTTCTGGATAATAATTTTAAATTATTTTTCTGCCTTTTAGGAAATGCTGCTTTTTTTCTGATAACCTTGAATTGAAATCTGTTCTCTCTAGGCATTTAGTATCAAAATTAGATTTATTTTCAAAAATTTTACTCAACACTATTTATTTTTTTTTTTCATACAGCCATTTTTAATTCCCGTTGGGAGTTGGAAAAAATAACAAAGAATAAGAGAAAAATCTAACTTAAGCTAAATATCGCATGTGCAAAAAATTTTTTAAAAAATTGAGATAATTTTGGTTATAGGCCAACCATAAATGTCACGCTTGGAGGGGATGGTTGAAGTTTGTGAAATTGTGACAATTCTCTGAGGAAGGCAGTAACAAGAGGCAAGCAGTGACATTTTCCGGCAATGCTTTATTTGGTAGTGTATGTTTTTTTTTTTTCGGATTTAGAAAAAACTACTCATGGTTAATTTTTTTATTTTTTGAATTTATCATTACAAATATCTCCTGGTTACAAGCGTTAGAAATAGTTGTTTATTTTTGTATAATTCTTTATTCTGGCAGTCAAGTAATTGTATTCGAGCAAACAGATCTTAGAGTAAAAAGGAATTTTTTTTAATTTTATACATTTTCAAAATTTTCTACATAACTGGAATGGCATAATAAAAATATTTATTTATTCAGGTCCATGTCACACAAAAGTAATCAACAGGAGTCCCTCAAAATGAAAATCCTTTCCTTAATTATTAACCCCATCAATGTTGGACAATGAGATCAAAATGTACCAAATCTGAATTTAGTGCATTAATAATACAAAATATATGATCGCTGATACACTGTTTTTTTAAAATGAATATAATTTTCTTATCATTTTCTTGTAAATTGGTAGATACATAATTCTATATTTTTTAACATAATAAATTTTACGCACATCCAAATCGAACTATAGTCGTTTTTCTTTTTTTAATTCAAGTTCAATTTGAATGTTTTTCTACAATTTTGCTTAAAAATCTACTTTGTATAAAAACACCAAAAATAGATTATTTTACAATCTTTCTGTTTTTTTTAAGAGTCAAGTGTGAATGAAAGATGAAATGATTATACTCGTTATGACAAGAAGTGAAAAATAAAATTTGAAATGCAGGCATAAATTTTGAATTAAAATTTGTTGGCTGAATTTTACATTACAATAATTAAAAGAAAAACTTGTCTGATTTATTTGTCTCCTACATTAGTAATGACCAAGATTCTTGAAATGAACAAATTCCAAGCACTAGGTTAAAGCTAAAATGACATTATTATGTGTGCTTGTTACATTGTAGCAATAGTAGCCATTTTATTTATCTTTGGAATTATTATACATATATTAATAGTAGAATATTATACCTGATGCATTTGTATATTTTTTTAAATATTATGGCCAATTTTTGTGTTAATATATTTTTTTCGGTAAAAGATATATTTTTTTGGGGTTTTGCATATCAAAATTTCATCAATATGACAAAAATCGATTTATCATTGCTATTATTTACTAGAATTTTATAGTAAAAATTACTATTGCTCCACTTTTTAACAGTTTTGAAAAACAGAATCCTGTAAAAGTTTAGTAGTTCTACTCTGGGAGAAAATGTTTAGTTGAATTTGTTATTATATAAGCAAGAATATTTAAAAACTAAATCATATAATTGAAAGAAAAGAAAATGACAAATAAATTATCTACCAATTTTTATTTTCTTAAATTAGGACACTTTATTTCACAATTTAATGATTAAAAGAAAAATTGACTCTTTCATTTATAGGCTAACTCAAATTATGGCAAATACATGTGCATAAAAAAAAAAAAATACATGCACATAATATGCGTGAATGCTGCTTATGGAAAATTTGTAAATTTTTGCAAAGATCTTTGAAACTCTATGCATGTCTTGTTAAGTTGTGGTCTAGTTAGAAGCGGAATCTGAATTTCAGCTTTTTAAAAAACGATTTAAATAATGAACAACAAGTTTAATGCAAAAAGTGAAATTCCTTGTTTGATGTGAAGAACTTCATGAAAAAATTATGAAACATATCTGCAATTAAAACATCTGAATAAATACACTGCAATCAAAAGATCCACAAACCAAACATCCATCTTTGTGTTTGTACCTACTGAAAAAAATAAAAAATATATAGCAGGAAATTTAACACATCTCCCTGATAATTTACAAGAGTCTATATATCTAGAGTCTATATTTAAATATCTCCCTGATATTTCCCAAGAGTCAATCAGTTGCTTGTAGAAAGTTTTTTTATTCAGATTTTATGTTCACATAAAGTTTTTCATTTTATCTATTATTAAGTGTTTAAATTAATTTTAAACACTTTCATCTTTCAAATGGCATGAAAAATTAGTTTTAGATTTTTAAAAATCGAAAAATTCATAAGATATAAAATTTGTTATGCCTTTCAATTCAATTTTTTTCCTTATTAATAAATAAATCAAAATTATTTATTCTAATTTTCTCATTATATTACATATTTATCTTTATGCCAAGGGGTTATAACTTTTTTGTGAAAGAATTATTATAATCTAACAAATCATTCAAAGATATGAAGAGAAATGTGTCTTATTAAAATAACATTAAAGTAACAAAAAATTGAATCGTTATAGTGTTAAAATATAAAAGTCAGCTTTTTAAAATATTTATCTACACTCCTATTTTGTTGGTGATAAAATCAAATTTGGTTTTAAAGAAATGCCTGTTTCTTCTGAAAAAGTGCATTTTTATGTTCAAATAGTCATTATCTATGCAGCATAATTTAAGAGATTTATTTGATATATTATTGCCGTAACACTTTACCAATGAAAATCTAACCAAAATTCAAAAGTAATAACTGCAATCCTTTTTTTTTTTTATTGCTGACTGTACATAAAATAAATTTATAAAACAGTTCAACATCCTATTCAAGTTAAAAACAGATTTATTTGAAAAATTATTGCAAGAATAAACTAAACAAACATACTATGAGTACAGAATTATGTTGATAACAGCAAAGAGAAATGATAGCTGGCATACACATTTTATATTGCTTTAAGATGCTGCATTCTATGGCACAACAGAATAACTGTAAGAGTAACTTTTAGTTGTGGGTAACATTTGTTGTTGATTTTAAAATTACTTATATTTCTTGACCCTCAAAATGTAGGGGATAGCAGCAATCTGCAAAATTTGGTCCTAATAGTTTGAACAGGAGTGCTGTTAAAAGTTTGAACTCATCACTGTTTGTTTTACTTTTTGTATATTTTGCCATATCTCAAGAAATTTTTAAGCAAATTGAAAATTGCTTACATGGCATTGCACATAAGTATAAAGCTTGTTTATCCAAAGATATATCCATGCAAACAATTTTTAGTAATTATTTATTATTTTATTTATTTATAATTGAAAAATGTTGAATTGTAAGGTATACAAATATTTACATAATTTTAAAGAATGTAATTTCATATGTCAAAACACAAACTTTTGACTAAATTAGTCAAATAGTTCTGGAGAAATCAATTTTAAATATAGGACTTTTTTAAAATTTTAAAACTCTGAAACTATTTGATAAAAACTATGTCTTAAGAAAAGTTTAATCAGTGTTTAAAAAATAAAGAAATCTTGCTGTAGTTAGGATCAACCTTCACTCTAAATTTGTAGCTATAGTGGTAGTAGTAGTACCTATAAAACCCATAGAATTTTTATTTTATTATATGTAGATAGATAGATATCTAAGCTTATGTAAGTTATTTTTTGTTTGCTTCCTGTTTATTGAGATTATATTATTAGGTAATTTCTTCTGTTCTTATATTCTAGGTTTCCAGTAAAGAACAGCATTGCTTCAAGACTTGTTCTACATTTTGCAGCAATAATGCTCTCTTTAGTGCACATTCTGAGGAAGAGAAACTAAAGTTAGTTTTATAATCATTTTCTTATTACAAAAGTTATTCGAAACTGTAAAACCTTAGCTATTCAGAATGAGCGGGAATGGCCATATTCTTGATACTGAGTTCTAAAAATCTTGAGTTTTAATAGTACCTTATTTTTTGGAAAAAATGCCTTGTCTTAATTAAAAATCAAATAACTTAATTTTAGCTTGTAACAAAATAACAATAAAAGGGGAAAAACTATAATAGTTGTCCATAAAAGTTACTAAATATGAATAACTGAATAAAAAATTAAAATTTTAAAGTTTAAAAAAGTACAGAAAAGGAAAAATACATAAAAGAAGCCTTACTGAAATGCAATATTTGTTTAAAACATATTGTCAAAATCGTTGGTGTTTCTTATTACAGAATTAATTTTTAAAAAGCATGATCAAAACATAGTTAAAAAAGAGTTTATAAAAAATTAAATCTCAAAGGAAAGAAAAGTACTGAAAAAAAACAAAGAGGGGGAAAAAAACAAAAGTATATTAGAATCGTTGCTTGAATGTAATAGAGATAAAAATAAAAAAAATATTTATAAACTGATATTAATTTTGTATTTTTTGCAATTGTTAATTTTGTGCACTTATTTAACAATGGAAATCTGTTGATTTTCCATTTTACCTCTATTTTCTTGAAAAATGCCTCTCCACTATAATAAGCAGATAAAAACAATAGTCTATTATTAGCTTTAAGAGAAATAGTTTATAAAACTGTAATAATTATCTTAATGAAATATTCAAGATAAACTGAAGACTGATTAATAGGTAACTAAATTAAATTGAAATTGCAAACTTGAGAAAAGGGGAAAAAAAGATGAAATGTAAAAATTTATAAAAAGAAAACAAAGACTTTAAAATCTTATTTTTTCATATTACAATATTTTCAGGGAAAATTGGTAATGAAACAATGATAAACAAAACAAAAATCAACCTAAAATGCCTTAGAGAAATGAGGTGCCTTATATAAAACTCCTATAAAAACAAAAGTTTAAAAAATCTAAAAAGAGACAAAAAAAATTCTTTTTTAATCAAAAACTATTCATTCATTTACATTTTTATTTATATAATAGTAAATTCAGTAAAACAAATTTTTAAAATAGCTGGCTAGCAGCTTAAGTAATGCGGATCAGCGTTTCAAATGTTAACTTTTTTCTACGTAACTGTTCTCACTTTAGGGAATAAATTAAGAAATAGCATAGTTTAAAAATATTTTATGCTCTTGAATTATATTATTTGCATTATATCAATCTTGAATTATATCTTGAATTATATCATTGAATTATATCATTGGCAAGGGCATCAACTTTTATATGAGATTTTTCCCTGTTTAGTTTTTTAACCCACTGGCGGTTAAGGAAATGGGCGAAATTGGGAGAAAGTTTCTCCCCTACACACAGTTCCCCTATCTATTAACATTGGAAAACCGGTTTTGCTGTGCAGTGAAGACTGCAGGTTAAAATACGACTTTCTACGTGCAGAACCGTCAGTGGGTTAATCTTTTTTTTTTTCTGCTTCGCTTTTGACTACTGCAGTTTTTTTACCTTTATTTTCCATTTTTCGTTGGCTACTATGAGTTTTATGTTTCAAATTACTTTTGGTTTCTTCTCTTACGTCTGGCAATGCTTGATAATGGGCACCTATTTTTGAGTTCTTGAAACCTGTCTACTTTTATTACCATTTTCACATTTTTTTGAAGCCAATGCAGTTTTTTTTTTCAAGTAAATGTTTTGAAATCTCAAATATATATATGCATGACATCAATAATGAAAGGCAAATTAATCATAAAATTAAAACAAAAAACGTAATTTAAAGCAAATTATGCAGATTCTTATATTTCTCATATTTTTGAAAAAAAAATATGTCAGTAAGTTTTTAATGCCTTTTCTCCTTTTTGATAGATTTCAAACCTGCTTACATTTTCCATCTTAAAATTTTATACATAAACAGAAAAAAAAGTGGTAGCACCTTAACAGGGTGGGTAGCATTTTTATAAAGTGCTTAAAATTGCTTATTTAAATTTTTGTTGTCTAAAAGTCCTTAAAGATACTTTTTTCATTGGTAATTAAAAAGTGCTTCATTTCCATTTTCTAAAATGAGAGATTTCTTCTTTATCAAGTCTATTTTCGCCATAAATTATGCAAAAAGCGTGGTTTTTACATTTTTCTATTCAACCTTTTCACAATTCATTCAACTGCAATCCATTTCGGCTTAATGTCGATCCGAAGTGTATAAAATCAATACCATTTTACTTGTTTGATGAAAAACTTGTGGGTTCGCGCCATATATAGTATATTGCAGTACGCAAATGTATGTGAAATATATATGCATACACTGAACTGGATTCGCGGGAAGCAAAGGAATCTTGCTCTCTAATGCGCCACTCTGCTGCACTTTGCAAGAAATTCTCATTTTTTCTCCCTCTGGAATCTAAAAAAAAAAAAAAATTTGCGAATTTTTGCTTGACCTACTAAACATAGCCAAAAATTTATTTTCCTTAATAGAAAAAAAATAATTTTATTTCTCTTTAATTTCATCATTGGTGAAAAGCTACATCTTTGTCACTGGCAAGTTAATTGCCTTCTACTGCTCTTCTATTTATTGATTAGTACCATATGTACCAAATAACATGAAGAAAAGGAGTGTAGAAATAATAGGAAGAATATGAATTCTGCAGACCCTGTAGGGAGTACAGATTTCTAAAAATTAAAGAAAACAAATAAAATTATTTGTTTTAATTCTTCTGGACTAAGCAATCAATAGACATGATGACTCCTATTGTGAGAATATGTTAGTAATGACTCCCCCTGCTTAAGGGCCAGATGGTAAGAAAACAGGTGTTTAATGAATCACCCTTTCTCACTGAGCAATGACTGAACAGAAACAACTAAGTAGGGGATGGGGAAGGGAATGATTGATAATATTTAGTAGAAGTCACTTACTTCTCCTGACAGTGTAGGGAACTAATGATTATTTCTAAAATGATGATAAAGTAAACATCTTTTAAAAAAAAGAGAAAAATCCTAAAATCTTACAAGGAAAAAAATCTTTTTTATATGGCGGGAAAATTTATCGAATTTCGTTCCGGTTATCTGGTTTTCTGATTTCCGGATAAGAGCTTCTGTACTGTACTACTCTCATTTGACCAATTCTTTAATATACCTTCCAGCTATACCAGGTTGCTGCAGCTTTTTACAACAACAGAGAGTGCAACTTAGTGCAGCCAGAATTATCACTGGTCTCAAACACTGTTGCAATATTATTCTCTATGAAGCTGATCTAAACCCTTGTCCTTGAAAGGAAGTGTAAATTGTGCAAAATACATTGCAACATTTAAAGCTTTTGGATCGTATAACAGAACTTCAATCTTATTATCACATTAACAAACAACCAAAGGCTGAAAAAAGATAGCCCTCTTTGTTTAATGTGGTAACAGGCTTTGGGGGATATTGAAGTAGAGACCTGTATTCCTTTTAATTTATTAACACCTACTGCTACTCTTAGTAAGGTAACTTTTAATGAAGACTTGAATATGAATTTTATGAAGCAAAACGAACACCCAGAACTGCTGTGCCAGCTTTTCATTCTTAGCTTTTCTCAGCTTTTCATTTCTTGCTCTCTACACAGTTGGGAGCAGATCTGACTCAGGAAGAATGGGCAGTGGTGTTCTTATGAAAACAAGTATAGGAGAACACAGATCAGTTTTTCGCTCTGAGTTTGTTGCTATTAGAGAGGCATTAAATCTTGCTTTGGAAACTGACGAGGTTGATGTTTGGATCCTGACGAATAGCAAAGCTCCATAGAGTTATTTAGGAATTGGCCTAATATCCTGAATAAATTGAGGCTGGACATCATTCTAAAATTGGCTTTGACCCTGGGTGATACTGTTATGTTTATTGTTGATTCCCTTGCATGTTGAGGTTTACGAAAAAGAAGTTGCTGACTTGCTTGCTAGGGAAGGTAGCAAACTCCACACTCACCGGACTACGAACTTCTGAGATCCACTTCCTGTTTTTGGCTGATATAAACACCACTTGGAGGATCGAACATGCCTGGTATGCCACTGAGTACCATGGACTGTCATTGCAGTGTTTTTGTCCAAGACTTGCTCAGATCTCTCTATTTAGACTTAGGATTGGTCACATTAAGAGTCTAATTCTTAACGGACTTATGCTTTTTGCCACTGTTCTGTTATTACTTCTCCCCCTCATATCATAGATTGTATTAGTGCCTCTGTGGGGGAGCTGTTGATTGAGGGGTTGTAGCTTTTGATTTAATTGTGCAAAATAGTCTTCTAGACTTGGTTTAGTTTGTCTAAGCCAAAGGGTATAAGCAACAACAACTATTTTTCTTATTTCCAGTTTGTTTTTGTGAGATTTTAGAAAATTTAATTTTTTTGTAGTGTGAAGTAGAATTTTAATTCTTATATTTTTAATTGAATTCAAATTTACATGAAAAATGCTCAAAACAAACATTTGGGGCTTATTAGAAATTCAAAAACTGAGCTATCTAAAATATTTTTATTACATTGTTCAGAATTTGATTATTGATAATCTCTTAAAGCAAAATCAAAATTTAAGGAAAAGTTTCTAAGATATTTGATAAAAAAATATTGTTACATGTAAAGCAAGTATCATAGTTAAGTCTATTAGTTGAAATTTGAAGCTTTGTATTTGCATATTTAAGAACTTATATTGGTTGCTGTAACTCCTTCAAAGATTTGAATTTCTGAAAATTATATTTTTTACTGTTTAAGTTTCTACAAATAGTTTATTTTTGGAAAAGTTCAGAGTGTGTCCTTTTTTTAATTTGTTGTTTTATTAAGTTAAGATTTTAACTCTTATTAATAATTACTAAATACTTCTAGAAGAAGAAGCTGCCCAGGGGACTCTTGTGCTGTCCTCTCAGACAAAGTAAGAAAATATTGAATTTTATTTCTACTGTATATCGATTTAAAAAAAATTGCTTCATAAATTATGAATAAATGTACTTTGAATAAATGCTAACTATGTTCTTCATACTCTGGTGTATTTTTATAAATGAAATCTTACCTATGCATTCGTATTTTTTATAAATTTCTGTTTCATTAACTTTAATTTAATGAAATATTAATATAAAGGTTATTTTAAGGTAAAAATACAATTTTTATTTCATATTCAACATTTATAGAACTCAATATGATTAAAAAGGGTCATGCCACTTTCAAAGTAAAATAAATGAAAGATAAAAAAAAAATTTAAAAAAAGAGAGGCTTTTATGTGTCTTATTTAAGCTATAAAATTGTATAAATTGTAATTTCTATCACAGCTTTTACAATGAAATTTGTATATAGTACAGGTGTCTATAGAAAATCTGTTAAAAAAATTTTCTATATCCACCAGTGGTGAAAATTAAGTAAGTATAAGCTAATGTCTTTTTGACGCTGGTCCATGAGACCAATGACTTGAAGATATTACTAGTCTGTACACATTTTCACAAGTCCATATGTGTGTCTCTTTGATTTTTTGTTAAAAAAAAGTCAGTTAAGTAAATTTAAGAGCCAGTTATTTAAAAAATTGGGCTAATCAGGCAATATGAATACTTGACATTTTTAATCTTCTTGAAATTTTCAGGATATGTTCTTTATATAAAACTATTCAACATGTTTTTTTTTTTTTTTTGCTTAACTGTTATTTTATGCACTGACCAATATTTTCAATTTTACTATGCTCACACTAACTATTAAAATTAATGCTTTCAGTAGATCATTGCATCAAAGTTCATACAAAAATTTTCAAAAAAAGGCTATTTTTTTAGACTATGAATGCCTACTAGTACCAGCAGGGAATCACAAAGTTATATATTTCTGTGAATACATACCAATAAGTAGAGCTTAAAGAAATAAACGTGTGGTGTATATTTGGTGTAACTTTAAAATTGACCTTAAATTATTGAGAACTGAAATTATGTCCAACTTTCAAAGTCATATACTGCCTTTGAAGTAAAGACAAGGGGGAAATTTAACACTTTGCTATCTAGACAACTGACTTATTGTTTTGATATACAGTGTAACGTCCCATATCCGGACGTCCCTTTTCCGGAAGAGTCAATTTCCCGGACACTTTTTAACAATCAAAATAAACAAACATTTCTTCACCTTCCCCTCTCTTAAAAGGGGAATAAAAAAAAAGAGGTCTTTTGACAGGTTTTTTCCTTTCTTAGCTTCTAGTGACTTATGCATTTAACCCATAAATCAACAGAAAGGGGAACAGAAGATTTACCAAGACCGTACCGTTAGTGACACTCCTCCTTTGGAATGCAGGAAATGGGGGGGGGGGAGATTTGTTTTCAAAGGAGCACAACTGAGTCCCCTCCACCTCTTCTTTCCTATGCAGCTGGCTAGTAAAAGAGGCATTTCCTGGAACCTTTTTATTAGAGTGTTAGGGAAAGAAAAAGTACTGTGAAAAAGTGTAATCACAACAAACGTTAAAGTGGAAGAGGAATCCCCTTTAGTAACACAGGAAAAAATAAAGCGAACCCAATCAGCATCCCACGCCTTTATGCTTGATTGATAGCCACTGATGAGAGAGAAAATAAGAATTTGTCACTGCCCCGCCCTCAACTTGAATGAGAAATAAGGAGGAAATGAATTTTCTTCTCCACCTACCCACCTTAGTGAATGACGGGAATTTCCCCTTCTGGCTTGAATCGTTCTAGTTCAAAATGGCGGAGAGAGCAATTAATGTTTTTCGTTTTCTATATTTATTTTTATAATAGCAATAATTATTTATTTTCTAATATTTTGTTTTTGATTGATTAGATATCATTCTAATACTAAAACATTATTGCCCGAAAAATAATGTTTAATTTTTTGCTTCTTAGATTCAGATCATTTTAAGTTTTGTTTACCTTGGGGGTCTAATATACGGAAAAATCGAATATACGGACTTGGGAAAGTCCCGCCGATTCCGGATACGCGACTTTCCACTGTATTTTTTACACTGAATCAAATAAAACCACACCCATGTCGATATAAATAATTGATCAGAAGTTATAAAAGATCTTTTACAGGGTTGCCACAGACGACTAAAGCTGGGTCTCCACCGATCGCAACGGCAACGTAGATCAAAATCTTTTCCTGTGTTGCTTCCTATCTGTTGCCGAGGTCTTTCATACTGGTAATTGGCAATGACTCTGCTTCTTGTCTCGCGCATGCTCAGACTCATCACGTGATACAGTAAGAGTCATCTCTTCTGGTTTCACTCTTGTTTTGTTTGAAAGCGCTAAAGTTCTATTTATTTAAATGGAAAGAGCAATTTGAAGAAAAGTTTTGTTAGCCAGACGTTATTATTTAACTCAGCTTTTGCATTCGAATCAATCCAATTTTACTCAACATGTATGCTAAGGTTTTCTGCTATTTTAATCCAAGTTTGTTTCTTTTTTTCCGCATATCTTAAATCCGCAGGGCTATAATCATATAACCACCGGCTGTTTCGTACAAAGTCAATCAATTGCTCTTGCATTTTTCTTAATAATAAAATTGAAAACTAATTTTAAAATTTAAATCGCTGCTTTGCTTCATTCACGTGTTCTGTTAAAGAGATAAAAACAGGTGGGGAGCGAAAACGAATCTGATTTGCTACTAGGCTTGGCAACGGTAACAAAAGTTTACTCGTTTCCAACTCTTGAACTGGAAGCAACGACAACATGGCCACATGAAGAAATGGCGTTTGTGTGCCGGCGCACAACTTTGGCAACGAGATTCCTGTTGCCGTTGCTCTCGGTGGAGATCCAGCTTAAAATGCGACTATTTGCAACTATTTTCGGCCTGAGGCGACTTTGGCAACTTTTCTTGCCTGAAAAGGCTAAAAAAGCAACTATTTTCAAGAAAAGGTTTTTTTGCTCTCATAGCGATGTTTTTGAATATTAATGGGATTGGCAACCTGTGCCCCGCAAGATCTTCTGAGCACAATGAATTTTTTATTAAGAAATAAAAAATTTTAAATCCTTGAACTCTTGAATTTCAAGTTTGAGTCATCACTTTTTAATGCGCTTAATTTGCACAGATTCCATTTTAAGTCTATTTTGTTTCTTGACCGCCTTTTCAACGGTTATTACTACGAAATTCTGCTTGATTTAAAAAGCCCTATTTTTAATACGATATTACGATACATGAATTTTGAATTTGAGTAATCACTTTTCACAATATATATACAGTGGAAAGTCGCATATCCGGTATCGGTGGGACATTTGGAGGTCCGGATATTAGATTTTTCTGTATAATAGACCCCCAAGGTAAACAAAGCTTAAAATGATCTAATAAACGATCTGAATCTAAGAAGCAAAAAATAAATAAACATTTTTTTTCGGGCAATAATGTTTTAGTATTAGAATGATATCTAATCAATCAAAAATAAAATATTAGAAAAAAATAATTATTGCTTAAAATATAGAAAACAAAAAAAAAATTGACAGTTGTGAAAATATTAGTTGCTCTCTCCACCATTTTGAACTAGAATGATTCAAGGGTAGGTGGAGAAGAAAATTAATTTCCTCCTTATTTGTCATTCAAGTTGAGGGCGGGGCAGTGACAAATTCTTATTTTCTCTCTCATCATTGGCTATCAATCAAGCATAAAGGTGCCGCATGCTGATTGGGTTCTCTTTATTTTTTCTTGTGTAACTGAAAGTGACCCCCCTCCACGTTAACATTTGCTGTATTTACCCTTTTTCACAGTATTTCTTCTTCCCTTGACACTCTAATAAAAAGGTTCCAGGAAATGCCTCTTTTACTAGCCAGCTGCATAGGAATGAAGGGGGGGAGGGGACTCATTTGTGCTCTTTTGTAAACAAATCTCCCTCCTTTCCTGCATTCCTGAGGAGGAGCATCACTTAAGGTCACTCAACAGTCTTGGGATGTCTTCTCTTCCCCTTTCTGTTGATTTATGGGTTCAATGCATTAATCACTCACTAGGAGCTAGAAAAGAAAAACACCTGTCCAACGACTTTTTTTTTTTAAGAGTGGGGAAGATGAAGAGATGTTTGTTTATTTTGATTGTTAAAAAGTGTCCGGGAAATCGACCCTTCCAGAAAAGGGACGTCCGGATATGAGACGTTACACTGTATTAATGTATTTGCTAAATCAATTATTGATAAAATGGAAAATGTTTTAGAAAAAGTATTTTTTGAATGAATTCTACTATTTAATTTTTTGATTTTTATTTTTAATTTGAACTAGTTTTGAACTATTTTCTGCAAATAACTATTTTTTCATATAAAAATTCAGTACTGGAACACTAACGTTTATATAAAAATTATTATATTTGCCACTAACTTTACTAAATAGATCATCGTATGTGATAAATAAGTCATTTATAAAATTTTAGTCTTATTAATGAAAAAATTTTTTTCTTATTTAGGCAAATATTTTCATAGTTTTCGGCAACTATTTTCATGCTTTAAGTTACTAAAAGCTACTATTTTGTTCATTTTTGCTGTGGCAACCCGGCTTATAGATAAGTAATACTGCACATTGCTGTGCAGGCGGATAAAGTTTTAGATCTTATGGATTTTTTAGTATTAATTGAAGGAAATAAAACAAAGTCAAATGAAATCAAAAACCAATTTCTTATTAATCATACCAACTATCTACCACACAGCACATATGCTTATATCTTTTAGGCACTTCTCATTGATATGTATTCACAGAAATATACACCTTTGTGGTTCACTGTTGGTACTTTGATTGGTAGATTTTGACGGTCAAAGTCTAAGAAGATTTTTGAATGACCTTTGATGCAAGGGTTCACTGAAAGTATTTATGTCTTAAGAGTTAGTCTGAACATAGAACATTAAAAAGTGGTCAGTGTTGTGATTAACTTGTTTCCCAAAAAGTATTGCTATTTGTAAATCAATTTGTCTTTCTCAAAATTTCAAAAGATTTGGTGATTTGACTTCAAGAGAAAAACTTCATTACTTCAAGAGAAAAAATTTTTTAGCTAAAATAAAAACACTTTTCTAATAGTTATTCATAAGGAACATATTCTGAAATTTTCAACAGAACAAAAATGTTAAGTATTCAACCTTGCCTGATTCTTAAAACAACTAGCTTTTTAATGAAAAATGACTTAACAAAAAAAATTTAATGTTCATAATTTTTAATGAAGTCTGGGCTAAAGAGAAGAGAGAAGGGCTAGTTCATTCCGCTCTTAGAGCTGAAGCTACGATTTCTCTCCTCATGACGTCACTGTGTACACAGATCTCGGAGATCGCTAGCAAAGATATTATGATAACTTTGCATCTTTCTCTCTGTAAAAATAAGTTAGACTTTTTCTGGTTATTAGATTTCAAACTTTACATAATTAACACATTATTTCCGTTCATAAACATAGTTCAAAAAAACTCTCTTGGCCATTGTATTAAAAAAATACCATTTTAAACTTATAAAAATATTTTACTAGTTGGCAAAAATGACACTATAAATACTTCATTTTAAAAAGTTCAGTTTTAACTTGAATTATTACAGGGTTGCCACAGGCAATTAAAATGTGACTATTTGCTACAATAGTAGCAAATAGTCACATTTCGGCCTTAGGCGACTATTTTGAGACTTTTGACGAAGTTTTTTCGCAAAAATGAACGTTACTTTTCAGTCACCTCGCTAACATATATGTAAAGCTGCCTACCACGTGCCTGTGCTCAGTGACGTCATCACGCTAATCCCTCCCTTGTTATTTCACCCCACTGAAGAGAGAAAAAAATCTGCTTTCCTTTATTATTCGTTCGTTTAAGTAGAAGCGTATTTTATTTTTAATTGTATATCTATGTGATTTGATTTTCTACCGTACCAGTGTCCTCTTCATAACACATTTCATGTAAGTGAGTTTTATGTCGATTTAGATTTTTCTTAATATTCAAGATATTTTTCTTAAAAAAAATTTTTAAAATAACATTTTATTTTTTGTTGCTGATATTTTTAAAAATGCATCAAAATAAAATCTCATAGGGACGTATCGGTTTTATAGCAAAAGGACAATGCCTCTTTTAATAAACGATATATCGCAAAATATTGATTATGTTAGACAAATAGAGGCTAAAAGGTATGAGGTTCGATTTTGGGTCGTTGATCTCATGCATTCATGCATGCGTCGGTGACGTCATGCTCTGCTGGGATCGGCCAGCTTATTTTCATTTGCTGTTGGTCGTTCTTGCGTGGATCATGACGTCACCCGTTATCTGTATTTAAGCTTCTGTTGAAGCAGATCATTTGGGTACTCTTTCTTTTCGTCACTCTGTTTGTGACATTTTTATTACTAATGTTTTTAAATAAACATATTGTCTTTAAAAACTTTGTTTTCTCTAATTTGCTTTATTGACATACAGAGACGATATTCTGCGACAATCTCGAATGTCATGGTTATGGGCCGAGTTTTAGGCATAACCGGGATTTATTTTCTATCGTCTTGAATATTGAATTTTCATCAGCCTGGACTCAGTCATGTCATTGTCAACTTCAAATGGAGAATCTTTAAGATGGGAGCCGTTCCCACCGGCCATTTTTACTCAGTGAATCGTCAGTAAAATCTCAAGTTTGTTATGATTATGAAGTTTGTTATTCTTCAAGATACTGTGGATTCGAAAAATAATAGAACATTATCAAAATATTACTCTTCTAAGGAATTTTTCTCCAGTTGACAAAACTAGTAGTAAGCATTTTTAAAAGAACTTTTGTTCGGAATATAAGTCTGCACATCCGAATTTGATGGCTACTTCTAAGGATTACAAAGTTTGGTATCTAGACTGGAACAATATTCCATTTTTCCCTTTAAGAATCTTTGAATTGTAATTGTTTCATCATGGAATCTTCAAACTTGCATATAGATTTCGTGAAATTGGAGTATATGGAAAGAAAATATCAACGTAATCCTCATGGACCGAGGAGTGTGGAGTTTTATCCCCAAAACTGAGCCTGCCCTACTTTCAGAAGCAAGTCTAAAAGAAAGTCAAGAATACCGCTGGAGACAGGTCAAAGGGTACTCGTCGATATTTCTTAGTATCGAACCCGAATACCGAAGTCTGATCTCAGCGACAACTGATGGTGCTGAAGCCTGGGAGATCCTAAAACAACATTTTGAGCCAACTACAAGAGCGAGACTTATTCAACTCCTGGATCAATTCATCGACCTGAAATACACCCCAGGAGAAGAAGTTTGAATATTTGCAGCGAGATTGAAAAATCTAGTTTTTCAGCTGAAAGAAACAGGACATCTGAACGACCTATACCAAGGATTCCAACTTATAAGATACTTGCCCAAGGACTTTCAAGGTATTGTTCAAATTATTTATAGATGGGAGGACACTAAATTTAAATTTAAGAACATTTTAGATGATTACTTTTGGAGGAAAGTAGACTTAAGCAACTAAATTTAAGTATAATTCAAAGAATATAAAGAGTAAATTTAAACAAAATGCAAGTGATAATTCTTACTGTAATGTAACTGCAAATGTTGGCAATGTGTGTCATGAAATTGAGAAAGAAAGTTGGCTTTTTGACATCGCGCTTCAACACATTTTTGTAATAATTTGAATTAATTCTTTGAATATGAAACTATAGAAAATGCTTCTTTGTCATTAGCCATAGGTGACATTGAAAGCCCTATCTTAGATATTGGAAAAGTGCAATTTTTTAATAAGTGAAATGGTAAAATGCACAGAGTAACTTTACAAAATGTCATGTATTCCCCTAAACTTAGAAGAAATCTCATTTCTGGTTCTGTAATAGAGAAAGCTGGAGGTTATTTTGTAGGTACTAAAAATTGTATTTCTGTGTATAATCGGGTAAATGAGAAGATTTTCTATTGTAAAAGAATTAATGGCTTGTATTATTTTAAACCTAATGCTTATACTAAGCCTGATAAAGATTTAATTATTGATAAAAATGTTAGTGATTCGAATGAGCAATTGTTTAATGTATCTGTTCAGATAAATGATCTAGATATCTGGCATTTAAGATTCTGCCACATAAATTGTGATTATATAATTCAAACAAGTAAAAATTCTAGTGTGAAAGGATTACCTAATCTCAATTTTTCAGATAGTAATTGTATAGAATGTAAATTAGCTTAATCTAGAAGAATTTCGTTTAAACCAAATTTAAGTATAAGGTCTAAGAAACCTTTGGAGCTTTTACATATGGACGTATGTGGTCCAATGCCCGTCATTTCACATGGGGGAAGTCGGTACTTTCTTTCTATCACTGACGATTTTTCAAGGAAAGTTACTGTTTTTCCCATTAAAAAGAAATCTGATGTTTTTAATAGTTTCATAGGATATCAAAAGCGAGCTGAAAGATTTTTAAACTGTAAAATTGTAAATGTTAGAACTGATAATGGCATGGAATTTTGCCATAAAGAGTTTAGTGATTTTCTTGAAAATGAAGGTATAAAAGCTGAGCGTACTAACGCTTATACGCCAGAGCAAAACTGTGTTAGTGAACGCTATAATTTAACTGACTTAGACAATATTAAAGCAATGTTAAAATCTAGTAAATTAGGAGATGCTTTTTGGGCTGAAGCTTTACTATGCTTTGCTTACACTTTTAATAGAGTTTGTCACAAAAACCAAATTAAAACTCCCTTTGAACTGTATAGTAGTAAAAACCCATCAGTCACTCATTTGAAAGTATTTGGTTGTTTAGCATTTGTGGGTCAACCAAAACAGTTGCGAAATAAACTTCAAATGAGAGCTAACGAAGGTATTATGTTAGGATATGCAATGCAAATTAAAGGTTATAGAATTTGGCTTAAAAACGAAAGGAAACTTGTTAAAACAATAAATGTTCGTTTTGACGAAAGTGTAATTGGGGTGGAAGCTGTACTGGGTCCCAAACCCATTAAACGTAATTTTGCTAGTTTTAAACCGGAACGTCCCGATTTGGACGAAAGTTCTTCAGATGAAGATACAGGTAGTTCAAGCGAAAAACCCGATTTAATTCCGTGTAAAAACATTTCGTGGATTCGAAAAGCTGTTCCCCGTCTAGATAATAGTCGAACTGATATTTATTATAATATTGAAGGAGTAAATATTAGATTAAGATCCTATAACGATGTAGAAAATTACTGCAATAGTAACAATATAAAGTATGATAGAGATTTATTTGATTTCAGTGCGAAAAATGCTTTTTCTGGTAAAGTTTCAAATTTTCAGGTTAATCATAACATAAAACGTGAAGCAAATCATATTGAAATAAAAATTCCTAGAAATTATAAAGACTGTTTAAAATCTCCCCAAGTTAAAAATTGGGAATTAGCCATGTCTGATGAGATTAAAACTATGAGAGAAAGAAAAGTTTGGGATTTGGTTCCAACTCCTAAAAATAAAAGAATTTTGGGAAGCGGCTCGGTTTATACAACTAAAGTAAATGAAAAGGGGGAAATTGTAAGATACAAAGCACGTTTAGTTGCTCAGGGATTTAAACAAATACGAGGTGAAAGTTATGATGAAGTATTTAGTCCTGTGATTAATTTTGTTCTTGTAAGAATGTTTTTCACAATCTTAGTTTGTATGCTAGGGTGGTATCGTTCCCAATTAGATATTAAGTGTGCTTACCTTTACGCAAATTTAAATGAGGATGTATTTATGTATCAACCTCAAAGTTTTGTTGATTTAAATAAGCAAGACCACGTTTGTCATTTAAAGAAAGCTATTTATGGACTCAAACAAAGTGGTCGAGAGTGGTTTTTTGAATTAGATAATACACTTGAAAATTTAAAGTTTGTAAGATTGAAATGGTGTAATTGTACATATGTATATAATAATATAATTCTTATAATTTATGTAGATGATATAATTATTTTTGCTAAAAAAAAAGATGAAGTAAACAGTGTTATTTAACTTTTATGCAATAATTTTGATTTAAAAATTTTGGGTAAAACTCGTAAGTTGTTAGGTGTTGAATTTTTCAAAAAGATGGTAAGATGTTAATACATCAAAAGAGCTACATCCAAAAAGTTTGTAAAATGTTTTCTAGCTTTAAATTTCCTTTGTCCTTGTTGCCGAATACTAAGGGTAACTTATTATCAAAAGCTGATTGTCCATCTTCTAAAAGCGAAGTGGATGAAATGGCAAAATTGCCGTTTCGGAACATTTTGGGTTGTTTGGCTTATATAGCTAATCGCACAAGAATGGATATTTCCTATGCGGTAAATATATTATTACAATTTCAAGAAAATCCAGGTTTAAAGCACTGGAATACTTTATTAAGATTATTAGGTTATGTTCAAAATACTCAAGATTATTTCTTAAAATTGTCAAATATTGAAGAATTAAATGTTAATTGTTACTGTGACTCAGATTTCGCTGCTAAGAGGGATGACAGAATATCAGTAGGTGATATAATATTGTTTTTAGATAAAACTCCGATATTCTGGAAAACTTTCAGACAAAAATGTGTGAGTCTATCTACAATGGAATCAGAGTATGTGACTTTAACTGACGCTGCCTAAGAGGTAATGTGAATTAAGCATATAATAGATGAGTGTGGAGAATTAAATTTAAAAGACATAAATTTAAGCGATTGTATTATATTTAGTGACAATCAATCTGCAATTGATTTTTCTCATTCACCTATTGAAAATAGTCGAACGAAACACATCGACGTAAGGTATCATTTTTTAAGAAATTTAATTTATGATAATTTTTTGCTGTTAAACACGTTAGGAGTAAGTTTGACTTGGCGGACATTTTTACAAAACCTTTAACTAAGTTAGAAGTTGAAAAATTTTTTTCAAAAGTATTTGTGAAAGTTTAATCTTTTGGATGATTGCAGGAATGAAACAACTTAAGTATTAGTTTAAGGAAATTAAATATTTCTTTAGTTTATTGAAGATTTTGATAAACTGTATATGTGTATTTTTTGTAAAAGTTGAAGGCATGAGAGGGGGCCGCATGTGAGACAAATAGAGGCTAAAAGGTATGAGGTTCGATTTTCGGTCCTTGATCTCAAGCATTCAACTTGCGTCGGTGACGTCGTGGTCTGCGGGGATCGGCCAGTTTATTTTCATTTGCTGTTGGTCGTTCTTGCGTGGATCATGACGTCACCCGTTATCTGTATTTAGGCTTCTATTGAAGCAGATCATTTGGGTATTCTTTCTTTTCGTCACTCTGTTTGTGACATTTTTATTACTAATTGTTTTTAAATAAACATATTGTCTTTAAAAACTTCGTTTCTCTTATTTGCTTTATTGACATACAGAGACGATATTCTGCGACAATCTCGGATGTCAGATTAAACGTGATCAGAGTGAGCTACTATATCTTCACATCGATAGAGTAAGAAAGGTGAAGTTTATAGCTAACACAGTTACCGCGCTGAGAAAGACTTATTTCATTTCAGTTTTGCTGCAAAGACAATGTTTGTTTCGGGATGTTGAATGGCAATTTTAATCTTAGGTCGTGGTTTTGTGTGTTATTAGCAACAGAATGTAGAATCCAATAAATTATTTTTTGCTTCCCTTTTTTTTTTCCTTGAAGATTACTTTTCAGTGGGACTTCGCATTTTATTTTGTTAATTATTTTCCGAGAGACTCCTGCTAATGTGAGATTGCTGGGTATCATTTCGTTCTGAATTCATCCATTTATGAAAAGAAAATCTATTTTTAGAAAAGATTTCACTAAACGTTTTATTATCTTTTAAGCGATTCAATTTGATTGCGGTATTTCGTATTTAAATAATTATTGTTTAGTTCTGATAAATTTATCTTCTCTTTATTTCTTTTAATGTACCTCACTAATTTGATTGAATTTAATTATTTTTAAACCAATAATTCTTTAGTTTTTGCTTTTACAAATTAAAACAAAGCTTATATTTTATTTTATATTTGGTCACCTGTCAATCCAACTTTATTATTTTAAATCATTGAAATTGATAGTGATGTTTTTTCAAAAATCATTTAATACTTAAATTATATTTTGTTAGTTTTCTCAACTATTTTTTTCTTAATTTATTGAAACTCTCTCAAAAAATATGAGCAAATTTAAAAAAAAAAAAGTTTTTTAATTTTAAAATTACTTTTTATGTTCTAAAAAAATTAAAACATAGTTTGCGTTTTTTTATAATTAAAATGATTAATTTATTTTCTTAAATAAATAAAAAATTAAGCGATATTTTGTCATTTTTAAAGTGGAGTTTTTTTAATAATAATTTTTAGTTTTATTGTTTTTTATTTTTTATAAAATTTCCTTTTTCATTTTATCAATTTTATTAAAATAAGGATAAATAAAGCAAAATTTATTTTTATTTTTACTTTCGGTACTGCACGTATTTCTTTTTCCTTCTAATAAGTACGAAAAAGGCTGACGTTTTTTAGATTTAGTCTATTAATTTTTTTTAAAAAAAACACTATTTAAATTTTTTTTTAAATTAATACTAAGTTACGGGATATTTTAAAAGTAGTGGTATTTAATAATCCAGAAAACCAGGAAGAATTTTGTTCGGTTTTCTCGCTATTTTGAAATATAACGATTATAAAAAATAAAAGAAAGCTGAATTAGATTGAGAGGGCAGAGAAGGGACAAATGTTTTATTTTCTCTGTGTGTCAGTTGTTTTTCTGATAAGCTGCCGTCAATCAAACTTAAAGGAGTGGCATGCTGATTCCGTTTTCTCTTTGATTTACGAGGGGGTGGGGAAAATTTATTGCACACGCATATCAATGAATGTCCGAATTAAGGAACTTGAAACTTCTAGCTAAGAGTGTTGACATGTGAGATTTATTTTAAATCCACTTTAGTTACTCAGTTTTTGTTACCCTTAATTTATTATGATGAATCGTTTTATTATTTCCGATAATGCATTGTTTATTATGAGCAAAACGTTTTTTAATCACCAGTTATCTTCATCTATTTGCCATCAATTAACAAAACAATTTTTTTTTAATAAATTCTGATTTTTTAGAAATGTGATAATATTAGTAAGTTTTCTTGATGTGGAATCACATCTGCTTTCGTTAAAAATGGCCTTTTTATTAAAATAAAAGGAGAAGATTGATTAATTGAAGCATATAATTATTTGTTAATAAAAGCAAGCGATTATTTTATGAAGCAGATAGCAGTTTTCTTTTTTTAAAAGTACAGGGTGTTTATAAAGTCCCGGACCCATTTTGATGTTTAATAACTCATAAAATAATGAAGATATAAACAAACTTATGGCATTTATAGATGGAATAACTCATATATTTTCCTTTTCAGGTTTGAATATCTTTACTTTTGTAAATATCATCTGCGTGTGTGGTTAATTTCAGATAATTTCATTTTCCAGTCTAAATATCTGTACTTTTCTAAATATCGTCTGCTTATTAATTGCATTTTTCTCTCTTTTGTTTTTGGCAATGTTATTATGTTAACTATTGCAATGTTATGTTTGCTTTTGATGTGTTTGTTTTATTTAGTACTTTTCTATGTGATGTTTTATTCGAGCGGATATTAAGGAGAATGCATACACCACAAGAAAAAGCACAGATTTTATGGTGGTTCATAGAAACGAAATCGATAGAGAAATCGCACTGAGAAATTGCAGAAGAATTTACCAAAAAAATCTTCCATCCAAAAGCAGCATCTTGCGGTGGAAAAAGAATTTTCTAGAAACTGGAAGTATCGCAGATAAGAAACGTTCCGAACGTCCCTGCACAAGTGATTTTGATGTTGAGCATGTCAGACAGACATTTTTACACAATCCTAGAAGATCTGTGAGATCAGCGGCAAGAGAATTGGATATGCCAATTTCGACGGTGTACAAGGAGAAAGAAACAATTAAGACTGCATGCATACAATGTTCAAATTGTTAAAGGTTTGGAACCGGACGATGGGCCTAGGAGGATGGCGTTTGCAACAGATATGGTAGGAAGGATAGAAGATGATGCTGGTTTTCTGAAGCGCATAATGTTCTCCGACGAAGCATCCTTTCATGTTTCTGGCATTGTTAATCGCCATAATGTCCTCATATGGCGATCTGAAAAACACCATGACTATCGTGAGGCACAAAGGGATTCCCCAAAGGTTAATGTGTGGTGTGAACTAATGCACGACCGAGTCATTGGGCCTTTCTTTTTTACAGAAAAGACGGTCTCATCAGTCGTATACTTAGACATCTTGGAAAACTTCGTATTTCCACAACTAGAAGAGCTTCAGCCGCATGTCTTTTTGCAACACGATGGTGCACCACCTCATTGGGGTATCATCGTTCGTAGTTCTTTGAATGGCCATTTTCCAGGAAGATGGATTGGGTGAGGAGGTCCAATTCCTTGGCCACCCTGATCACCTTATATAACTCTGCTGGACTTTTTTTCTTTGGGGATTTATAAAGGACAGTGTTTACAGGAGGATCGTGTTGAACATTGATGACCTAAAGGCCAGAATTACAACCGCAATAGCCTCTGTGTATGCCGACATGCTTGCCGCTACCTGGCGTGAAATTGACTATCGACTTGATATTCTCCGTGCGACGAAGGGGGCACACGTGGAAGTTCATTGACAAGGGTCATGAAACTTTTTGAGTCTATCTAATGTTATTAATTTTAATCTATCTTTATTATTTTATGAGTTATTAAACGTCAAAATGGGTCCGGGACTTTATAAACACCCTGTTTATATATTTTTTTCTAAAGTTAACATTTCTTTGATTTGTTTTCTACTTTCGCTTTTTTTTCTTTTAATTTTTAATGCATGTATGTAAAATATTTTGTTACATTATTATTATTATTTTTAAACCAATAAATCTTGAATCATTTTTTATTTAAGAAAAATGAAATAAAGCTTGGGTTTTCTTTTACTCTGACTTTGACTTCTTTATTATTTTGATTGAAAAAATTAAGCAATGATATTGATGCTATAGTAGAATATGTTTAGAATTAATATTTTCTTTTGTGATAGATTTACTCCTTTTTATTTATTTTTGATTGATTTAAAGATTTTCCATGGGTAATTTTTGAACATATGCTAATTCGCGATACATCACTATATCGCGACGTCTAAAGGATGATGTTTCAGGATTTAAAATTTCTGACATCACCCAGCCCTAATTGTGATATTTGACAATTAAGCTATAGTTTTGGCTACTAATTTTGATAAATTTTTGTTCCTGTTCAGGCGACTATTTTCATAGTTTTAGGCGACTATTTTCATGCTTAAGGCTACTAAAAGCAACTATTTTTGATCATTTTTTACTGTAGCAACCCTGTTATTAAGAAAAGCATATATGGACAATTTTTCATCTACATAATCTTTGATAACTATAAGTTGGGTTAAATTTAGAATCCTGATTTTAAAATATGCCGTTAATAGCAATTTGTTCATACTTAATCATTAGGAAACATCAACCTTAAACACTAATTACTGAAACAAAATAATAATTTAAGTTCATAATGATATTTGAAATTTTACAATTGTTTATAGATATTTAAATTTAAGATAATATAATTTATAGATATTTAATTTTAAGAGAATATAATTAAAAAAATCAAATATTTAGAATAACTACATTAAAAAATATGTTATGAAATTAGGAGAATTTTAACCATATACTAAATAATTTTTTATACTTTTTATTTACACTTTATTTTTCTTTGACTTTATTAATTTTTAATTTTTTTGGCTTCCTTTCTTTTTGAAGTAACGAGGCGGTTTCTATTTAGATGGTGAATTTTTATAAAAGCTTTTAACGATACAATAAACGTATTGCTGTTTTATATTAACTGTGTCATTTCGTTTGCAATTCGTTAAATCCATTCTTTACATAGTTGTTCATTTACTTTAGGGAACACGTGGAAAATTATATTTTTTCCTTTTGTGATTCTATCAGCATTTTTGCAAGTTGCAATTGCGCAAACTGGCATTTCATTAATAGATTTAAATTTTTGTAAATTTACTGCAATGAACTGAGAAAAATCATTTTATAAAACAACAAATGTCTTGGAATATGTCACAACAAGGAATGCTCCAATATTAGTTTGAGCTAGCTAGACCTTACGCTCTGTTCTTGAAGTAAAAGTGAAAGTTTCGCGCCACAGTGACTTCACTTGAGAAAATTGAGAGGTTTGGCACGGCAACAGTTTCTTCAAAGGAGTGAGCCAGCCCTTCTATTCTCTTAGCCCTGTAATGAAGTATGCTCTTTTGGGAGCAATAATGCAGACCAAAGCATAAGACTGAAAGTCAAAAACTGAAACATCATGCCATTCCTTTACCTGATTACTTATCTGAGGGGCAACTCAAAATTATTTTATTGTGTTCTGAGTCAAATTTTGACCATCTCTAATTTCAAGCTCTGCACACTAATAACTCCATAGAATATGAAAATTTTTTGATTGATATTTAAGTTTTATCTCTTATCAAAAGATGCCATCTTTATTTTAGATTCCATGCCATCTTTTGTTTCATAAAAAATAATTAGTTTTTCCACATTATTCTAAATGGCAGCACATGAACTTTACATATAAACTCATTTTTTTAAAAATGATTTTACCCAAGTTTTTAGATAAAGTTCAAATAAAGTTCAAAGATCTTTTTGTAATATTAAGTAAAATTTTGAATTATTAAATTGACAATTATATATATATTTTTGAAATAAGTGAAAAAATTATTTTTTACGACTTAATTAATATGTCATGTTTGTAATCACTTAATGTTAATTTTACTTTTGGAATATTTTGCCATTTATGGAGAACTTTTTAAGTGATTTGAAAAATTTTTCCATTTTAAGTGAATTGAAAATTTTTTCCACATCTTTCGAAAAAGGAGTTTTATCCAAAAGTATCAGTATAGTTATTTTTGAATAAAATTCGCTTTTCCAAAGCTTATTCCATGCAACAAAAAAAAATTTCATAATTATTTTTTTCTTATAATTTTATTTAGCGATGATTAAAAAAATTTTGAATTGTAAGGCATATAAATTTTTGCACCATTTTGAAGAATGTAAATTTATATGGTAAAATTCAAAATTTGAGCAAAATCGGTCAAATAGTTTGAGTTATTGAATTTAAAGAAAGTTGTGTATATTAAGTCCTGATTTGTCTCTGTGTATTCAAAACATAACATTTTTTATGAATACAAATGCTAATTTTAAAAATTTCATTTTAAATAGTTGACTATTCCCAATTAAAAGTTAAAATTTTTGATCCACATGTTTTTTGTTACTGAAAACATCACTGCATTTATTCCACTTATTTTGCTTTTTAGAGGCCTATACGATTTGCAGTGAGGTCTTTAGGATGGGTTGAGATTGCTGAAGCTGATTTAACTCCTGAAAGAAGTAGTAAAGCTGTTAATAAGTGTATTGTAGACTTATCAGTAGGAAAAAATGACATCCTTGACGTTGTTGGTAGATGGGGAGATGTAAGTGTTCTGTCGTCTTTGATCTTTAGTTATTATTATGTTATGTTTTGTAATTACTGTCATTAATAACAAGGTATTTTGTACTTATCATCTATAATTTATATTTTTAGAATATTTGAATATAAACTATGCACATATTAATTGTTTCACTGAATCAGCTTTGCACCCTCTTAGAAAATGAATTTAAAGTGTATATATTCCTAAATGTGACCAGACATATTCCATTCATAATCCTGTGTCGGGTAAGAAACAGAGATGTTTACTAGCTCCAATCGATCAATATTAAGGCTGGTTAGATTCTATCTGTGACTTTTATTCCTTTTCTCTGATCAGCATTAATATTGATTACTCAAAGTGTGATAACATTAATGATGTTGTTGATGAATGAGATAGCAATAATGATCTAACAAATTGTGTTTTTTTCGTACTAGAAAATTTATTTATCTTTTCTTAGAAGTGTAAATTTTATGACTTCATTTTTGAACAGGATTCTAAAAACATATTAATTTAGTATTGCCCTGCTTATTCCAATTCTGATATTTTTTTCAAAATTGGTTAAAATATTGTTAAATATTGAAATTATACTATTACTCTCTGAATGTATCTCTAAGATTACAAGTTAATTACCATCCTATGTAAATAAAGTGCTGAGACATGTAAATTTTTGTTTTCTAGATTCTGATTTCTGTTATTCTGAATATTTAAATTTAATGTATTAATAAAAAGTAGTTGTGTATTATAAATTGCTTCCTTGTTCATTGTTTATATACTCCAACAAGTACAGAATTTCTGTTTCAGAAAATATTTTCCCTAATGGCAGTATGGACAGGGCTGCCATTAGCAATTAAAAAGGCAACTATACAGCTATTTTTTAGAAAAGGTTTTCATGTCGAATAATTTCCCCAAAATTTACGCAAAAACAACTATTTTTCAATCAATTTGGAAAAATCAGCAACTTCTTTACCAATCAATTGCCTTCTAAAAAATTAGTTCACAATTTTATTTCCCTCACTGCAGTATAGATATGAATTTTGTTCCTTTTTGCTATGTTCATTAGCCATATTCATCCCCATTTGCAGGTTTTTTCTATTCCATTTGATTAATGCAATTACAATGAAATGTTTCACAGCACTGAAGTGGATTATTTCAGGAAAAAACAATCTTGGAATTTGTTTTTGATAGTTGCATAGTAATATAAAATGCCTAGAATTTAATTTAGCGTTTTAAGAAAGTATAGTTGAATTTGAACCCCATACCTCAAACCTGCCCTTTCATACATAATTTTATGAAAATGAATTAAATTGCAGAATTGGTATTTGCCTGCATTTCCAATATATTTATTTTTTAGATACTTCTCTTAAGATTTAAATTCTATACTTCTCAATAATTAACCCATCTCTCCATTAATGGACTTTGATTGTATCATTACTCTATCCTTTTCCATCCACTATATGGTGGTCAACATTTATATTAAACTAATTTTATAATAATTCACCGTTCAAAAGAAAAGTCAACTGACCGCATTTCTTGCTTATTTAAACGTAAAATAATGAATATTGATGTCTGTAAAGTTTTTAAATAGTAAATTAAAACAATAAAACAAACAAAATGATTTCGAAATACAAAAACTAATTCAATTTCTCCGCACTTTATTTATATAGGATAGTAATTATCTCTGAATCCTAGTGATACATCCAGGGAGTAATAGTATAATAATTTAATTTTTTAAGTTTCTAACATAATTTTAACTAATTTAAAGAAAATCATTTTTGGAATAAGAACATTAATAAGTTAATACAAAGTTCCATATTCGGATGAAGGTTTACTGGAAGCGTCTTTTCAAGACACTTTTTCACAATCAAAATAAAACTTTACAAAATAATTTATTTATTTATTTATTTTTTTGAATCTGTTAAAGAAAAGTATCAGTAAAAAAAAAAGTTTTTTTTTTTTTTCCTCTTTTTTTTCTTGCTGCTTCACTGATAGCTGAACTATAATTTGCATTTTCACATATATTCTGCCTCAATAACCACATTAAGAGCTGTTGAAAAGATATGAGTACTTCAAAAAAAAAAATCACTCAAGATAAACTTGGTTTCCTTTTAAATTATAGATCTCTTCATTAAAAAATCTACTCAATTCTTTTCCTTGTATTAAGTTACTTTTTCTTAATAAATCAGATCATTTGAAGCTGGTTTTTTAATGTTATTTTCATCTGATTATCTGCTGTGTTAATTATTCACATCATAAAGAAAAGAAAATATCTTGATTCATAACAGAGAAAGTTCAAATTATTGTCTTCTGACTTTTATTATTTTTTTACATATAATTTATCATACTAAACATCCTTTAGTTTTTTAATTGTCATTCAACCTGTAAAAAAAAAAGCATTGTTGACTGAAGTCGACATCAATTATCATTTATTTGTCGTTTTTCTTGAACAAAATGTTTTCATGCTTGTTTACCTTTAAGACCTATTATCTGGAAAAATCTGACTTACTGAAGTCCTGAGGATACCGCATTTCGAACTTTCCAGTATATATGTTTTTAGAATAGTGTTCAGAAATGAATATCTATTCTTTAGGAACATTGGTATATATGGCAGTCCTATGTGCACTTTGTGCAACCAGAACTTTGAGATGGACAAAGATCATTTGCTCAGTTGTTCTCTTCATTAAATGAAGAAGATTTATTCAGTCGATATTGGTGAGCTAGGGAGTTGATGCATTTGATATCCAGCGACCGATTCTCGTTCATGTTTAAGTGGTTCACGTTTTGCAAGTATTTATTGTTCTTGTTATTATATTGTTCTTGTATTGTTCAATGGTTCAGGTTTTGTTTTATATGCTCCAATCTCATGCATCTTCGATGCATGGGGGCCAATGATGTAAAGTCAAGTGCTTTTGCAATAAAATAAAAAAATTCTTTAGGAACTAGAAGTAGTTTTTCTAATAATAAAAAAACACTGTCAAATCATATTTTAATCTAATTTGTATTCATTATCATACTTTGAATAAGTATGTAAGCTGAGCTTATCAGAGAAAATGAGAGATTAATTTATTGGTCGGACTAGAATGCATTCATTAGGAACAGCCTTTCTTCCTCAAATAAACTAACGTTTGAATATATGCTCTAATCAGCCTTCATATTGATAAATTGGAGCTTGTGAGTATCTTTTACTTAAACAACACAGTGTTATGAATGGATTATGTCTAGTTGCATTTTTGAAGAGGGTGCATTTTAAATTCATCTTCTAAAAGAGGATGCAATGCTATTTCGGTTAAATAATCAATATGTGCATAGTTTAAAGTTGTAAGCAGGGTGGGTTTGTCCAATTATGCCCCTCACTCAATCCATTTATTCCTTGTCATTATGTTTTGTTTTTCCAATGATTAAATTATAAAGCATTAGTTTTCATATTTCTGAAATGCATGTTAAATTATTGTCATTTTTTATTTGTTTTTAACTGGATTAGACTGCCTATCACAGACTGACCATGCCTAAGTCTGGCATAGAATAAAAAAATATTTGTACAAATTTTTTAGGGTAATAATATTTTTGCTTACTTTTTAGGGTAAAGACTTGTACATGGATCTAGATGACTACTCTTTGCGTTTAATGGATACACAAGATTTAACTGTTCTTAATACACAATCTATTCACACAATTCGAGTATGGGGTGTTGGACGAGATAATGGACGGTAAGAATCATTTAGTTCTGAACTTTCTTAGTAGTCGAGAGCTCCCAGTACAAAGAATAAAAATCTCTATTTTTTTGTGCCTTTCAATTATTATATTATTTTAATAGTTGCATTCTTAAAATAAATAAAATTTTGCCTTGAAAGCAATATTGCAGGCCTTTACAGAATTTGTTTGAGAAAAGAATCTATTTTATTATAAATAAAATTTTCATGATACAAGTATAATTTTAATGATGCAATTTTTTTTAAGATTTATTCTTTGGGGGTAATCTGAATACAATACAGAAACATGCACTCACTACTCTCATATTTGATTCAATTTCAGATATACTTTTATATTATTCAACCACAAAAATCCATTGCAAACTCTTTTAACTGCATTTTTGTTGAAAAGGAAGGAATTCTAACATCACAATTTGACACAAGAATTACATAATGTATTGGAAATTTATTTCCTCAAAATTTTACATAATACTGATGGAGAGTAAAATAAAAAGTATACGAAGAATTGTAATAAAGAGCACTAGGGGTCAATCTAGAAAGAATCTAGGTATGTTTAAGGACTTTTGGGGAAAATTTCAAATCTCAAAAAAGGACCTTTCACAAAAAGTAAACCTCAATGATAACAACAAAATATCCAAAACTCAGCAACAAAAAAAAGGCTTAAGAATTTTAAACTTTTTAAATGAGCATTTCACAAAATTCTTAAATTAAGAAATGCTCCTTTCATAAAACCTATTTTTCTATTATTTATGATTAATATTCCAATTTGCTTATATGCCCGCAAATCAAAAATTACTTGAAAATGATATCATTACTTTAATTATTTTACTGGTAAAAAAATATGAGGGCAGTAATAAATCCTGTTCACCTTAGCATATAGCAAGTTATTTCTGCACATGTATAGGAAAGTGTTCTATGCTTTTTTCTCTTTTTTTTATTATTACAGCGCAAGAAGTTAGGATTGCTAAAATATATTATGACTTAACCAATTATAGATTTTTCATAATTTAGAATTAAACCCCATTCTGCTTCAATAAGCATAAATTTGAATATTTTTAAATATTGCTTTTATATTCAATTTTAAATGTTAAAGATCCCTTTAAATATCTGTACATTTTGTGTAAAGCATGTGAAGCAGCGTCAGTTGGGTTTTCCTGAACTTAGCTAAGACTACTGTAAAGTGTAAATGAATCAGCAAGTTTAGAAACATATGCTGCATTCTGAAATTTAAATACAGTATTTCATATTGACTGCCCTTAATATGTATTTTTTAATTCAAGTGAAAGACATTTTGGGGCAGATATTAGTATAAAAGTGAGAACGAAAAAAAAAAATGTTTTAAAATTCTGTTGACTCATTATTGGGGTCAGTAAGGGTGAAGAAGTGATTAAAAGTTATCTAAAACTAATTATTTAATTTATTTGAGTGAAACGCTTTAACCCACTGGCGGTTTAGCAAATGGGCGAAATTGGGAGAATGTTTCTCCCCTATACATTATTTCCCTATCTAATAACATGGGAAAACCGGTTTTGCTATGCGGGGAAGACTGCAGGTTAAATTACGACTTTTTACGTGCAGAACCGTCAGTAGGTTAAGTTGATTCTTTATGAAGGGCAGATATTTTCTCACTCTCTTTTGACGAAAAGAATAAGGTTGACCTTTGTTTTTGCTACCTCAATAATTATTAACCAAAATTTTGAAAAATAATTTTATTTTTTATCTTCATCTCTTATAAAAAATGTATGTATATTTATATTGACTTGTTATTTTGTCTTTCAATTATATTAATAGTTGCTAAACATTTAATTTCCAATTTTATTGATTTTAAATAAGCAATTTGATTTTTTGTGCTGTGCAATGATCCTGGGTCATCTTCAGTGAAAGGTAAAATTTATATTATCAATTTTAACATATATTTGCATGTTAAATACATAATATGCTTATTTTAATATTTTTGGCTGAAAATACTTTAAAAATACTTTTCAAATTTTGAAACTAGGGATTTTGCATACGTTGCCAGAGACCGTGTGACAAAGAAATACATGTGTCATGTTTTCCGCTGTGATATTCCTGCAAGAATAATTGCTAACACTTTAAGAGATATATGTAAAAAAATAATGATAGAGCGTAGTGTACAAAGAGGTATTAAAAAACAGTCTTCTTCTGAGAATATGGAAGTGAAGATTCCTGCTCGTCCAACTGATTTGCCTGTGGAGCAAGGTTTGTTTCCATTGACAGAATCGCAAAGTTCCTGTTCTGGTAAATAAATTTAATTCTTTTTGCTTTAAACTGTTTAATTCCTTCTTGTTGTTCAAATGTTAAATCATGATTCAAAAATTGATCACAGGGTTGTTTATTCACATTAATAGTGCAGTTCACATTGCTGTTAGAAAGTTTTACTGCTGTCTAATATTATTTCATCTACATGATAATGCATTGCATGGTTGTTAAAACATATCAGGTATCCATTTTTTGAAGGAGCAAAATTAAAATACTCAATTGCAATTGTTCTCAAAGTTTTTCATAAAAAAAAAAATTGAGATAAGTTCTTCCTTTTGCTAAATATCTGCAAAAAGATTAAAAAGAAATTGTCTTATCTTGTCTAAATTGATTTTTTTTTCCTGAGTTATTAGAGTGGATTTTTTAAAATTTCTTATAATTAATGAGAAAAAATCCCACTGTCCCACTTGATCCCACTTGATTGCTGCTCATAAGAAAGGCATAAATTTTATTTTGTACATTTTTAATTATATTTAAAGTTAAATAAATTATGAAATAATGTGAACTTTTCTTTGAAAATCTGTGAATTTTTTTTTTTTTCAAATGTAGGGGCTTATGTATCATTAATGTAGTTTCTGTTGCACATAGAATTGAAAATGATTTTACGATTTCAACTAAATATTGCTCAAAAAATTACTAAAAAGTATGAGTTTATCATTTAATTAATCAAAAACGATTAACACAATCTGAACAAGCAAACTTGTAATGAAAACTAAATTACGTATGCGTTACATTTTTAATTAAACCAATTGAAAAGTAAAAGAATCACTACATTTGTAAATGTTATTACTCTTACAAAAAATATATTATTCATGATAATTTACTGTGATGATAATATACTAATTACTTACAAAATAAATTATTCATGATAATTTACTATGAGTTGCCAAGGAGTTATAAGTTAGAATAATTAAGAATGAATAATAATTATAAAGATTACTAACGAGTTTTAAAATAAAAATATTATGAAATATATTAAGTTTAAAAAATCCTTTTCATGTAGAATATATATAGTTTAACTAGAAAATATCTATTAAATAAATGTGTTATGTTCAAAATAAGTTGGTGTGAAAGTAACATTGATATTGGCAATATCGAAAAATCCACCTATCAGTTTAAAACTTTTATATTTCACCTGCTTTTATTTAATGAACTAGAAGTATTTGTTTCCTAAAAAGATACATCACCTTTAATTCTTTATGGACTATGACCTCTCCTTTTACAGTACTTTTGTCTCCCTAGTTTAACATTCTGGTTGTGAGGTTTTCCCATTGAATTATATGACCAGATATACTATTGTAACCGTTTTGGTCTCTCTAGTTTAACAGAGTTGGATTTTGGTGCTTTTGCATTAATTTGTTTAATGCTCCTCTTGTAACACTTGGACTCCCTAATTTCACAGATATTCCGGTTATGGTACTTTTGTATTAAAGTATATACCCAGACATATTTGTTTTGTATTGTTTTGTTGTCTTGGTTAAGTTACGAAATTAGACAGAGCAATGTACTTTCTCTGAATAAACATTCCTTTCTTTTCCAACACTGTTGAATTCTTGGCCGTGTAAACATGGGATGTAGCCACAGCTTGAAAGATATGGTCCTAATAGTCTAATCAGATGGGGAGGCAAAAGTTTGAGCCCCTTAATGTTTACTAAGTTTTTTTTGCATATTTTCCTATAACTCAGTGACTTTTTAATCAGATCAAATTTTGCTCACAAGAATGATACTCATTTTATTCTAAGATAATTCTCTGCAAAAAGTTATTATAATTATTTTTTTTATTATAGTTGAGAAGATTTTGAATTGTCTTATTAATTTTTAAATCATTTTTAACTTAATAATTTTAAATGACAAAATACAAAATTTGAATCAAATCATTTATCAATCGTTTATCAGTTATATGTTTTTTTTTTAAATTTTCTTCCTCCAGAAATATTTCACTGATTTTATTCATTTTCATTTGTCATTTAAAATTGCATAGTTTAAGATTATGCTAAAATTTTTGCAGATCTTACGGTTCAAAAATTTTAACATTGCTGAATAAAATGGTAAACAATTATTAAAAACTATTTTTTGAATGAAATTATCTTTGGTTTAATGTAATTTTATAATTGTGTGTAAAAAATATTTAATGTGCTTACAAAGTTTGGCATATTAGCAATCATCCAGAACAGGAACGATGGGACAATTAGTGTGACAGTTAAATAACGGTTTATTATTTATAATCTCATTTAGAAGGGCACTTGTTTCCGAATCCTATCAGTTGTGTCATTTAAATATATTTCATAACTTTTTATCTTTAGCAGCACTCATAAGGTACATTGTTGTGAGGTACAGTAAAATACCCAAAAAAAGCAATTAGCAATGAGAAGCCTAGTCTTTTCCTAACCATAGCTTTCCTAAGTGATAAAACCATAGCTAACCCTCCACTTTTAAGATCAAGAATCAATATCAATCATGAAAACGGTATTCTTATTCAGAGAAGGATTATTTTTCTGTCTATAACTTAATTAACAGTTAGGACCAGTCAGTTAGATTTTTCGAGGGTAAATCTTTGATCTTTTCTTGTTTATTTAAGGCTAAACATACAAGAAAAATTTTTTTTACCGTAAAACAAGAAATATACATGCACATAAATTTTTACTGAAAAAATTCTTTCAATTATTATTGAATAATTTTTTTAATTAATATCTAAATAAATTATTTACTTATATTACAAATCATTTATATTTATGCAGATCAGCTTTTTCCTACCCCGATGGAAGAACCGAAAAAGGTTTTGAAGGTGTTTTATTTAGGATCTACAAATGTTGATAAAGCTACCGGAGTTGATGTACTTAATGAAGCTATTGAAAAATTGTTTGCTGCTATTCCTAAATCTGATTATAAATTTGTTAATGTGGCTGTAGCACCATCAACCATTACTATTTGCGTAAGTGTGATTTACATATCCAACATTTTTATCAGATATCCTTCTCTTGCAGAATAAGAAGAATTATCCATCTCTCATATTGTGGTTTTAAAGACAGGGGTGATTATGGTCGGGGGGTACCCCGGAATGCCGGGTTTTCCGTATTATCGTTCCGGGTATAAAATCGGGAGCTTTACCTTTCAGTTTCGTCAAAAATCACAAATTTAACCGGACGGGAATAGAAGGTTCGCCAAATAGTGATAAACGCTCTTTTGTAGCAACCCTCAGGCAAAGATTATTACGGCGCTGGTCCGAGGTTAGGAGCAGTAATGGAAGGCGGGGGAAGGGAGTGCAGAGTGTGAGAGAGGGAGGAATTATTTTCTTCTCCTTTTGCTTGTGTTGTGAAAGGCGTGACTCTGTTGCGGGGAGGGATTGGGAAAAGAAAATCTTTACTGCTTGGCGAATCTTTTTGGAATTAAAAGCAGAGGCTGTAGGATTGTAGATTTTAGCTGCACGCTGCACTACTTGACAGCACATATTATAATTTTCTCTGCAGAAAGATTTTCATGTGCACGTTTTGTGTTGTATATTCGGCATACATTTTTTAAGTCCTTTCGTTAATCGCATTTTTTATGTAAGCATGAAGTTTTTAACAGAAAAAGATGATGTTAGCGATCTAGAAAAAGACTGCAAGAATAGATTTCGTTTTGAATGGTTAATTAAAAAATACATCTTGGAAAAAGAATTCAACGTGTGGTGCCGCAAGATTGATACCCCAGGTACATGTTTCTGTATTGCGTGCAATACATCAATCAAATATCACAATGAAGGGTTTAAATCCTTGATGAATCATTCTGGAACAGTTGTTCATAAGAAATGTCGTCAATCTGTTAAGAATTCCCAGATTTTAAATTCACTTTATCCTGGATCAGAAAATCTAACTCATACTGATGAATCACGTACTGTCAATTTGGTCACGCGAAAATCTATGGCTGAAGCTCTAGTTCTGTCATTTTTGGCTGAACATTCAATTCCTTTTTCTTTAGCTCCACAGATTGTGGAGTTAACTAAAACGTTATCACGTGATAACATGGCCTTAAATTCATTAGACATTAGTAGAACAACAGCATCATATAAGCTAAAGTATGGACTTTCAAAAACAATAAAAGAAAATCAGTATAAAGTTTTAAAGAATTCTTTTTTTTTCTCTCAACATTGATGAGAGCACTAATAGAGCCTCTGAGAGTATTTTAGCTGTACTCGTTAGATACTTCGCTGAAGACTAGCACAAAGTGATTTTGTGACATTTAGCTTCGATTAAATTGCTTGCTTGTAATGCAAAATGCATTTATAATGCTATTCTTTCAATTTTCAGAGAAAATGGATTTCCATTTTCTAACTTGATAAGTGTATTAATGGATTCTTGTAATACAATGTGTGGGAAAAAAATGGTGTTGAAACTAAAATTAGATCCATCAATGCTCCACATTTGTTGGACATAGATGGAGAAACATGCCATATCGCAAATAATTGCTCAAAACATTTTACAGGGCTCTTTTTGAAGCACTTAGAAATTTTATGTGACAACATATATTTTGATCTCAAGAGTGCTGATAAAAGGGAATTATTTTTCCAAGTGTGTTCAGTTCTTCAGATGAAATTACTGAAACCCTTAAATAGACCTGACCACAGATGGCTCTATATGCTTCAAGTGCTTGAACGTCTGCAATATTTATGGGATGCTCTTATAATATTTTATTTTTCATGAGTTGGATTGGACAAAAAATTGTATGAAAATGATGTTAAGGAAGTTTTTTCTAAAAGACAACTTTCTAATGAAGAAATTAAAAGTCTTCAAAATATTCAAGGTAAATTGGAAAAGAAGCATCTCACTGATGATGGAAAAATAGAAAAAAAAAGAATTATTCAAAGACTTTTTGTTGAGCAGACAAAGACATTATTACAAATTGGTGTTTTGCCCCATTTTAACAAATATGTCAAATTATTTCAATCTAATGAATGCCTTTTACATGAATTGCATGTTCAAATGTTTAATTTGACCAAGCAGTTCTTTGCCTTTTTTTAAAGCATGAGCTTTTGTGTAACATAAAAGGTTATCAAGATGTCTTAAAAAATCGACCCCACAGATTCTAAAAATTATTTGCCTGACAGCAGGGTTTGTTTATTTAAATCAGCTTGATTTAAATCACGATTTAAATCAAATGATTTTTTTTATATATATTGACTTTAAAAGTTAAGAAACAGTGTTTTAAATTATTGATACTTTAATTATTTTCTTTTCTTAGTTTTAAAATTTATTTTAAATAAATTGCTGCATTAATTAATTTTAGTTTACAAAATTACTTACTTTCTTTGATGTGTGTTAAATTCCAACACATTTGAAATTACATTTTTAAAAATCTTAAGATTCTTGAGATTGAAAGTGCAGATTAAAGTAAACATTTAATGCAGTCTTAATATAGACTTGCATAGCTGTAAAAAGTAATTAATAGACATGAATTTTTTTTTTAAAAAAAAGGCAAATAATGTTAATTAAAACTCAACGTTTTGATTGAAAAAGCATGGAATTAAAATCTACATTATATTTTATTGGTGGAAAATTTATATTTCTAAAACTTGAGGTTATATTGAAAAGAAATTACTCTAATATGCCAAAAAATATACACCATATGCCTTTAAAACTCTTTCAAAGTCTATTTGAAGCAGTGGGATTGATAACTGGAAATTGATAACTGGTATTTTTTTCTCATAATATGTTTACCGTATCTTTGACATTATTAGATTTTCTATAAAAGAAATTTTGTGAAAAAAAATTCCAATGAGTACATATATTTTGTAAAAAAAATTTTTGACTTATCTATTTTGATGTAAGATAAAAAATGAATATTTTAATATAAAAATATATAGATTAAATATTTATTTTTTTGTTTGATGAGTGAATACATTTATAAACACAATCTGTTACATTTATTTTGTCATTTTCAATATCAAGTAAAAAAAAAATCAAATTTTAAATTAAAATTATGGTTTGCTAATTGAAAATTTGTTTTAATAGTTAAAGCCAACTTAAATAGTTAAAGCCTCTGTCCAAGCCAAGTTTAATACCGTTTAGTGGTGCCTTCACAATTCAACTTAAGGTAAAACTGTAGTTTCACAAAATACTTTTTCTTAAAATTTTATTTTTGAGTCTCGTAAGAAAAGATAAATTTGTATTTTTACCATATTTTTGTGTTAATTTTTTAATATAATATTTAATTTTCACAAATTATGTCTAAATTTTCACGAAATAGGTACCTTTCAGAAAAACCTAGACAGACCCCTGAAGTATTCTTTAAATTCTCTACTTAGTCTTTAAATTTCATTCATGCATTTATTTCAAAATGGTTGCTATGCATTCAAAGATATGTATTATAATGAAAAAAATTTTTTGTAAGTTAGAGCTTCTAAAATATTGTTAGAATATAGTTTTAATATTAATTTTATTTTGATTAAGCATTTATAAAGTATTTTAATCAAAAATTAAAGTTCTTATAATGTATTTGAATAAAAATCTGATTTAAATAAAAAAAATCCGATTTAAATAAAAAAAATCCGATTTAAATATAAAAAAATCTGATTATTTTGATTTTTTTTAAAAAAATCAAAAAAATTACAAACCCTGCCTGACAGACTCATTTTCTCTGGAATGGATGATGCAGATAGCAGTAAGACAACAAATTCTACTATTCAGGACTTCTTAAAGGTGTTGGAAAAAAATTACTCTAACTGTGCATCTTATATGCAGAAGATGTTACCGTTGAGCAATCATTTGTTAATTAAATTATCTGCTCTCAATCCTGTTCTAAGGGGAGAGACTACAACTTTTCTTGCACTGATGAAGCTGGCAGAATTTTTGCCAAATGTTATTTCAAAGCAAGAAACACTTACGCTGGACTTAGAGCTAAGGCAGTATCAGACTGATGATTCTTTGGCTTTTTTTGATAGCAAGTCTATGATGGAGTATTGGTAAAAAGTGATTGAACTTAGGTAAAACTTAGGTGATTGAACTTAGGATTGAAGGTAGTGTAAAAAAATATCCTATTCTTTCAAAGATGATTAAGGCTCTTTTAACATGTTTTCACGGACCATCAGTTGAGAGTACCTTTAATTTGATGGGTGACATTATGTCAGAAAATAGAGCTTCTCTTAATATTGAATCTATACTCTATTCAAACAACAAAATATTATCTTTCCTCTCTTAATGCCAGTCAGTACTTGTGAGGTATTTGGTTCTAAAGATCCTGCACATGAACCAATAAACTGTGAATTTGCTCATAATTTAATTTACAGTTGGTCGAATTATCAGCAGTCTCTTTCAAAAACTGTTCCTAATGCTACTGTTCATGAATCTGAGAGCCATGTTGATTCTCCACCTCTCTGCACTGCTTAATCTTCTCCAGTTCAAAGTAAAAACCACTGTGATTCTCAGGCAGAAGACAGGAAAAGGAAATTGGCTCTTGACTCTCAGAAAGGAAACAATAAGGCTAAACAAACAAAACTTTCATCTTTCTTAAAGAAATAGTTATTAATTTAGAAATTTGATGTTTTTGTTTTTTATTTTGTATAAAATATTTAGTTTTTACTTTAAATTTTAAATTATCTGTCAGTTTGATTGCACAATATAAGTACCCCATTTAATGAAATTTATGAACAGTTTTATAAATGTTTAAAAATTATATGCATATTTTCGTTACAATTGAAATGTAGTTGTGCAAAGGGATTGTAAACATGTAATTATTAAGTTTCATTGGAAAGTAAAATTTCTTTTAATTTATCTAATTATTTTTAAAATAAAAAATTGACACTAATTCTACCGAGTTACATTCTATTATTGGAAATACATTGAAAACAAGAGCCTAATTTCTATTTATTAATTAATCAATTTTATTGACTTAAACATGCAGTTCCAATTATCTTTAAAACTGTATTTTACATATTGTATGTAAATAACAATATGGCTCAATCAAACCCTTCATCTTTCTTTAAGAAATAGATATCAATTTAGAAATTTGATGTTGTTGTTTTTTTTTTTGTATTACTATAGAATACCCTGTCAAATATTTTAAAATATTGTTGAATTAATTTTGTAATTTTAATATCTGTATAGAATGATTTATATTCCATATGATTAACTCTATGTGTTAACTGATGTATTATTGTGATGTTAACTGATGTAACTGATTCCATGTATTAACTGATTCAACTTTATTTGTTTATTTATTGTTTTTTAGTTTGAATAAAATATTTAATTTTTACTTTAAATTAATTTTAAAATTTAAATTGTCTGTCAGTTTGATTGCACAATTTAAGTACTCCATTTAATGAAATTTGTGAACAGTTTTATAAGTGTATAAAAATTATATGTATATTTTTGTTACAATTAAAATGTAATTAGTTTTGCAAAGTGATTGTAAACATGTAACTACTAAGTTTCATTGGAAACTAAAATTTCTTTATCTAATAATTATTAGAATAAAAAATTGATACTAATTCTACTGAGTTACATTCTATTATTAGAAATACATTGAGAACAAAAGCTTAATTTCTATTTATTATTTAATCAGTTTTATTAATTAATTTAAACATGCAGTTCCAATTATGTCTTTAAAACTGTTTGTATTTTACTTATTATGTGTAAAGTGATTGAGTTTTTGCATTTAAAGTTTTCAGGGTTTTTCACTTTATGTCACAATCACCCCTGTAAAGAGCTTCTACTCTCATCATCTTTGATGTTAGGTTAATTTTTTTAAAAATTTTTGGGTATTTATTTAACAATACAATACCATTCAAAAAAGGTAGCATATAAAGGGGTCTCTATATTAGATTACTAACTTAATAATTTTCCTTGAAACTGGTCTTAAACATGAAAAATGTGTGTGTTTGAATGAGTTACTACACATTTGTCACTTTTTAAATTTGATTTTATTACAGTTGTTGGGAAAACTAATTTTGATTTAATTTGCATAAAAACAAAGATATTTATCAAAAATCTAAAAACAAACAACACATGCAAGCACTTAAATACCTTCCAAGGACAGCTAACAGCTGAACTGTATTAGTATAATTTTTTTTCAGAAAAAAGTAAAATATAATTTAAAATACAGATTGTTTTAAATTGTGTTTAGGTAATTTACATACTTGCCAACTTTTACGGATTATCCGTAAAATGTACGGATTTACGTCTAATTTTACGGGCCTACGGATTAACCTGAAATTTACACGGATCCCCCCATTTTTAACCTTGCACGATTAGCGCATCAGCAAAATTCCGCGATTATCAGCTGCTACAGAGCTAGAGTAAAACCATTTGTAAAGGGGGAAAACAGAAAAAATGACATGATTTTTCCGGTCTATTCCAAAGCAGCACGGTAACCACACACCCTGTATAAGTGGCTTATCCTCGTAACCATAGTAACGGCACGTTCACGTGTAAACCAGTTGATTGTTTTTCTTCCTTTCCTTTCTCTCTCCTAACTGCTTCCAGTCTCCTCTAGTGAATGCGCTGTTTCCGTCATTATTGCCACTCCCCGTTTCAACTATGTCACTGAACTAGCCGATCAAAACATCGTTCTCCCTCCCTCGGTAACGAACGAAAACGGTACTGAACTGTCAGTGTCGACTACTACGTAGCTTGTAATCACGGTGTGTTCGTTAAAAATGAAACCGAAGAAAACTTATTTTCAGTCGTATAAGAATTCTTATACTGCAGAGTTTTCATGCATAAAAAAATCTAATAAAGGAGAAAAGTATGCTTATTGTACGATTTGTTTTTCTGACTTTCTAATATCGCACGGAGGTAGAAATGATATACATCGCCACGTGACCAGACCAAATAATGCCAAAAACATTGAAAACGCTGAAAATAACCAAAGACTAAGCAAATTTTTTAAGCCACCTGATAATGTCCAAGATGAAGTAATGCGTGCTGAGTTATTGTTTACCTCTTTTTTAGTTGAGCATAATGTTATTCTAAATGCCGCCAGCCATGTGGGTCCGCTTTTTCTAAAGATGTTTCCGAAAAGTGAAATTGCGAAATGTTACGGATGTGCTAAAACCAAAATTGTATCCCTTGTCCATGAAATGGCTATGGATTGAACTTCAGAAATTATTAAATATTTGCAAGAACAAGCATTTACTGCAGCATGTGATGGTAGTCACGAAGCTGATTATAAGTTGTACCCAGTTGTGGTTAGTTATTTTAACGTGAATCTTCAACGCATTGAAAGTACTTTATTGGCAATCTCAAATTTGGAAGGAAACTTCACAGGTGAAAATATAAGCTCCCTTCTTTTAAATGTGTTTGCTATATGACATTCCTTTTAGAAATTGCATAGCATTCAGTGCAGATAATGCTTCTGTTATGCAAGGGGAGAAAATGGTGTGTTTCATTTTTAGAAAAAGAAAATGAGCACATAATATCAATTGGATGCTGCTGCCATTTAATACATCTTGCCTCTGAAAAAGCTGCTGCAACTTTTCCCGTTAGGATAGATGAAGTTTTGATAGATATTTATTTACCATTTAAAAAGGAGCGTTAATCGTAAGGACTCTTAAATTTCAGGAAATGTATGGTAAAGAAGCACAAAAAGTGCTTAAACATGTGTCAACTCGCTGGTTATCGTTAGGGAGAAGTCTTACACGCTTGGTTAATCAGTGGGATCCACTTATGAGTTACTTTAGAGCAGAAGTTTCTACTTGCAGTGTGTCTGTATCATCTACTTTGTCATTTTTCAAAATTCCAAAAGTAGTTGATAAAGAAAGCAGCACAGGAGTAGATAAATTAAAAGATAAACCTGCAGTGCCTAAAGTGGAAACTAAGACTTGTACAATAATGAAACAGCCTTTGACACATAAACAGAACCCAACTAATGGTAGAAAAAGGAAAAGTTTACAGCAAGAAAGTGTGATTCCGATTAAAAGACATAAAGCTAAAAAAGATTCTTCTTTATCCAAAGAACAGAAAATTTTCATGTTTTTATCTTCAAATTTAAATAAGTGCTTCAGTTTATTTCTTTTAAGTATTATCCCTACATTTGAAAAGGTAAATGTGATTTTGCAGTCATCTTCCCCACAAATTCATCGGTTAAGAGCTCTTCTTTTGGATCTGTTAAAAGAACTTTTTTCCAAATTTGTTAAACCTTCTGAGGTTAAAGGAAAAGAGTTAACATGCGTTAATTTTCATTCTTTCCACCATAAAGATCAGCAAAATTCAGTTATAGGCAGTGCAGCAATGGACTTAATTTCAAATTCTTCGGAAAAAGAAAAAACATTGTTTTTTTTCAGTTTGTTATCAAATATTTCATAACTGCCTGTGAATATATTGTTAAGAAATTCCCTTTAAATGATCAAGTACTCAAGTTGCTGACTTGAATAAAATTGAAAACTCCAGTTTTGAAAGTGTGAGATATTTTGTAAATTTGTTTCCCTTCCTTTTAAAAACAAAAAGTAATGAAACCAAGCTTACAGCAATGAATGAACTGCAGAAACAGTTTTGCCAACTTCAGTTAGAAGATTTGAGTGAAATAACTGTTCCAGATAGATCAATTGATGTGCAGTGGTCAATGATAAGTCAAATGAAAGGTGCGGATGGCATGTTTAAGTATGAAAAATTGGGAAACATTGTCTTGTCAATTATTCTCATACCTCATTCAGATTCAGAATGTGAGAGAATTTTTAGTTTGGTTAGAAAGAACCGTACTGAATCGCGAACAATTATGTCTAATAAAACTTTAGAAAGCCTGCTTATATTAAAAACCAAATTTTCTAAAATCTGTCAGGAACAAGTGTTTGAAAAAGTTTTTTAATTAAAGCAAAGAAGGCTACTTCAGCTTCTTTAAATTCAGCATCCTCTTTTACTGTTGATTTAGAAGACAACCCTTAAAGAACTATTTTATTTTCCATATAGCATTTTTTTAAAAAGTAGCATCATTGTAATAGAATTTGAAATAATTGTAATAGAATTTGAGATGATAAATGGATGGTTGATTAGATATTTCTGTACATTTTCTAATAAATGCAATTTAAAATTTTAATGAAAATTAGCTTCTCACTTCATCAACATTCAATCATGTGATAGATTCTATAATTAATATATTTATTATTCATTTGTGGTGTATTGTTACTTATTAAATAATTTGAATAGTCTTCGTAAAATTTTTCATAAAAAAAGTTTTACTGATGCCAGTTTTTTTAAGTTGGCAAGTATGTATTTAGAAAGATGCTGCTGAATGGAGTAAGTATATTCCAACAGTTTATTTGTGAAAACTAAATAAAGAGGATTAAATGAAAATTTGGAACATTTTCTCCTTGTCTACACTCTACACAGTTGAGTTAGGTCACAAGAGGAGAGACCTATTAAGGGTGCCCTTATTGAAATTCTCTTAACTTTATTCCTCTTGCAGGTAGGATTCACTTCAGTCTGCCTCAATAAAACAAATATTGCCCTATTTAAAAAAAAAATTCTAATGATGATATTACAAAATTTTTCTTTAAATCTAGAGTATTCCAGTTTGTTGTCATACATTTATTATTTCACAATTTTAATGGATTTAAAGAAATCTGAAATATATGTTGCAATTAGCTAGGTCATGTGAGAATTCAAAAGTTCTTCTTATTAGTATTCTTGTTTTTTGGAACATATCTCCACAAATAATCGTGCAATTTTAAAAAAACTATTAATTATAATTCATTTCACTCAAGATTACTATATGATAAAATAATATGTTTTAGTTATTTTTATTTACCAATATAATTTTTCTAAACTTGGAAACTTTGCTTTGAACTTGGGAAACTTATTTTTTAACTTTTAATTTGGAAATTTTGCTCAATTTCACACAAAAATTTTTTGTTTCTAAAAAAATTTTAATGCTTTATTTTATTCAATTTGCTGCCACTGCAATTACACTATGTGTAAAAATCATAAATTCAGTTTTGATATTGGTAAAATTCTTTCCACCCCGGTCACATCAGCTCTTCTTGATGTCTTGAAATCTTGCTTTACTCTATAAATGCTGCTTTCTTTGTTAAAGATAAGAGTTCCTCATCACTTCTATTTAGAGTGTAGACATGCATTTTGCCCTCATTAGCCTCTCTTGGCTACTACAGTTTTTTCTAGTTTTTTTATTCACCTTGACTTTTTATTGTCAATTTTAAGTTTTCTATTTCAAATCACTTTTGTTTTCTCTTTCATGTCTGGCAAATGTTCAGAATAGGTTTCTGTTTTTTAGGGTTTGATATTTTCGAAGCAAATTAAGTTCTTAAATTATCAAGTAAACTTGGTGTTGCCCAAAAGACACAAAAAGCCTCCAACCAAATTAGATCATTTTAATGGTAGTGATGTATGTCAAACACTTAAATTAATGCATAAAACAGTCTTTATGTTTGTAACAGTCACCATATGACATCAAGCTAGAACTTAACAATATTGTGACCAGGCAAGTTTAAACCAAAGTTTTCCGTGGGAACCATCAGTGGGCAGTTATCTGCCAAAACCGTTCTCAAAAATTCAAGCTTTTTGGAAAGCTATAACTAACTGTACTGTTACTGTTTGACAAAGCAAGATAGCAGTTTTTATTCCTGTAGAGATGATTTTCATATCATTATATTCTCTGTTCACCTGTCAATTGATTTTCCCCTTTGCAAAAGATACTTGTGCATTTAGCCATCTACCAGATTTACATATTGTTATCCATTTCAGCTATGTACCTTTACTTATGTCATAAGTAGACAACGGATAATATGCAATTGCATACGTGCAATTGCATATTTTAGCACTTTTTGCCATTTGTGCATATAAATGCATAAAAAGGTATATTTGCTCTTATAAATGCATATTTGCAGCATTTTATGGCTTTTCCCTCCTAAAACCATGTCACTATACTTTTTATGTTAGCATAAAGAACACTTTAAATTTTGTTTTGTCGTTCTTTATCACCTGAAAGGGTCAGCTGGATTGATGTTGCTGGGGGTGATTGCAATCACGTGAAAAAGATTTAGAAATGAGGTGTGTGTCGGGAAGGGGGGTAGAAAGGGCCCACTCAAACAGACATTCGTCATAGTAACCTCAGAAAGGGATAGTCAGATATTCTATGAAGGGATGTCTTTTCCTGGAATAAATAATTGTCAATCTGTGTGGGGAAAATAAGGCTTCTGTGGTAGGTAGAAAATGACCTCCCTTTCCTGTGATTGATTAGTTAAAAGGTAGATTGAATACATTTTCGGAGAGAGCTGCTATTCTAACATATTTCGATAGTCCATCGGATAGATAGTTTCGACATCCATCAGTTGAATACGTAGTTAGTGAAGCTTCGAACGTGATTTTTGACTGCTGAATATTATAATATGCCAAAAATTAAGTCGACTAGATCAAATGTAATAAAGACATGGATTTCGGACTATGGGAAGGACTTTACGACCGATGGGGAAATAGTATTTTGTGTGATTTGTCAAAAACACATTTCCTGTGAAAAAAAAGTGCCAAATCGATCAACATATAAAGACTAATGCTCACTCCGCGAAAAAAAAGCAGAATACAAAAGGATTTGTTCAAAGTTTATTAACTATTCCTGTTCAAGCAGCTAAAAAGGAAAGTGATTTTTCTAGTGATTTATGCAAAGCCTTAGTAAGCAGCAATATTCCTTTAAAAAAGTTAAATAATCCAAATTTAAGACAGTTTTTAAAAAATTATTGTACCAATCAGATCATTCCCGATGAATCGACTTTAAGAAAGAACTACCTTCAACCGATATATAACGAAGTACTGGATGATATTCGACGAGATATTGGAGATGGCCCTATATGGATTGAAATCTATGAGACGACAGATAAGTGCGGTCGCTATATTGCTCATTTTATTTTTGGAAAAATGGATAATATTCCTACTTGACCACATCTTCTAGCAAGCAAAGCCTTTGAAAAAGTCAATCATTCAACCATAGCAAGGTTTGTCAATGATTCTATCAAATTATTATGGCCTGATAGAGATGGTTCTGAAGATGTTTTGATTTTTGTCTGTGATGCCACTCCATATATGGTCAAATCTGCAGCTGCACTGGAAATTTTTTTATCCCAGAATGCTTCATATTACATGTTTGGCTCATGCTGTTCACAGACTGGCTGAGACTGTTCGAGAAGTATTCTCCTCTGTGAATGATTTAATTTCTAGTATCAAGAAAGTTTTTCCCAAGGCATCTGTGCGCATAAAATTGTATAAAGAAATGTATCCTGATTTGCCCTTACCTCCACAGCCTGTGATAACAAGGTGGGGTACATGGATTGAAGCTGCACATTTTTACGCTAATAATTTTGATGCAATAAAGTCAGTTGTAGGTGCAATTGACAGTTCCTGTGCTTCTTCAGTTTATGTCACAAAAGAATTACTACAGGATATCTCTTTGCAGAAGGACTTGGCCATAATTGACACTCACTTTTCTTTCTTAAGTGGAGCAATAACAAAGTTCGAAACACTAGGTCTTCCCCTGGCTGAGGCCATATCCGAAATTGAAAAAATTCAACAGTGCATCAATGCTCTTCCAGACTCAGTTGGGAAGAAAGTAAAAAAAAAATGGTGTTTCGTTCAAAACAAAAATTCGGGTTTTGCAGCAGTGAAGAAGATAAATGATGTTCTTAATGGAAACGGAACTGAACTTCCAGAGAAAGTAAAACCAATGAGTACGAAATTGTACCAGTTTTGTCCACTAACATCGGTTGACGTGGAGAGGTCATTTTCTGCTTTCAAAATGATCTTTGATGACCGACGACATCAATTCACTCTTGAAAATTTGGAAAAATACTTTGTTGTGTATTGCAACAAAAATTATTCAGTTTAATAAAATCTCTCCGGAAAATGCGATGATTTTTCTTCTCTCATTTATCATACTTCAGTTTTAGGCTTTTTCTTCAGAAATGTGTAGATTCAAGTAAGAAATATTTTGATTTTCTTCCTTTTAACAAAAAGATGTTTTAGCTGTGTTTGTTGGAAAAAGTAAGTAGTAGTATTTAAATAAGTTGAACTTTTAATTTTTATTTGAAATGCATATTTCTAGTTTTAAGAGCATATATTCAAGTTTTTTAGTGCATATTTTGTCCGTTTTTTAGTGCATATAATCTGCTGTCTAGTCATAAGCATATAAGACAAAGCAATTTTTAACAAAAACATATAAATGATTCTAAAAAAAAAAAAGTCTTTTTATAGGTGCACATACATTTTATGTGAAAGCTTGCTTTTGCATATAAAAAAATATTTCTAATCCATGATGTGCTTCTTACGAATGCTATAGTTGCTGGTTTTAGTAAGAGAAAAGAAGTAAAATTTGAGTCATTATTTTGATATATTTAGTCACATCTTTAGTGAGGAAGATATATGAGCATGTGAGACAGAATTTGCTTCACATCAAACTGATCAACAGAGTGACTAATTTCACTAAACTGTGATAGTGATTAGTTCACTAAATTGTGATAGGGCAGATACTGCATGGATCACAAATATCAAGGATCACAATCAAACAAAATAATGTATTCTTCTAAAGATAATGCTTTCATCGTTTATATGTAGCATAGCTGCATGTGGAAGAATCTTTAGTGTGATAAAGAAGAATCAAAATGAATTCAGAGCTAATTTGAATTGTGATACTGATTATTCAAAAATGCAAATATTTTTAATTTTGGTTTGTGTTACTTTAAGCAACAATTTTCTGAAGAGGATTAAGTAAAAGCCAAACGATCTACTTGTGCTTCTTAAAAAATTTAATGTTTGAAAAGCAATGCTTCTTTGATGAACCAGCATCATTACTGTTCAAGTTAGAGACTCATTTGATTTTAGTTTTTTAATCATTAGTTTTATCTTATTAATCATATTTAATTTTCATTGCTTAGCATTTTCTAAAACTTAGAATTTATTGAAGAATTTAGTTTTAAGTAATAGAATTGTTTGTATTGTTAATTATTAATGATCATTGTTAATACTACTTAAATAAAAAAAAAATACTGAAAGCAGAACTAAAATAAAAAATTATTAAATTTGGGAATTTTGCAGTTTTTTTGAATAATCAGTAGGTTTCTTGTTGGAAAATATATTTATCTTTCAATCTGCACTTATGCTAAACAATTTTTTGTGCAATAACTGAAAATCAAAAATTCTTTATATTTTAAAAATACATTCTAGAATGAACCTTTTTATTTTCTTAACAAAATATTAAATTTTTTATTTTAGTGATAAGCAAAAACATAATTCACTGTATATATTATAGAACATCCAAAATGTTAATTTCAGTTGAATTAAAAAGCAATATATTTGTAAAGTTTGGTGCTGAATAAAAAATTGGTTTGCAACATAATTATTTTAACAGATAATATGATAAAAATAATGGATAATAAGTTTGACTGTATTTCAACGGTTTCATACTTTAAACACAACTTGGCAATTTCCTCAAACTCTTATTAATATTTTGCTTCAATAATGATACCTTATTTAAGATCCTCTTAACTATAAGGCCTTATGAAATAATTATTATGAAAAGCTCCTATTAATATATTATGTCTTTATTTTTACAGGAAGAAAATAAGCAACTGGCTGAATGCCGAGTTAGATTTTTATCCTTCCTTGGTATTGGTAAAAATGTGAAGTACGTATTTTCAGTTAATAATGTTGCATACAACCAGTTCAATATTATCTGAATCGAGGAATGGGTAAACATTATCCCGATATTATCATAGCATGTCAACGAGGAATAAACAAGTCATAAATGTAAATAAACACATTTAATCAGGAACATGCACATAAAGATACAAATAAAATCAAAATACAGAGAATAATCTGAATTTCTTTGGATTTCAGTGAGCCATCTGACATGCTCAAGATTAATACAGATCAATCCAATGCATGTATGCATTTTATTCTGGATGAAAATGAAACCACTCTTAACACACTTTCCCCTTTTGAGATGCTGGATATCAACTCAAAATGTTTGCATGAAATTAACATCCCAAGTCTAATTGGCATTTTTATAGGTCATGATAATAAGGTTTTTGTAATTAAGGTGTTGTTGGCTATGGTCACACAAGTGGTAATTCAGCAAATGTCACAGGATACATAGGAGAATAAGTTGGTAAAGTTTCTTCCTTAAGTTCTAATGATAAAATTCTTTGTATTGGACCTATTAATGCATTGAACTATGTCTTTAATTTGACTGCTGTCATTTTCCCCCCTCTCCTATGAATTAAATTAACTGCTCTGGCTAAGGGCCATTTTTTTTTTATTGCCCACTATAACCCTATGATTACATGAATGGTAGAACTTACTGTGAAAATACTCTATTGACCAGATCAAGTAAAAAGATTGTATGAATTTGTTTCATTGAAAAAGATTTATCCCAATAATTTTTGTGCGGGGGTGGGGGGACTACTTATTTGAAACTCTTCATTGATATTTAAAATTACTGACTAATTTTAGAGAATTTACTTGTTTTGTAGGGTGTGTGGATTTATAGTGCATACAGCACAAGATGATTTTATAGCGCATGTATTCTTCTGTGAGCCATCATCTGGAGCTCTGTGCAAAACTATTGAAGCTGCCTGTAAAGTAAGGATATATATATAATATGTATTTCTTGTTTACTTCCTATTGTATAATCATATTTCTTTGAAATCATTTCAATAAAAAAAGCAATGAGATGCAATATAATTTTTAGATTTGTAATTTAAAAGCAACTTTATAAACTTTTTTTATATAATTCTGTATCGTTTTCTACCACTTTGCAATTTAAGTTTTTTTTTTTTTTTTAAATTTATTTTTATTGCTATTAGTTATTTACCTTTAATACAAACTCCATTCGTGTAATTTTTAAGAAAAATTATAGAATCTTTTTGCTTTTACTATATTAATTATACGAATGATTTTGATAAACTTGTGTTTATTGGTGTTTTTATTATATCGCTACAATTTTTCTGAAAAATACGGTAATATATAAAAACAGAGATTAATGAATGGCATAAACAATTGAAGCATACAACTACAAAAAAATTGCTAATAGTAAGAATAAAAACTTTTTTTTCCGTTTTTCCCTCACATTTTTTTCCGCTCTCAATTTTAGTAGTTTTTTTTTTTTTTTTCTTTTGCATTTTAGGTTAATTTAATATTTTTCTAAACAATAAGTATAGTTTTTTTCCTATATTTTCAATAACAGCTCAACTCAAATAAACTTTTTTGTTAATATTTTCATATTTATAGAAGGTACCTTTTTTTTTATAAAATACATCTATGGTGTATCACATTAAAATAATGAAAGATCATCAGACACAGAAAATTGCAGAACCTATTTGATGGAACTTTGAATGCAAAATAATAAAATATAGAGCTATCTAGATTCTATGATCTTGTTCTATTATGGCATTCAACAGAATCGTCCAAGTTGAGAAGGTTGTTTAGATATTGCGGATTTTCCAAAGAAAATTATGAGGCATAATATAGAGGAGCTGGTTAACTTAGTTATTTAATTTTTCATTGTCATTAATAAGAGAGCTTACTTGTACAAGATAGAGATCACTTTCAAACACCTTTTAGGAGTAGAGTCATCTCCATGCAGGCTGCATTAAGCCTTGATCAATTTTTGTTTCTTTCTCTGCCTGCTCTAACTAATTACATTTTTACGATTTCTCAAAAAAATTTCTAAAATCACGGCATAAATACAACTGGCTTGGGAAAAACTAAATATATAAAATTGAAGATTTAAATATTGTTATAAAAACTTAAAACCTTATGAGAATGTGGAGAGGATATATGATGAGGTAGATTGTGGAATGGTATGTCCATCTGGGACTCTCAAACTGCCGCACCTTATGGTTAAAAGATAAGTGCTAGGCGTCTGAAAATTATTAAATGAAATACATTTTATAATAGCAGTATCGCTTTCTTTATGACAATTAAAATTATTTTAGTTATTTTATTATTTAAATTTATTATTTTAGACAATTAAAATTATTTTTAGTTAGAAACAGCAGGTTATATTAACCGCTTCCCTTACCAATTTTTTTCAGAAAAAAAAGCAAAAAATCAACATATTTTTTTATTTCATTAATAAATACAAGGTACTAAAGTAAAACACAATACACAAGTCTTAAGTTGAAATTTTAATATTTTAATTAAAATTTAAAAATTAAGCCAACGAGTACGAAACATACTTTCTAGAGAAAATTTATTGCTAATATATGCCTCTTAATTCATTTCATTCATATGTGTATCGGTTCAATGTAACTGTGAATGAGCATGTAATGAAAATGCAATAAAATATTCTCGAAACAGCTTCCTGTTAAGCTATGTAAAAATCAAAGTTTTCTTAGCATCTTTATAAGTGTATGTTCCTTTTTAATAGAATTTGCTAAACTAATCAATGTATTTTCCATAGCTGCAAACTCTTTTGCATTTTGTGAAAGCTTTCTGCGCATTTGCACCCAATTTTCTGTATTTTGAAAATCTGTGCATTGTTTGTTTTTTTTTCTGCTCTATTTTGTGATTATTCAAATGTGCATTATATCATATTAGAAAAATATTATATCAATAGTATCGTATTTAAAAGAAAAAATCGGAATTTAAAAATATACGAATAAAAGTTCAAAACACTGCCTGGGCAGGAAAATGGTCGACAAGACTGTGTGTTAATTTACAAGAGAATAGGCACAGAATCAGCATGTAAAGACCCATGTGAGTTTAATATAGAGTTATCACCTTTCCAAAATTAAATTTAAAGTTACAAGATTTTAAAAGCCACATATAACTATCATAAAAGGTGTGAATCAAATGTTTAAATAAATACTAAAATGCAGTATTTGAAATTTCTATGTCATATTAAAAACCGATAAAATAAAAAAATCCTGGATTATAAAAACCGTGTGGAATCAGTAGTGACAATTTAATTATCAAAGAAACTAAAGAAATGACTGCATGGGATGCAAATAGACATTAGTTGAACCATTCATTGAAAAAATTTCACCCAGTTGAAAATTTGTGTGTGTGTCTTAATAACATTGTATTTAAAATAAGGTAAGACGAACTGCCATAAAGTAAGACGTAAAATACGTTAGAATCAGTGCAAAACGAACATGTCCGAAAATGATTGCACAAATGTACGATCTACCTTCATGTGTTGCAATAAGTTCGCACTAAAAACTAACAGGATTTTCTGGACCTTATTGAAATTGATAGCAACGACTGCTGGAAAAAAACAATAGGAAAATCACTTGGATTTCTGATCTTTTTTTGTACTATTTCAATATATTTTGTTTTTAAATCGCTTGCTTATTGGAATACAGAAGTTAAAATGGAAGTAGGGGAAAACTGATTTTATATATAAAGAATAAGATCATTAAGTGTTCATTTTATAGGAAAATTCTTTTGGTATTTTTATTTTTAATAATTAAAACAAATTAAGGGATTGGATAAATTGCAATTTGACACATTTTTATTTCTAACTTAATATTTTCTTCACCAAAGTTTGGATTTTTGATGGTAAAATATTTCAAGAACATAATTCATGGAATACTTGTAATTTTACATGTACAGTAAGACCCCGCTTAACGCTGTTTCGTTTAGCGCTGTTTCAGTTTAGCGCTCTTTTATTTCAACCCAGGGACTCCCTCAAATATGTACATAACATATCCAAAACAGTGTTGTGTTTCTTGTCTGGTGCGGTGCTGTACGGACGCATTTTTATCATTTGAAACATTTGTTGACATTATTGTAAGTGCATATAAATTTATATAATACTATAACGATTAATACAGTGACAAATATTATGATCTTCAGTTTTTATCATGGGTGATAATGAGAAACAAGAAAAGAAAGCAACCGGAAAAAGCATTTCACTGGAAATTAAAATGCAAGTGATTAGAAGATTAGATTCTGGTGAACATCAATCTCAAATTAGTACTGCATTGATTTTGGCAACTTCAACAATAAGGACAATTCTTAAGAATAAAGTAAAAATACTGTCATCGGCAAATGCAACTACGTCAAGCTCTGCAACGAGAATTACCCGTTCTAGAAATAACATTATAGAAGAAATGAAAAAATGACTGTCTATATGGATTGATCACAAAATTGAACGCAATATGCCATTAAGCCAATCTATCATAATGGAAATAGCTAGAAGAATTTTTAATTACATTCAGGTTGAGGCGTGACATAAGTGAAACTTGCGTTGCTTGTCGAGGATGGTTTAATAGATTTAAACATCGAAATAATCTTCACAACATAAAGATTACAGGAGAAGCAGCAAGTGGTGATACGAAAGCGGTGGCTGAATTCCCAGCGGCATTAAAAACAATAATTGAACAAGGAAACTATTCTCAAGAATTGGTTTTTAATGTTGATGAAACAGGACAGTTTTTGAAAAAAATGCCAAAACGTACATTTCTATCCCGTGAAGAGAAACGAGCACCAGGATTTAAAGCCGCAAAAGATCGCTTAACACTTCTACTGGGTGGTAACGCAAGCGGAGATTTCAAATTAAAACCACTACAAGTTTACCTCTCCAAAAACACTAGAGTGAAGAAAGGCATATCTAAATCAACTTTACCTGTAATTTGGGAGTCTAATAAAAAATCATGGATAACTATGAAAATTTTCCAGGATTGGTTCACTGAACATTTCTGCCCGTCTGTTAAACGTTATTGCGAAATTAAAAAACTTGAACAAAGAGCACTACTATTAATTGATAATGCTCCAAGCTACCTAACAAATTTATCAGACTTAACAACATGCATTCCAGTCGAAGTGGTTTTTTTGCCGCCTAACACAACTGCCTTAATCCAACCAACGGACCAAGGCGTCATATCCAATTTTAAGGTTTATTACTTGCGGCGAAGCAGATGTTTGACAAAATAGACGGAGAAGAGAAGCAATCAATAAGAGAATTTTGGAAAAACTACAATATCATGAATGCTGTAGAAAACATAAACCTTTCTTGGAATGAGATAACAGAAAAATCTTTAAAAGGAGTATGGAAGAACATTTGGCCAGATTTAAGTAAGAGCGAAGACATTGGACACTCTGTCGATATGAATGAAATAGTGGAATTAGCAAAACAAACCGGTTTAGATGAGGTAAATGTGGAAGACATCGAAGAAATAGTTCAAGAAACAGCAGCTAGTATTTCTAATGATGAGCTCAAGGAATTAACTGAGCAAGATGAAAACAAAAATATTGATAGTAGTGATTTAGATGAAGAGCAAAAAGAACTTTCGATGGCGTTTGTAAAAAAGAGTTTGACCACTATAACTGAAATTATGAACCAATTTCTTGAAAATGATCCAAATTTTGACAGGAGTTCAAAAGCAAAATGGAGCATCATTTAGATGAAGAGCAAAAAGAACTTTCGATGGCGTTTGTAAAAAAGAGTTTGACCACTATAACTGAAATTATGAACCAATTTCTTGAAAATGATCCAAATTTTGACAGGAGTTCAAAAGCAAAATGGAGTGTTATAGATGCTTTATCCGCTTATCAACAACTTCTAACAGAACGCAAAAGGAAAACTCAAACTACATTAGATGCCTTCTTGACAAAAAGGCAGAAAATTGGAGATACAAAATAGACTGAATGATCTGACTGACTTAGAATTTTATAAACGTATATTCCTTTATATTGTTTTTATTTTTGTAAGAAATAAATGTTTGGTTTTATTTTTATTTTAAAAAAAAAAACATAATTATTAAATTAAATACTTAACCAATTTTCTTTCCATCTTCCCCTAACCCCATTATTTACATGTTAAGATAGTCTCGTTTAGCGCTGTTTCGCATTACGCTCTACTTTGATGGAACGTATCCTAGGGGGTTAAGCGGGGTTTTACTATATGTTAATTTAAAAATATTTCATATTTAAAATAGCTAATAATTATCCTTACTTGAAATTTTGGGTTTTCAACAATTGTCAAAAGTGGTTTTTCGACATGATGGTAAAACTGTCAGAAACTTGCCAACCCTGGCTAGTGATATTTTTTACGAGCTTAAAAATATTCAAATATTTGAAAAGTGCTTCAAAGGTGTTTATTTTTTGTTGAAAAATTTGGCACCTTGTAAATGAGTATCACTTGACACTGGTACCTGACTTCAAGTAATTAGAATTGTCAAGGTTGTCCAGGTACAGAGTATTGAAACTCGTTAATAAGGGTCTGGGTAGCTAGTAAATATCTGTAGTGGGTAATTTCTGAGTGCAATCAGTCAAATAATCTCTGTTTTATCCCATTTTTTAAAAATCGTCCATTTAAAATTTGATTTCTCAAAAATTATTAGATTTATTGGGCTCCAATTTTGTATTTTGCAATCTATAAAAACCTTCTTTAAAATGTTGTAATAATTTATATTTTCCACAATTAAAATTTTTATTGATTTTTTTTAAAAATAAAATAATGAAGAATAATAATATTAACAATTATTTTGTGCATAAAATTAGTTTTGGATAATCAAATTTTAAAATTGCGTGCAAAAATTTTAGATTCCTCAAAAAAAATGGTGCATTAGCAGTACACAAAACATAAAATTAATTGCAGAGTCCAAGCTTTCTATCCCTCTCCTGACTAAATTATTGGAATCATATTTTGAGGGCCAAGAAACTAAATTCATGTCTAAAAATCTACACTTATATATTAGCAATTTAAGGTGAGGCCTTCAAACCATTATGAGGACGCTATACCCAGATAAAAAACCGGAATTGGCAAAATCAGAGTTGTGTAAGTATCACCCTTTGGGGGCGTCGCTTTGAGGGAGGAGTGAATTGGTACAGTGATATATGATAAGGGGTCAGTTACACTATGCCATCCTTCCCCTAGCAAAACTGGACAATGTAAGCATTAGTTTCGAAAAGTGATTCTGGGTTCACGGTCTTTTATTTTTAAACCCATTCTTAGTTTCGTTGTGAAATATCCAGAATAAACATTCTAGCTATTTATTTGCATGTAAATATTTAATAGGTGTTTACAAGACAATGGGGATTAACTTCTATCTTACAATTAATTCGTTTCAAATTAGAACACCAAGAAGAATATAAATTTTTATTTATGTGTGTGGAATTAATATAATTAATTAAAGTAACTTAGTTTTAATAATCGGCTCTAGAACTGCAAGTATATTGAGCTGTAAATATAAGAAGAAATATAATTATAAAAATTCTGAGAAAAATATAATTTCTAAAAACGTAGGCAATTTATAAAGTCATAATACAGAATTAAAAAAATGATTAAAACTTATACTAATATAAGAAAAAGTTATAAAAATAAAAAAAATAATAATTAATTATAAAATATGATAAAAGAAAAATCAAACGCTTTATAGGTGGCATCAAAGAAAATTTTTGTTTTGATGTATCTTTTTCAATCTTACATTCACCATCTGGGAAGTTTTATTTTTCTGTAAATAAGGATAATAATTTCTCAATAAATTTAATTATTTATTTCTATTGCTTTGTAATTTTGCTGAAGTTTATGTTTTGCATTTGTCTGAGAATTTTTCTCCTTTCATTTTTAATAGTTTAAGACACATACGTACATGTGAATATGGGTGTGTGTATGTGTGTTAAAGCAAAGGAAAAAGAAAATAAAAAATATTATTTTTACACAAAAGTAATTTTATATTTTTTTCCGTTTCAATAATTTTATATTTGTCTTCTGTTCCATACATTTCAATCTCTATTTGAATTATTAAATTTTCTGTTTGAGTATTATTTATTTTTGAATTTTAGTATTATTTATTTTTATTCATTTTCTCTCCTTTTTTAAAGTGAATTTTCACCACATGTTCCATATTGCTTCAGCTTTAGAAAGATGGAACTCAGATGAAACATCTGTTAGCGTGTAGTTTGATAATCAGCAAATTAACTTTTTTATTATTTATTTTTATTTATTTGTTATTGTACTCTGTCTACAGTTTTAAAATTTTGTTCACATCTTGAATTCTCTACTTTCATTTTAATTGTGTATCTATGAACACGCACCTGTTCATACAGATACATATGAAAGCTAAGAGACATTATATTTCAAACAAAAAATTGTCACTAGTGTGTCATTTTGGGGGTCTAAATTTAGTGAAAAAAATGTTCTCAAACTACTTTTTTGATGTATTTCTTATTTACGTGAAATATAAGCTTATTTATAACGCAGATAAGTTTGTAGGCATATGTCAGAACTTCGCACACACAAAAATAAATAATAAATCAAAAATAGAGAAAATGACTGTGTAATACAGTGTAACATCCCTTTTCCGGAAGAGTCGATTTCCCGGACACTTTTTAACAATCAAAATAAACAAACATTTCTTCACGTTCCCCTCTCTTAGTAGAAAAAAAAAAGATCTTTTGACAGGTTTTTTCCTTTCTTAGCTTCTACTGATTTATGCATTGAACCCATAAATCAACAGAAAGGGGAACAGAAGATCTACCAAGACCATACCATTAGTGACGCTCCTCCTTTGGAATGCAGGAAAGGGGGGGGGAGATTTGTTTTCAAAGGAGCACAACTGAGTCCCCTCCACCTCTTCTTTCCTATGCAGCTGGCTAGTAAAAGAGGCATTTCCTGGAACCTTTTTATTAGAGTGTTAGGGGAAGAAGAAATACTGTGAAAAAGTGTAAACACAACAAACGTTAAAGTGGAGGGGGAATCCCCTTTAGTCACAAAAGAAAAAATAAAGAGAACCCAATCAGCATGCCACGTCTTTATGCTTGATTGATAGCCACTGATGGGAGAGAAAATAAGAATTTGTCACTGCCCCACCCTCAACTTGAATGAGAAATAAGGAGGAAATGAATTTTCTTCTCCTCCTACCCACCTTAGTGAATGACTGGAATTTCCCCTTCTTGCTTGAATCGTTCTAGTTCAAAATGGCGGAGAGAGCAATTAATATTTTTCGTTTTCTATATTTATTTTTATAATAGCAATAATTATTTGTTTTCTAATATTTAGTTTTTGAGTCTAAACAGTTTGTCTAAAACATTATTGCCCGAAAAATAATGTTTAATTTTTTGTTTCTTAGATTTAGATCATTTTAAGCTTTGTTTACCTTGGGGTCTATTATACGGAAAAATCAAATATCCGGACTTTGGTAAGTCCCGCCGATTCCAGATACGCAACTTTCCACTGTATTACAAAATATTCCATTTTTGTGGGCAAAGCATGTAATTAAAAATATTCTCGAATTAAAAGCATAAAAAGTCTTTATTTATAACGATCCTGATCTTTTACTTCTGTATGATCAAGATAAAAACATAAAAAGGAGAAAAATATATAAATAACAAAAATACAAAATAGAGCAAATATAAATAGTTTATATGTGTATGTGCTTTACAAACAGTATAACTTGAGTCCCAAGAAATATACAATATTTCATTATGTTTACATATGGTGACAAAATAAGGGCTGAAAACAAGAGCAAAACTCTTATTTTATCATGGATGGAAAAAAGGAATGTAATATCAAAATGGTAATTAATTATGGGAATTTTGTAGTAGTTAAAAGTTGAAATAAACATTTATTTTCTTAAAGTGAACATTTTACCATCATTTTTAAATATCTATCGAAATTTCACGCAAGATATAAAAAAGAGTTTATAAAAAGAGTCAAAAGATATGCGGGTTTTTTTTTTTTTTTAAAGATAAAACCTCTTTTGTAATAAAATACTAAAAATAAACGTATTAATGATGACAGATAATTATAGTATAAATATCTAATGTAACCCACACGTATTATTCATTTCAACGAAATAACTCATTTTAGATGCGCCTTTAAATGTGTATTACTCCATTTTTAATAAAAAGTTATAATTATATACTTTTAAAAGTATGACATAGATTGAAACATTTAAAAAAATTTAAATACCTGCGAAAAAGGAATTTGAGTTTACTTTACTAACTACTAATTTTTTAGCTGCTCACTGTATCTCGGGTTCTACTTATTTTTACAGAATAGCGATCCTGATTCATTAACTGCGAATAAATCAGACTAAAAGCATAATAAAAGGAGAAATTTATACTAAAATAAAAAACTAAAGTATAATTTTGGACAAGAATAAATACAGCATACATGCATTACAGAAAATTAATTTGCAACAATAGTGAAAATATAGCGAGAAAATTTATTTATATCCTGTCGCACAGTGAAAAAAAAACTTTTTTTACAATTAAACATAAAGCATAACAGCTGTGAAAAGTTGAAACTATAAAAATAATATGTTAAACCTATTATTGCTTCTACTAAAATAACGTTTTTTGGAAAATACATATGATGCTAAAAAATAAAAAAAACTGGCAAATATACAGTTAACATATGAACTATAAATCAGTAGACACTGTGAAAGCAACATTTCTTTAGATCACCATAATACTAAAAAATAATTAGAATTTGCAAATGTGGAAGCACTACAAGGATAATAAAATTTATTGACACGGTCAAAAAGTATCTTTTCGAATAAACACATAATGCTAAATAGTGGCAGAGATTTGAAAATGGGAAAATAAAACTTGAATAATTAAAACAAATTATACAGTGAAAAAAATTTTCCTTTTCAAGAATATACATGACGCTGCACAGTAATAAAAATTAGATTTGCAAATGCTAAAATAAAATATGTTCATTTAACTCTGTTAGCACTGTAAAGAAAATGAAACGTATTTTCAGAAAAATGCATTATTATTGAACAGTTATGAAAATTTACGAAATGGGAAAATATAACATCCTTATTTAAAACTAGCAATCTATATATATGAACATAAAAATCTGAGCAACATTATATGATGCATAGAAATAGTTAGCATTTGCTAGTGAAGAAATTAAAATATAAATCACATATCGGTTGACGCTGTAAATGTAATGTGGAAGTACAACACGAAAATTCAAATTTATTTAGACAGTCAAAATTAAAAATAATAATAAAAATCCAGAAAATAAAAGATATAATTTTTTCGTCAGCTCACACCATTATATCCGTAAAAAGAAATGCTTTCTAATATTGAATCAATATAGTAAAGCAAAATATATTAATACAATAGTGTGAGGAGCACTCGAAAAATTTTTTGAAACAAAAAGAATACAACACATTAGGTAAAAGTATCATACAAAAACAGACAATAAAATGTAAAACGAAACAGAACAAAACAGAAAACTAAATCTATAAAGCGAGTTGCGAATTTGAATGAACTTCCATGAATGGGAAGCTTTTCAAGAATGATTTAAAATATTTTCGTAACATGATTACCAGATTATAAATATGAAAACAGAATCGCAAATTGAGGTAAAAGCATAAATAGAGGGTTTTTGTTTCATAGTGCGTTCTTACTGAAGTGCGTTTGATTTGTTAGTCACCAAAGATGGGCCTGAAAATGGATGTGTGCAAGGTAATATTATACTGGATAATTTAAAGAAGTAGCCAATTAATAATTTTAGAAAATTAACTTTTATTTAAGAAAAATATTAATAAAACAGAAAAGAGAGAGAAGGAAATGTGAATTGCCTGTTATGCAAATAATTTCAGCCGTGGATTTGCACACGGTAAATATTTTATAAATTAACAAAGAAGTTTTTTAGTAAATTTATTAACAATAACATACAATTAACTTAATGTTTTTATATAAAATTTAATTACTTTATTTGGGTAGCCATTGTTTTTTATCAAATTTTGTCTATGTGTTTCTTGGATAACTAAACATTACTACATATTCTTTTTAATTCTATTCATTTGATTAAAAATGGTATTTAAATAGATGTTTTTAAGAACATTAGAATTCCAAGTAATTAGTTTATTTGCCTTAATATAAAAATAATTTCTTTTATCGAATAGACCAACAAAGCAGATATTTTCTTCTTTTATAATACCCAAGTCCAAAAAATTAAAATTATCATCATGATTACGAAGCGAGGTTAATTCCTAGGGGTAAATATTATTTAATAAAAAAGTATATTCATGAAAATTGAAGATAATTAAATCATCAATAAATCTAAAAACAAATTTAATATTAAGACTACAATTTTTTTTTAGTGCAAAAATAAATTAGCTAAGAGAGATGAAAAATTAGATCCTTCCGGTATTCCATCAGTTAGAAAAAAAATTGTTTTCCATTTTAAAGATAATTATTGAAAAGACAAACGTTTATTGGAATTTCCCGATAATCTAAATCGCAATTAAAGATTTTTTCAAATCATAGTAATAATTCAAAAGGACATCTTTTAGTTTAGAAAGGGGAATGCTATTGAAAAGATCTTGGAAATCATAAGTGGCAATAGAATTAATTTTATTATGTTTAATAAATTCTAAAATTGGTGGATTATTAGTGATAATCCAAGAAAAACCTTCTTTAATATTATTTTAACCTCTTATATAATGCTAAAAAAATTTTAATGACAATATTATTATTTAAATTACGAAGTTTAAAATTTTTGCTATTTTTTAACTCTGTATTTAAAAGTTCTATAAAGAATTTTTTACAGAAGATTGCATAATTATTGTTAGCTATGTCTATGGGGGTAATTACAAAATTTTTTTGTAGTTGCTTAATTGATATATATATAATGTTTTATTATTATTATTAACTAATTAAATATATTTATCCTAAAATGTTTTGATAAGTTGTTGCCAAAATTAAGAAGAAAAAATAATAATAAAAAACATAGAAAATTCAAAAGAAAGTCTTCCATCCTAACTCATTTTGAAGAAAGTGAATGAAATAAAAACTATTTTCAACCACAATAGAAGACCTCAAGGCTATCTAACCCCTCAACTATTCAAAGAAAGTAAAGAGGCTTTTCTCCTAACCCCCCAAAAGATCCCCCATTCTAGAACTTATACTCGTATTGGTAAATGAATAGAGGACAGATGGGAGGCGTGGTTTAGGCTCTTTTAGCAAATTTTTTAATTTTTTCATCTTTCTTTCATAATAACACATTTCATAATTGAAGAAAATAATTGCGAATTATTTCTTTTGGAAGCTTGAAATGTATAATTCGTTTATGTGAACTCAAAAATAAAGATTTACTGAATGAATTTTGATAAAAAACGGATTTCTAGAAGATAACTCTATAACCGATGTTTCAACTACATTAATAATTTAAATCTTATAGTAAAACAAAAAGTGATTTCACAAAAACTTACAGTAAACAATGAAGTTTCAAATGCTGAAAGAATTTTTTAAAAATATCAAAATGCAAAAAAAGTTATTACTAAATGAAGCTCCCATAGAAAAAGCATTAGCTGCTGGCATTGAGAGGGTAGGTATTGCGTCCTCTTAAGATTGAGTCCTAGTATGTAAAAATCTGATCATTAGGGATCAAAAGTAACTAAGGGTGTTCCATTTTTTTTTTTTTTTATTGGCACACCCATACATCTCTTCTTGTCTTTTTTTTTAGTATAATGTCTGAAATCCTAACAAAATCATCTGATTACTTTATTGTTACAGTCATCATTGGTTTTAGTGGTTATACTTGCTTATTTTTTCCTTCACAAATTACTTTTACGTTAAGCAAAGATTTAAGAAACATATATTTCTTTCAGTTAAGATACCAAAAGTGCTTGGATGCTCGTAGACAAAGTTCTAATATCAATACATCAGGTGTGAAAAAAAAGGTAAGCTCTGTTTACTTAAAGTTTAAAACTCTGTATTTTAAGAAGGTGAAATAGCATTTATATTGTTTCCATATCACTATAGTGCAAAAATGTTCTTCCATTCTAGTAGAGTTGAAACTAAAAAAAATTAAATAAAAGAATCTTACACTTTATTTTTTCAGTGACATAAAAATTTGTGAACCTAGAAAGCTTTGTCAGAATGAAACAAAATTTTATATAAGTACAACATTGCTATAAGTAAGTGATTAAAAACTCGAAGCAAAATTATCATTTTAGTGGCAAATCTGGAGATCAAGCAAGCCAGGGAAAGGTAGAAAAGTGGTTGAGACATTCATATGACACCCTTGCTGCGTGTGGCCAAGCATTGCTTGTTAAAAAAAGGCTATTATGAGTGCAGGGTGTGTAGCGCTTTTAAAAAGTGCTTATTTTTGTTTTTTAAAAGCCCTTAAATATGTTTTTTTTCGTAGGTGTTTTTAAAAAGTGCTCAATTTTCCCTTTTCCAAAATGAAATATTTTTTCTTTACCATGTTGATTTTTGCCATGAATTATGCAGAAAGACATTGTTCATATTGTTCTATTCAACGTTTTCACATTTTGACCCTAATCTATTTCAGCGTACAGTCGGTCCGTAGTGTATGAAAATTCCATTCGTTTTACATGTTTAATGAAATAATTATGGGTCCGCTAGTATGCACAATAAGCTGGATTCAGTAGGAAGGATTTTTGCCTTCTCATGTGTACATTTACTTCTCTCTGCTGCATTTTAAAAGAGATTCTCAATTTCAGGCTTCACCCTCTTTCATTTTCCCCCCTCTTAAGTCAAACTGAAAAATCTTGTGCATTTTCGCTGATTATGGGAACCTACTAAAACATTGTCAAATTTTGTTCTCCCCAATAGCGGTAGAAATTTTTATTTCTCTTGTTAATTTCATTATTGGTGACGTTCAATCGTCTTCGTCACTGGCAAGTTAATGGCCTTCTCGCGATATTCTATTTATGCATCAGTACCATAATCTTTGAACTAGTTCACTAATTACGTATTTTCATATGGGTCCCTGGAGCAGTCAAGAATCCCAAAGTTTTTACCTCAAAATTTCCATCTCCCTTTTATTCATTAAATTTAAAAATTAAATGAGAATTTTAAGATTAATATTTTTACCTGAGGGACCATCCACCAATTGCATAAAATTTTTGCAAACTTTTATTGTCTTTAAAATTTTCAGTACTCTTAGGTTGTTTTATGAGAAAGGCAAAATATTTAATGATTTTTTTTTTTTAAGATGAGGGCACAAGTAGTGATCAGAAGAAATAGAACGAATTTTTCATCACTCTATCACCCAATACAACATGTCAAAAAACCAGAGCTTCCCTAATTTTTGTAACCATTCAAGAATTTTTGGGACAATTTGACTAGACAAAACATACAAACTTATAGCTAAAACATGTAAGACAAAATAATTAGTTTTTATGAAAATGTGAATGTCTCCATAAGTATTTAAACTATTTTTATGAAATTTTATTCAATTATTGCATATAAAGTAGTAATCAATACAAGTTTTTTGCTATGTTTTTTGATTTAGGGTGTTCCAAAACACTTTATAACTGTACTAATCAAACTGTACTGTATCAAAGAATCAAAATTACCCTAATTTTTGTAACCAGTCATGATAATTTAACTGGACTGTTAAAAATAATCAATGAAATTAAAAAAAATTATTGGTGCAATTTTTAATTTATAACAAAATTATCATTTTAAAATTTGAAAAAAAAAACATGCTTTAAAAATTGTGTAATATAAGGCTTTAAAATAGTTTGATATTTAGTAACTGATGTATCATGTAGTCCAATTTGAATATCTGGAAAATTTAAAAAGTTTCTTGCGATTTTTCAAGTTTTCGTAAAATTTTTTAAAGACAGCTTTGAATGATAAAGGTTTTTCCACAAATATCATTTTATACTATTAAACTAGAGTTATTTAAAATGACTCTTCTATTATGGGTGATCATCTCCCATAAAAGTATGTTTTCTTTTCTTATATCATCTCATTTTCTTGTATAAACAATTGTGAGTTATTATTATTTTTCATTTAACTTTTTCTCATGATAAAAACTGAAATTTCTGGAAAATTCTTTCCCATTTAGAGCTTTTTTTTTTCTTCAAAATTTGCAAAAACTGTTTCAATTAGTTACCAACTACCATTCCCCACAAAATTAGAAAAACAAAAATTCAAATCTTTTCTGTACATGCACTGAAGGAAAGAACTATAAATGCTCATATCTTGCACAATTTTTTCGAATTTTTTTTAACATTTTACAATAATGGTTTTGTTATTAATTAAAAATCACTCCAAAAATTTTTTTAAATTTTATTGAACACTTTTCAAGTTATAGCCAAAATAACTAAGACAAAAAATATATTTATATATATATATACCGTAATTTCGCAGAGAAACGCCGCCCTGGTACATACGCCGCGCCCTCAAAAATCAGCTGGAAAAAAAAGCTTTTCACCGGTCACGCCGCGCCGAATTTTCAATAATTAACGATTTATTAACTTGACGCAGGTATTGATTAAAGACTAAACACATGCTCTAAATACGCATATGTATCTAATTTAAATAGTTAAATAAAAAACCAATAAAAGGATATTAGATATATAAAAAAATAAAAACACTCTTAGTATATAAAATAGATTTCAATAACTTTCTAAGTAAAATTATGAATTTTCTAATTTTAAAGTGAAGTAACCATTAAATTATAAATAAAATAATTAATATATCAAAAACTATTAAATTAAGTATGAAATGTTTTGTTAAAATAAAACGATCTTACTTTTAAATCAACAATCCTGTTTTAAAAATAAACGATAAATCCAAACAAATTTTGTTCAAAGAAAAACTTGAGAATAATTTATTTAGATATAACTATATATTCATCTCACTGCAATTAAAAATTCCTCAAAATCAGAACTCTCTGTATCAGAGCAAATTATGTTTACTAATTATTTGTTTATTTCCGGTTAATCTCAGTCACTCCCACTTTCGGTTTCGTTTTGTCCCGGGATGATTTCCGCTTTTTTGAAGCCATTTATCACAGTTTCTTTTTCTCTTTTAATTGCTGACAGCTTAAACGCAGCGGTATAATTTTTCTTCTTAATGGGTAAAATGGATAACATAAATACAAGTTATGTTAAAACAAAACGAAAATAGTATAAACGAAACGAAAATATTAACGAAAGAAAAATATTAATAAAACAAAAGCGCATCAGTATTGAAGATAAACAATAAAAAAAAATAATAATAAGCTGAGGAAGATGATCAAAATCAGACATTAATATGAGCAACGAAAAAACAACAAAAAGCGTTCTCCCAAGCATTTATACAAGTTTCTATTTTTAGCAATTCCTTCCCCTATTTTCACTTCTCAAATCAGGTTTCTTTTTTTAACTGACTCCGCCTAGGACGGTCTTTCTTTTATCCCTGTCTAAATTTCTCTAACACTTTTTACACTCTTCACTGACCCTCAGTTGAAAGTTTGAAATTCTTTTTGAACATTCTAATTGCAAGACTATTGAAGGGCATCCCAAACTCATCAGAACCTTTATTCATCAAACATTCATATGTTTTTAACAACCAGCTGAAGAAAAAAGGGGAGTGGAGAGAGGCATCCATGACAAGTGGAAGAGACATATTTCCTGGAAAAAAACGGAGGGGGGGGAGCGTTTGTTTTACAGTTGAGGTTATCACCGGCCCCACCCTGATTTTCTCATTCATTCCTTTCTGATTTATGCTTCTCCACTCCACGCCCATTTCCTACACTCAACAGCTGTTTATATGGCAGAAGGGAAAAAGAGACTTTGTTCTCTTGTGGGTAGTGGTCTCCAGAAAGTGATTCCAAGAAAGGATTGGGGAGGGGAAAATTTCAGGTGCTCTGACCATTCTTTGGAGTAACATTAAGCATGAAAAAAAAATAATAAATAAAAGCACAGTAACCAGTGGAAAAAATTATGATGAAATTCCCAGTGGGGTTTCTAAAAAGCAAAATTTTTTACTGAAGGAAAAAAAAAGTAATACTATATAGGCTGCCCCGTTAGATACGCCTTCCTACTAGATTTTCAAGTTTTAAATCAATAACGCCGCGGCCTATCTCTGCGAAATTACGGTATATAAATATCTGCATCTTCATAAATAGTTAAGCTAGGTCTATAAATTTTTATGCGATTGTGTATAGTAACCAAGGTAATTGAAACAAATTACAAGCAGGGTTTGTTGATTTAAATCAGCTTGATTCAAATCATGATTTAGATCAAATGATTTTTTTAAAAAAATCATTGATTTAAATCAACTAATTTTTATATATATATATATATATATATATTGATTTTAAAATTTAAAAAACAGTGTTTTAAATTATTGATACTTTTATTATTTTCTTTTCTTAGTTATAAAATTTATTTTAATTCATTTTAGTTAACGAAAATTAATTAATTAATTTCAGTTAACGAAATTACTTTCTTTCTTGATGTGTGTTAAATTCCAACACATCTGAAATTACATTTTTAAAAGTCATTTGATTCTTGAGACTGAAAATACAGATTAAAGTAAACATTTAATGCTGTCTTAATATAGACTTGCATAGCTGTAGAAAGTAATTAATAAACATTAATTTTTTTCAAAAAATAATGCAAATGTTAATTAAAATTTTACCTTTTGAATGAAAAAGCGTGCAATTAAAATCAACATTATATTTTATTGGTGGAAAATGTATATTTCTGAAGCTTGAGGTTATATTAAAAAAAATTACCCTAATATGCCAAAATTAGAAATAGATAAGAAATTCTGATGAATTCAGATATTTTTTTCCTGATATAGTGTCATTCTTCCCTTTCAAACTCTTTGAAAGTCTATTTGAAGCAGTAGGGTTATTAAATGCTATTTTTTCTCATAATATGTTTACAGTATCTTTGACATTTATTATTACATTATCTTTTCTATAAAGAAATTTTGTGGAAAAAAATTTCTTTGAGTACATAGATTTTTTTATTTTTTTTTTTTTAGCTTACCTTATCTATTTTTATATAGAATTAAAAATGAATACTTTAATATAAAAATATATAGATTAAATATTTATTTATATTTTTATGAATGACTACATTTATAAACACAATCTGTTACATTTATTTTGTCATTTTAAAATCAGGAGGAAAAACAAGAAATCACAATTTTAAATTAAAATTATGTTTTGCTAATTGAAACTTTGTTTAAATAGTTAAAGTACAGGGGTCTGTCCAAGCCAAATTTACTACCGTTTAACGGTACCATCACAAACAAAGCGGTAGAATAATTTCACAAAATACTTTTTTCTTAAAATTTTATTTTTGTGTCTCGTAAGAAACGATAAATCCATACTTTTGTTGATTTTTTAAAATAATTTTTAATTTTCACAAATTATGTCTAAATTTTCACAAAATTTGTACCTCTCAGAAAAACCTAGACAGACCCCTAGAGTATTCTTTAAATTCTCTATTTCATCAAGTCTTTAAATTTCAAGCATGCATTTGTTTCAAAATGGTTGCTATGCATTCAAAGCTATGTATTATAATGAAAAATTATTTTAGTAAGTTAGAGCTTCTAAAATATTGTTATAATATAGTTTTAATATTAATTTAATTTTGATTAAACATTTATAAAGTTTATTTAATCATAAATTAAAGTTCTTACAGTGTGAATAAAAAACAAATAAATCGGATTTTTTATTTTTTTTATTTTTAAAAAAAAAAAAAATCATGAACCCTGATTACAAGTTTATTGATGTATTTTCTGACATAGGGTGTTTGAGAACACTTTTTTTGTAATAGCTAGTCTATCAACAGGGTGGCCACCCACCTGGAAAACCTGGAATTATCAGGGAATTTTTTTATACTAGAAAAAACCTGGAAAAATCAGGGAATTTTAAAGAAAAGCTGGAAATTTTTTCTTCGATATTTTTTCAATTTCATCAATTTAAATTATTTACTAATTTTCTTAATTTAAAGTATTTCATCCATTATATCCACTTTTTTTAGACTGAAATGTATCGCCAAACAGTTGAAATATGATTAACTTAAGATACTTTGCTTGCAGCAAAATTTGCTCCATTATAACTCTATCAAACAAGAATGCCACACAAAATTCTTCCATGGTTGCTAAACGAATGTAGAAACCTTTGACCTCTAGGGAGACTATGGGACTGCAATTTATTAAAAGCAAAGATTGTGGAAGAAGGGGTTAGGATATTTACTTCTATTTTCAATTTCTGTCTGTGGGCTGAAATGCTTTTTTATTTTTAACTTTATAAATTTCTCCAAAAATTAGTTGGTTATAATTTAATAATATTAGATTTTATATCACACTCTTTTTTTCTGAAAGCTTTTGTACACCCATTCAGAAAAATCTGTAAAATATTTTTTTTTCAGCAAACCAACCAATCACAAATTTTTTTACAATCGCTAACAGCAATGTTGGTCGACAAATTATGTTTTGTTGGTAAATATTTGATTTTTGATTTAAAATTCGAATTACATAGTTATCACAATATCGAAAGTTCATGAATGTTGCTTTCATTCCAGAGATGATATTTCCAAAACTATAATCCTATTACCCTAAAAAGCTGACAAAGACTAAGGAATGTATAGAAAACATATTAAATGATGTATAAACATAAAATATAATTTTTTTTTCATATGTGTTTAGTAGGAAGAAGGAAAACGAAATCTAGTGTTTTAGTTTTGCACGTACACTATTCTTGTTGTTAAAACAAAAACAATTAACTATGCTAACCTAAAAACCCAAATGTTTAAATTAGAATTTTTTGAATATTTTAATTTCAAATAAGAAAAACTAAAAAGGTATAAAATTTAAAGAATTTTATCTTTTTTTTTCTATAGAGTATGCAACAAAAAATTAGACAATTTTACATTTGTGACATTTATTTTTGTATACTGAATCTCTTAAAATAATAATGCTTATTCAAAACATTATTTAAAAATTTGACTCGAGATATTGGTTTAAAAAAAAATATGATCAATGAATTTTATAAAAAGCACTGTTAAGATAAAATACAGTATACAGTACAGCTTTATATTGAAATGTAAGTATAGTGACTCACAAAAGTGTTGGTACACTTATGACTTTCAATGAAATAAGACTATTTATTAATTAAAATAATATATTTCAGAATGGATATTAAATAATAAAAATATATATTTAATTCTTAGCAAAACTGTATAGAATATTTTAAAAACAAAGCAAAAGTTCATTTTAAAGAAATCAATCGTCAAAAAGTAAAGAAAATTTTATCCTAAAAAAGTCATCGTACACTTTCAAAAAAATCTCCGCCTATTAGTAAATATTCTAATTTTCATTAAATTAACATTTAGTAGAGCTTTCTTTCGCATCTACAATAGCTTTCATAAATTTGTAAATAAATGTAACTAGTTTTTTTCCTTTTCTTTTTGTCGGGTGAAATTCGAGCAGAATATTTTTTATTAAATTTTACAGAAACTTTTACAACGCTCAATTGTGAATTTATGAATTTTTCCTTAAATTTTAATCTTTGATATGATGTCCTTCTTTTAAGCACTTTATCACATATAACAGTGCAATAGCACACAATAAACTAATTTAACAATATTCATTACTGTTACCTCTTATGATAACAAATAATCAACTTTCAAATTCGGTCTATTGTTTTATTAAGACCACAAGCCGTTTTTAAATGATAAAATAAAATATTACGAAATTAGCAAGCAAAAGTCAAAATATAATTTTGCTATCATAAGTTTGGTACTAAATAGTAAATAAATAAATAAAAAAATAAAGCGAAAAATAATTAAATAAAAAAATTAAAGCAATTGATGATAATTTTAATTCTAAATCTTAATCCGAAAACATTTAAGTGTACGATGACTTTCGTGGAGTAAAAGTGTTTTTATTATTTGATTATTGATATCTTGAAGATGAATTTAGCTTTGATATACTAAATATTGAACTAAAATATTCCATGCAGTTTTGCGGATTATACATCTTATTATCAAATAATCATTCTGAAATATTCATTTTAATTAAAGAATTTTTATTTCTTTTTTCAATAAAAGTTATAAGTGAACGAACACTTTTGGGAGCCACTGTAATTAAAAAAAATTTTGATATATGATCACCTGGAACGGTTTTCCTTTGCTTACTGAAAATATATTAAACAATACTCATCCAAGGTTTTATTGGTTATTCTGTTTTTGCCATTGATACACTCTGAGCAAAAACTACTTAAAATAAGACATTAAAAAATTTTTATTCAATAAGAACAATATATTCTACAAGCTAAACATATTATTTTCTCCACATGTCTTAATTTTTAAAAAATTAATGTTGTACAATAATGTAAAAAAAAATATTGCCAAACTGTCAAAAAAAAATTTTTTTTCAAGATGGTATGTTAAAAAAGTAACAGTTTGAATTAAATATTTTAAAATATTGACACTTTTCTTCTACACATCCTACGCATTATAAAAAGAAAAAAAATACAGACCTGGAAATTTTAAGATTTTTACCTGGAAAAATCAGGGAAATTTGAAATCTGATTTGAGTGGCCACCCTGATCAAATCTCTGAAGGCTTTAAAGTTTAATGATAAGTATGAAAAATTGCATGACCTAAACAGCTTAAATTTAGAAAAAAAATCCTCTTAAATATTTCCCGAGAAATTTTTAAAAAAATCAAAAACCGAACGTGTCTCTTCAATTATTGTAGGGTAGTGTCTATCATTATCCATTATATCCAATAATGTTATCCATTGCCCTATATATCCTTATAGTTTTCTTATTACACGTAATCCAAATTTGAGACCAAATACCATGATTCAAGTATCTTGGTAAAACTGTTTTACTTATGCTGTTAATTTACCCCCTCCCTACCCCTTAATTTCCCCAAGGCTAATTATTACAAAATATCAAAATGAAGATTTTTTAATCTTAGTATTTATTGCGAGCACATGTTCTAAATTTTAGCTTTCTAATTTCATAACAATTAGAAGAATTGGAAATGAGTGTTTGAGGGTTTTGCTTTTTATATATACACAGACAAAACATAATTACTTGATACATAAAATATGTCATTTATAAATTGCATTTTTGCATTAATATGATTATTTGTTTTGGTACAAAGCATTCAATATATATATAAGAAATTATTAAGCTTAACTGACTATATTGCTAAATAATGAGTGCAATATGGAATATAACTTGAATGTTCCATCCATCCCTAGTAAATAATATTGTTTTCAAGGTATTAGTTTTGGGATGCAGGGATTAAATCATTACAATATGAAAATGTAATTAGATTGATCTATTTAAATTTTAAAAATGTTTTAGTATACTGTGCTTCAATTTCAGTTTTCTAACTAAACTAAAAATACTTTTTGAACAAAAACTTTACCAAAATTCTGTTTCTTTATTATTATTTTTTTTTTCTCTAATTTTCAGGACATTAAAGCTGCTCTAAAAAATGTGTTTGGAACATTTTTTCCTGCCAGAATGCGAAAGAGTGCTGAAACGTAAACTAGATAAATTATCCAGCCATAATTATTTGTATAATGCTATTATTTTCATAGTCTCTTGTTTACATCATAGTTCTAACTTAAAAATATTTGCTTGCAAGAAAAAATATGTCACTTTTTTCAAAGATGATATTAATAATTGCAATCTATGTATAGTCATAATACTTTTCATTGTATATTTAATATTGAGTTTGTTATTGTATGATGTGTATAATGAATCTGATATAAAGTACATTCAACTGTCACCTTTATTCTATTGTAGGCTAAACCATTAGTTGTTTTTGAACACTATAATAACAGATATTTTTACTTGAATAGTCATTCAAATTAATCACAATGTTTTATAAATATCTTATTTTTAATACAAACCCAACACAAAATTAAAAGTTCAAATGAGAAATTAAATCTTATCAAAATTATTAATTTGATTTTGCAATATTTAAATTTTTTTTGTTTAAGAAGAATACTTTTGTTTCATTATTTTTTCTTCATTTCATTATTTATTATGTGTATATATATATATATATATATATATATATATATATATATATATATATGCACACACATGCATATCTGTGTACACATATGTATATTTATACATACATTTATATACACATTCATGTACAGTGAAATCTCAAAACAACAGTTCTTTGTATGTTAATGCCAATGTTGATTAACAAAGAAGTTTTAGTTCAAAAAATAAGACACTAACAGTACCCAACAACAAAAATGATTTTATCTACTATTATATATTATCTTACAATCAATATTTAAAGAAATCAACCGTTCAATTTTTTTTTCTTTTATAAAAAATTTTTTTTTTGTAGATTCGTAATGATATCAGTAGTTTTATGATACATTTTAATCATCATAATTAAGAGCAGAAGTTAAGACTTTACAAAAATTTTCTAGAACATCAGAAAACTGTTTTTATTTCAGAGCTACCCTGATAAATTTAATTGATTTCTCATATATCATTGACTATCCAAAACTTGTGATTACTTCGACACTTGACAGAAAGTTTACTCAAATCTATGCTTTCTATAAAGGTGGATTGGTTGCTTAGCCTAGCTAAATGATACACATAAAAAAACTGCTTACTATTGTAAATGCGAGAGCAAGATTCATACAGACCACCCATGAAAGTTATCTGTAGTAGATGGAATTGAACTGTTGAATACTACCTATGATTGACTCTTGTATGAATGCTTAGAATAGTTCTTTTACAATGACTGGAATGCAATGATCATCAAGCAAAATTATATTCTACTATGGTCAATAAAAATTACAGTCTAGAGATGAAAAAGTGAAAATTTTACTACGATCTATCCTGAAACAAAATTGTTGCCAGATTTTGGTTGGCCATAGTTAAGACATTGTTATCATTCCCTTTTTTGTAAACCGTATAAAAAACCATTTGTTTCCTTAATATATGGCCATTCTTTGGAGATTGCTGTTATTTAAAGTTGGTTGTTAAAGGAGGTTTGACTGTCTCTCTCTATATGCAGGGTGATTCTAAAAAGATGGGCAAAATTTTAGGAAGTGATTGTACACACCCAAGCAAACAATTTTTATCAAAGAATGCATGGTCGAAAACAAAACGCAAAGCTTTCCTGTTGCGAGTTACTGCGCTGCGTTACTTGTCGCCAAGCTTTCGGCCGCTGCAGGGAAAGTTCGTGATATGCCTGGTGTGTTTCAGAATGTTCGCCTATCTTTTCTTCGCCCTTGTACTGTGTGCATAGCTGCTGCCGGCCACTGTTTTGAACACTTATTGTAATCACTTGCCATTAAATTTGCTTTTATAACTTAACTTCATCGTTCTTTGTGTGTTTTTGCCTCATATAAGATCATAAACTTTGACGCCCTCTAGCGGTTTTGCATTTTGTTTTCGACCATGCATTCTTTGATAAAAATTGTTTGCTTGGGTGTGTACTATCACTTCCTAAAAATTTTGCCCATCTTTTTAGATTCACCCTGTATATATAACATCATATATATATAACATCATATATATATAACATCATATATATATACATACACATATATGGGTGATTCTCACGAAATATGACAATTCACTGTCCCTTGCTCCAAGATCTAATACTATTATACTAAAAGAACTTTTTTTTTTTAAATTAATAAATAGCATTGCTGTTAACATTTTAAAATGACTCTGCACTAGTAATGACTGTTTTGTATAGTTAAAAAATTTAATTGAACTTCAAAATGTCATTTTCGTGGCATGTCCCAAACAATGTTTCCAATAATAACTAGCTTCAAAACTTCCCATAAAATTTTCAATATCTAATTTTTTTTATCTCAACCGGTGTAAGCATTTCTAGAATATACGCAGAGGGTATTATTTACAAAAACTTCGTTTAAAATAATTTTTGCTGGCAATAATTTGTTTGTCCCAAGAAAATCTGTCATTTTCCTGGCTACTTTTATTTAGTGGTTTATAACCAAAATAGTTAGAGCCAGCAATCAATTTCTTATGTTAATAGATTGATTAGATACCCTCCTATATGAACATGCCTTGTTACATGAATAAAGAACCAATTTTCTGGTTCAAAATCTATTTCAAAAAATTTTTCAAGTTGAGTAGGTTTTTATATTGTCATTTTCCTGGCTTCTTGAAATCATGAATAACATAAACTACATAGATTTATCTGAGTTATTTTAAGAAATCCTGTTGTTTTTTACAGAATATAACCGTCTTAGGCCAAAATATTAAAGTAAAGTTATATGCTAAAAAATAGCGAATTTGTCATTATCCTGGCTGTCATTTTCCTGGTTTAATGAATGACATGAAATTGAAACAGTTACCAGAAAATATTTTAAACTGTTGAATGTAAAGCAAATATTAACCTAATATCAAGTTTATGTAAGATTGTTATATGACTGAATGTAATCAAAGTTTTTTTTTATTTAATGATAGATTACGACGCACAATTTTATTCTGCACATATAAGCAACAAAAACATTTTGGATTCTTTCTACAGTGGATAAAATAATTAGTTTAGGCAATTCATGGTCCACCTAACATAAAGGCCTAGGTTTTGTTACTTACTAATGGCTTAAAATGACTGTTTTTTCAAATTTATAAGCTAATATGTCATTTTCCTGGTATTCAAGATTTGGTGAATTTCAATTTTTTTTTTTTTTTCGAGCAAATGTCAATAAACTAAACTGCTGTCTCTAAGGTATTAATAATTATAACTAAAGAAGTATACAAAAAAAATTAACTATAAAAAAACTTTAAATTTGAAGAAATTTTTTGGTCCGAATTGTCATGTTTCATGAGAATCACCCATATGTATGTGTGTAAAAAAAAAAATTTTTCCTTGTGTTACTTTGCATTTGTTTTTGCATAGTACAGTGTAACGTCCCATATCCAGGCGTCCCTTTCCCCGGACCCTTAACAATCAAAATAAACAAACATCTCTTCATCTTCCCCTCTTTAAAAAAAAAAAGTCTTTGGACAGGTGTTTTTCTTTTCTAGCTTCTAGTGACTCATGCATTGAACCCATAAATTAACAGAAAGGGGAAGAAAAGACCTCCCAAGACCATTGAGTGACCCTAAGTAATGCTCCTCCTCAGGAATGGGGAAGATTTGTTTTCAAAAGAGTGCAACTGAGTGCCTCCCCCCCCCTTCTTTTCTATGCAGCTGGCTAGTAAAAGAGGCATTTCCTGGAACCATTTTATTAGCCTGTCAGAGAAAGAAGAAATACTGTGAAAAAGGGTAAACACAACAAACATTAACATGGAGGGGGAGTTACTTTCAGTCAATCAGCATGCCACGCCTTTGTGCTTGATTGATAGCCAATGATGGGAGAGAAAATAAGAATTTGTCACTGCCCCACCCTCAACTTGAATGACAGATAAGGAGGAAATGAATTTTCTTCTCCACCTACCCACATTGATGAATTACAAAAATTTCCCCTTCTTGCTTGAATCATTCTAGTTCGAAATGGAGGAGAGAGAGCAATTAATATTTTCATAACTGTCAATTTTTATTTTCGTTTTCTATTTTTTAAGCAATAATTATTTTTTTTCTAATATTTTGTTTTTGATTGATTAGATATCATTCTAATACTAAAACATTATTGTCATAAAAATGTTTATTTATTTTTTGCTTATTAAATTCAGATCGTTTTAAGCTTTGTTTACCTTGGGGATCAATTATACGGAAAAATCTAATATCCGGACTTCCATAAGTCCCACCGATTCCGGATACGCGACTTTCCACTGTATTATAATTTCATTAATTGAAATACTTTCATTTTTATATATTCATGTACACATTACAAATTTCTTCTGAAATTTATTTGTTAAGTAATACTCACATATTTACCGTGTCTTTTTTATTGACAGAATTATTATTATTAGTCATTCTCTCAATGTCTTGTAAAAAAAATAATAATAGTTTGAAAACTTTCAGTTTTCTAAACTATTTACAGATTAAGATATAATATTATCTCAGAGCCAGCCATTTATTCCTCATTTCTTAAACTGTAGATTTAATCATTTATCATTATATTATTACTTAATGTTTGAAAATTTTTATTAGTGCAATATTAGCATACACATGCTTCCAAAAATTAGAATTCCATTTCATTTTAAATATATTTTTTTTAAACTAAATATCAGAAAAAATGCCTTCTCTCTGAGTTGAAATCAACTGCACATCAAAATTCAAATCGAAAAGAAGAATCAAACACTAATACCAATCTTAGCTTTTGATTATGTATGATGTTCATATCACGATATGCTAAACAACTCTGAAAAAAAATGCCTTTACTTATATAATATAAACCATGAAAAAAATTTTGTGCTTTTTTTTAAGTGTGAGTTATTTTTAAATTTAAACTAATAAGAAAACTAGATTATCATTTTAAACTTGGGTATTTCCAAGTAACATTTGTTTCCTATTACGAAATTTGTAAATATTTTAAAGTTGATATTGAGGTTATTTAACTAGCTTAAGTTTTTATTACAAGTGTAACTGCAGTTTTGTTGGTAAAATTACTTTCTCTTAACAAGCTATAACTGACATATATAACAAAATGTGTATTCTGCTAAACAGTCCAGAATAAGAACAATATTTGATCTTACACTTATTTTGAGTGGTGTTTAAAAGTTCTAACTATTTCTCGAGGTGTATGGAGGTAGATAACATTTTAATGTGTAGCCTCCAAATTCAAATTTTTTGAGTGTGCTAATCAAATATGGTAATTTATGAATGTTGTTAATTGTAAAGAAACGTCATTAATATATTAAACTTATACTCATATCTGTCAAAATGTCAATTAATCTTATTGTATATTGAGTTGTTATGTGAGGGCAGTATTCAGTTTTTGAACATGTAGCCTCAAATCCTGTTATTTTATCTGCTAGTCTAGTCAATTTGATAGTTATTCAATGTTTTTGATGTGATGGAACTTTGTAAATAAAATATTGACTCATTACCTTTATTTAATGTATCACTTTTGTAAAGTTAAAAAATACATTTCACTGATAACTATGGTGTTGAATAAAATATAATTAATAGAATCCCCTTGCTTAAAGTTTTTTGATTTTTTAGATAATAATTAGAGCCTGAAATATAGTTATATTGATAATTTATAGTAAATTATTTTATGTTGGTAATAGGAAAATTTTTTGATTTTAAAAAATGAAAATGAAACAATCAATTTAACAAGATAAATATACAATCAATTGACTTAATATAATAATTTACAATAGTTTTATTTATTAATAGTTTTATTTATTTGTTCATCAACTACTTTCTTAATCTTATATTACTCCTCACATAAACAGTTTCTAAATTTAAACTTACTCACTTTACTGTATAGTTTATTCATCAGTTACAATTTTTTTTATCTTTTATTTACACTTTTAGTGATTATTTCATTTTTAAGGAAAGAGAGAAAATGTCATTTACTCAGATGCAAAAGTTTTTGAAAAAGTTATGTTCAAAAATTGACAGAAAATTTCACTGATAATAAAAATCATACTTGCATCCATAATTTTTTGTTGTTGAGAGACTTTTTGTGCTATTAATAGGTGAGTTTCACTCAAATAGTCCTTCAAAACAACTAACTCCATCTACATTTAGTTTTAAAAATTAACACTTAGGAGCTGAACATAAGGAAATATATGAGCATAATCAGCTTTTTATTATCCTTAATAATATTGTCTCTTTTTATTCTTAATCATATTTATACATTTTAAACATACGGAAATATATCTCGCTTTAAAGAGATCTGAATATCACTTTCCTCAAACATATTACAATATTTAAAGGAAGGTTTCTCTAATCTACTAAATATTTTTTCTAAAACTCAATGAAATAAGTTTTTGGAAAAGAAAAAAATTTAATGGCCGTACTTAATGACATGTATTTTGTCTTTAATTTTTCTGATAATCATCAGAAACAACTGCGCTTCGCGGCAGAGTTTTCCTTGTTGTTTGCTTAACACTAAATTTATAGGCAAGAAGCAGATTTGATTAATTTATCACTATTTCATGTGTTTTTTTCTTTGTTTATGTTGATTTTTTCTTATTCATTCCATATCATTAACAACAAAACAAAACACGTCAAATTTGACGTGTTTTGTTCTGACGTGTTACAAAAACACGTCAATATTTTTTATACAATAATAATAAATAATATGTATGTATGTTTCTACATTACACTAACTGGATCTCGTACTGAAATTTTGTATCTGATGCTTTCTGATTCATGGTGTTAAATAAATTTTGAAAATTTTCTTAACCCTTTGCAGAAAAAAAATACTATGGAATTTTTTGCTATGTACTTAAATTTGGAAAGCCAGTTATGACATGGTGTTTTTCCCAAATCTAAGCACTGTATTCAGAATTGATTTCCATGAAATTATTCATTTTACCAATTTTTTCATAAGCATAAATATTTCATTAACACTTTCAACTGTTAAACAACTTGAATAAGCATGTACAAAATTTCCCTTGTCAAGCATTGCTTCTTCATTAAATAATGAAAAGAAAAACTACTTTGTTGCATAAGAAAACAACCAAATTATATCATGAATTAAGGGTGGACAATTTAGGGGTAATAAACTCATTTAAATTATTTAGCAGATTTAATTAAGTAATTTTTAAGATTTTGTAAAAAAAAATTAAGTTAATCTCTAAGCAGAAGAGCATTTTTTTAAAAGAAGTTTACCATCAACTATTTGTTAAACCTTAAATAATGAATACAGAGCTGATCTGTAACTATAGACTTGCATAATACTTACTGAATTTACAGCCTAATTGTACAGTTAGTAAAATAAAAACGCTCTTAATAACTTTTGCAATATGAAAAATTTATTTAGCTGAAAAGTTCTCATATGTTTTAGTTTCTTGTTTTTCTCACATAGCATAAACTAACTACACTAAATACTAACACCTTAAAAGTTGCTATAGACAGGGATGAGATTTTTCCTCTTTTTAGTGGATTTCCGTTTGTTTTTTTGTTTTTTTCACTTTTGTCTCTCGAATTACAGCCTTTTTTTTTTATCAAAACCTCTCATTTTCTAAAATTTTCACTTTTTTTTAATAAGTATTCCTCATTTTCAGAAAATTCAACCATTGAAATAAAATAATTATATTTATTTCTGATTTTCAAAGGTAAACAGAAAACTACATAGCTACCAACCCTTCTGCAGTTTTACTTATGTTAGCTATTTTCTCCGCTTTTATGCACAGAAGATAAGATTTTTCACATTTATTTATGCTATAAAATGCAAAATTCTTATCAAATGGAAAATAATTATCTGAACAGTTGCTGATTATCATTTAATTTTTCAAACTAAAATAGCAATTTTTGCATGTTAAGGAGTTACTATATATTTCTACTTCACAGTTATTGATATGTTTCGCAGGATTCTAGTTAGATTAGATTATAATATGAACATAGTGATTCCAATTGTAAAAGTTTATTTTCGTTTCAAAGTGATTTAAAAAGTCATATTACTGATATATTTGCTATAAATCGTGTAACAGTATTTATTTAAAGAAATGGAATATTAATGTATGTTCTCAGTAGTTTTAGTTTTCTAAGCCAGGTAGTTTTTCAAGTAATAATTGTCTCTTACGTGAACTGAAAAAAATATATATATAATTTCTAGCTTTATTTTTTCAATTTGTAATTTTTCTTTTTAATAAATGTTAAGTATCGTTGTAATCATTTATATAATAATAAATTAGTACACAATTTTATGTCAACACATTGTTATTTATTATCTTAAACTGTCTGAAATTTATTATTAAACGATTGTGCATGCATCAAATTTACTCACGTGGAAATTCAGCTTTTTTGCCTTTTGGCCAATCTCATCCCTGTATAGATTCTCTAAAAGTTCTATTCTTGTGTTAAAATATTACTTATTAGCATAGTTAAAAGATTTCTTATTGATTGTGAGAACTCTCGGAAACTTAGGTATAGTGGACACCTTTGGAATAGAGAAATATGTTCGTTTAAGAGAAGTGCCCACTTAGCAGAAGAACATGTAAATCCAGTTATCTAATGCTGAAATCTATTTTAACTAAATTAATAAATACAAAATTGAAAATAGGGGATTGCATTGATACTTATTTAAAGTTAATAAAAGCATAATAAATTAAATTCAAAGATAACTGCTGTAAAACTAGAAAAATATGTATACATATTACTTTCATCTTAAAAGTACTTTTAACAAAGGAGTAAATGCAATAATAAATAACATTTTTAAGTGGAACATAAATATTTTCTCTCAAATAACACATTAATTATTCTACTGATTTAAACATCATCGAAGATTAATTTCCTAATGAATGAAAACACATGTTAAAACCAAAAAAATGTTTTAACAATAATTTTTGAAGGTCGTGTTCATTTAAAAAAAAAATCTTTTAATTTTTACATAGCTCCAGAAAAGACTTATTTTAATATAAGTTGATTTACTTTTATATTTTCAAGAAGAATAAAATTGACCATCAATAACTTTAAACTAAACTTACTATTAATCACGTTTATTACTCATGTCAGTAAGTTTAATTTCCAACAAGTCTGGTTAAGTTTTTTTCCTTATATCAGGCTTACCATGAGAGGTGTTTGTGGGTTCTTTTCCCCCATGTAACACAAATTTGAGCTAATTTTATTGAAAAAGTTTTTCACGACAGCAAATTTCTCCCTTGTTTGTTGCTTTATCTATTAATTTCTTTGTCATTTGGGGGTTCAAAATTACTTAAATTCAGGGATATAGTAACATTAAAGACCAACAAAACAATGCACAAATTTTCTATAGGCGATTGCAACCCAGATGGCGTATTCAAATACGCCATCTGGGGAGGAGACTGGTTCCATGCCTTTTCCTCTTTTCAGTTGTATAGGAATGTATTATGATATTTTTCCTTTTCTTAATATTTTTCGTACTTAATTGTTGCAAATATTTTTTTTAAAATTGCAGGTATGATTTCTTTTAGAACTATGTTTAATGAAATTTTCAGTTCCATATAGTTTCCTTACTTAAAAGATTCTAATCTGTTTGAAAATCAAGACGGAAACTAACTTCCTTCCTTCTTCTATATCTCTCCACACGCTAATGGTGAAAGCATGTGACATGCTGCCATTTTTAGAGAGTTCTGCTCTACGCCAACTGTAGCCCTTTCAGCATAAAAATTGACATTTTATAAACTCTTGTATTATTTTTTTTGAAATAGGCTTAAATTAAATTGAGACCTGAAAAAAAGTTGTGTGCACGGAAAATAATTTCATTTAAGAAATATATTTTCTTTATTTAAGAATGGTTTATATATGCACCACTGACCATAAAGAAATCATTTAGTTGAACACTTAACTTTTTGTGACATTTGTTTCATTTTATTTATAGATCTTGCAAGTATAATACATCATAAAAGCAGATGATTAATCTCAAGTGGGATAATTGTACATTTCCAAAAAGTCAAATTTGTCAATAACCATATCAAGTTTTAAAACAAAACTAGCATAATTTGAAAATTTCTGAACAGAATTTATTTACTCCAGTTGAATTGCTAATATTTTATAAACTTCCTCAAAACCATTAAAAATATCAGAAAAATAAAAGTAGTGGAAATATACGTCTTAGTATTTATAAAAGAATATTTATTGAAATGGTGCGTTTGCACATGTTTGGCAGAAAATTAGGTTAACACAAGTAATAATATAAAATTTTTCACTGAGCATCAAAAATTTAAAAGAGGGCACTAAGGAAGATCTCATTGCATTTGTAGTTATTGGATAATTAAAACTTGATAGTTAAAACATTTTTCGTTCATTTTATTAAAACATTTTTAAAATATCCTGCATTTATCTGAGCTACATTAATAAATCTTTTTGAAAACTTAAATGATTACAAAGAACATTATTGAAAGATTGAAGTCTAAGTTAATTATTCTGAGTCCAAACACTCACCCCAAATTTCTTTTAGAGACTTTTTTAAAGTTAAATTAAAAAAGTCATATGTTCCATAATAGTCATATCATCAAAAAAGCATGTTTTGATTTATATAGGCGTGCAAATAATTTTTTTAGAATTCTATCATGTAAAATGTTTTTTTGACTGAAAATCAAATGATTTTTGCATTGTTAATCGTATGTTTTCTGCATATCCAGCTAGGAATTTGTTGTGTGAAAGATTCAATTTCCACCAGGTATTCTCACCCCCCCCCCCCCCAATATCTCTAGTTCTCATGGTTTCAGAATTTGAATTGAAATTTGTTTTAAGCTTTCGATACTTGAATAATTATATCTAAATTTGATAGCCAACAGTTGTTTGAAAATAATTTAATTCCAAAAAAAAAAATAATAATAACTAATTTTGAAAGAAAAAATTAATACTGAGCTTTTTTTATATATCTACTTTTCTTCAATTATATCCTATTTTATCTTATACAGATTATTTTAATCCCATGAGTGTGATTAAGTTATTCTTATGTTATTATTTTTTTTTATCAAACAATTTTCATCCATATTCTGTTCATTATTGATAGCTGTAATTAGATAATTTTTAAAATCATTAATTTTCATAGAAGAATATGTATAAACTGGCCAATTTTCAATTCATTACTTTTAAAATATAATAAATGTTTACCTCATTTGTTTTTAAAGAATTTCTTTTTCTTGTTGATCATATTTTCCCCTCCATTACTGAAACTTATATGTCTTTGATTTAAGATGTAAATTTGAAACTGTGTATGTATAATTCTTATAACTTTATATTATTTAAAACTGAATTTATGATTAAAATTCAAAATCTATTTTTAATGCTCTTTCTCTTAAGTAAATGTTAAAAATTGTATGCACATAAAGTCTTATTCAGGACTTCTTGCTCATTAAATTTTCAACCTTCATTTTTTCAGTCATTTTCTCGATTTTTTTTCTTCAAATTTTGATATTTTAAATACAATACTTTACGATATGCAAAATTTTCTGAAAGCCAAAAAAAATCTCTAAGTTTTAAACAGATTAAAATTTTGAATATTAATTTAAGAATTGCGCTTTTTTTGTGAAATACAATACCCTCGTTTGCTGAAGAATGCCTTTTTTAGGGGATATAATGTCCTTCTCAGTTTCCAGCTCCCTTTCTTTTTTAGAAGTCTAAAAAAAACCCTTTTTAATTGTAATAAAAACACCACAAGCTCATTTTTTAATTTATAAACTAAAGCTATACTTTTTTCTCCATTCTCTATTTTACATCACTCATAATTAACTTGTTTTTCTTTTTCCTTATAATTTTGAATTTCATCATTTATGATACTTGATCATTAAAATTTTTTTATAGTAGTTTTATTTTATTAATCAAGATATTAATAAAAGTTAAAGATTCTAATTTTCTTCCAGTTCTTTAAATATAGTAGCATATAATATTTCCTAATATTGTAAATTTTCCGAAACATATTTTGTTTTAAAACTTTTGAAAGGATTTGAAAACTCTGACTAGAGGTGTTAGTTACACATAAGAATTCATACTTTTTCGTTTTAAAATTGCACATCACCTTTTGTGTTCTGGCAATTTTAAAATCAAACATTGTGTTTCTTATTCACATGATTTAAAAATCTCATATTGCAATTCATATTCATACAATTTATTTTTAAGCATTGAAATGCTAATTCATGACTTAAGAGCAATATATATATATATATATATAGCTAGCTAGCTTCGTATCTAGCTTACTTATAATCCACAACAAATTTTTTACATTTTCAAAGATAATAGATAGTTAAAAAATGATATTTGTAAAAGTTTTATATTTTTTGAAATATTTTTATTATTATTACTTTTATTTTATTTCTCAAGAATTGTCCAAATATGTGTCGAAAATTGAAATAATCTCTATTAATATCAGGCAATCATCCCTGTTGCATATCTCACTTTTGTTTATTTAATGGAGTATTTATGTTTGTAATGTTAGTCTTTTCTTAGGATAATTATTTTAATTTTTTACCGGTTAGATTTTTTATTCCCGAGTAGCAAATTCAAGATGTTTGATAAATTTCTCCACATTTTTTAGTTTGGTTGGTAGGATCGTTCAATACAAATAATGTTCTATAAGCAAACCTACAATCATTTCTGTATTATAATAAAGCACTTTCTTCATTTTGGCTTTGAAGAAAGTGTTTCATTATAGATAGTATGTCTCTTTTGTGACATTATATTTGCTCTTTTCATGTTTTATCTTTATTCAATTTAGCTTTTATCTTTTCTTTTTTCTTTCTTCTCTTTTTTTTTTTTTTTTTTTTTTTGAAATTGAGAAATTGTTTAGAAAAATATTCAGAGGTCATAAAATAAACATTTTAATTAAAATTTTTAGAAATTTCTCAAAAACTATAATATATTATGAGCAATGTGTAAGTGCTTCATAATTAAGTGTTCTTTTTAAGCAATTAAATGTCCTTTAAAAATGTTTAGGTTTGTATGCTCTAAATAAAACAACCCAAAAATAATTTTTTAATTTAAATATGCTTTTATAAAAGAAATTAGAAAACTACGAACACCAAAATTTAGTACTTGCTCACTTTACATCAGCATCTCTTATATTTTTATAAAAGTTAATAGCTTATTTCAACCTTTCTTCCATGCTTTCAGTGTTTTAACTTTCTCATTTGTACGAGTTCAACTTATACTTTTAGGGGAAATGTTCTAAAATGCATGCTATAAAAATACCTTTTTTTTGAACAATTTCTAATAAGAAATTGTAAAAAATTATTATTTAAAAAACTTTCTTGCAATATGGATACTTTTCTAAACAATTTCGAGTTTGCATTATATGAATTTTGTCTGCACAACTTTTCTACTAATAAAAAAAACTTTACAAATAGCTGTTTTTTTTTAAAAAAAAAAACTTTCTCTTGTACTTTAAAACTCTGTTGAAAGTTGAAAATTAACACTAGAAAGACTGAAACTTAGTATATACCTATATTGCCTAAAAGCAGTCAAAATGACTACATTGTGAAAGAATAACTAATGTGTAAAGAAATTTGTTTAATTAATTTTAAATTTTTTTTTATTATTTACAGAATAATAAGTTATTAGTAAATATTAATAATAAAAAAAAATTATGCATTTTTATCTGTACACTTTTTTGCAAATTAAAAAGCAGTCAAAATGGTGGCAATCTAGTGTTAAGTTTTAAAGAGTAACTTTTATCATGTTAAAATATCTATGGTATAACAAAAAAAAATATTGGGTATTATTTTGATTGTAGACTAACAAGTTTGTACATAAAATGATACAAAATATTGTATGCATCTACCTTTGTATGGTAGCCATTATAAACATGCTATATTAAGTGACTAATCTGACTGACTCTCTGTTTCTTTTAAGATAATAAATAAACAATTCTAATTCCTTTTTTATGCACTATAGTTATTTACTTATACAATTATTCATAATTAGTCATTATGTTTGTACCATAGCTGAACTTGATCGATATTTGAACAGTATCAATAAACTAAAATGAAAAAAATAATAGTAAATCAACTGCAGTCTAATGAAGATGAAAACAAGAAACACAAAAATTATTCTGTATCATATTACAATAATTAGATTTTTTTTTTTTTTTCTTTTTGGATCTGAAATAAAATCTTACATGCATGAATGAATTTCATCCTCGTTAATAGAATAAAAATTTCTTGAATAATAAATACATATCATTAGAGATTTCCATTTATTGCAAAATATCAGATTTCTAACTGCGAAATTTCTCAAATATTTTTTAGTTACATTTTTATGAATTGTCAAGGAGCTTTTTATACAGGGCACGACTGAAAATGCGTGTTTGTTTGTTTTTTTTTTTTTTTTTTTTTTTTTTTCTAAAGGCTCAAAATGAGTATTTTCGAAAATGGATATAGCGTTTGATTTTGTTTTTCAAACTTATTCTTTTTTTTAAAAGAATAAACTAATACTAGATCAAAGTGGATTCTTAATATGATCATTTGATTATCACTTTGTACCTTTTTTAAAAAAAAATTGTCTATTTTTTAAATCTATATTAAAAGAAAAGAAAACAGTTGTTTTTACTAGGTTGTCACGAGCCTTCATTTATATTAGTAATATTAAATTTATATTGTACGAATTTAAGTTTTTAAAATTCACGTTATTGCTTAGTATTCTGAAGAGATTCCCCATCTCTAATATACTCGAAATCCTGGACTTTGCTGCGTAATAAATATATTAGTGTTTGAAAAATTGGGTACAATAATCCTCGTTTGCTTATTAAATTTGTGTTGAACATTGGAAAGGCTCATTGTTTCTTGTGTTCATTTTCTTCTGTAATAATTTAATTAAAAACGCAGATTTTATGACCAATCTTTATTATTATTATTTTAAATTTAAATTTTTTGTCACCTCAAAATATTTTGTCCTGTAAAATAATTCTTTTTTTTTTATTAAAATCTCTTAAGCAGAGCCTGACTAAGGCAGGGGCATATGGGGCACATAAAAGGGGGCCCCCAAATCGAATAGAAAGTATATTTTACGTTTCTTTTTCTTTAATAAAATTTTTTTTTAAACAAAATATCAGTAGAGTGTAAAATATCCGTGAGTTTTATGTCAGCTTCTTTATTAATCTAATCTATAGTTTGTAAATCCATAGCTTTCTTGGGCGGAATTCAGCTAAGTTTTCGCACTTACGATGGACAAATTTGGCCAGTCAAAATCTTGAATTTTTACATATCTCTAAATGCGATATGTATGCAAAAATACATGCTTCTGGCTGGCTTAATTGAGCCATCGTAATTGCGAAAATTTAGCTGAATTCCACCCAAATGTCAGCAAGGATATGAATTTTTCACAGCTAGATGACAAAGTTAACAATCAGAAAACTCCATTCAGCATGATGGACATAGAAATGTCAAAAAAATTATAAAATGGACAGAACGATATTTCGTCTGACCATTGAATGTGGGAGGGGGGACTTTATATCTAATTTAGGGTTTAGTCAATTTTTTTGTTGGTGATAGATAAATTGTAAAATCATATAAAAATATACAGTATAAGCTAGATATAAGCGAGAAAATTGACTAATTTTTCAATAGCCGGCAAAAGCATAACATTATAAATACAAAAAATTGTATGTTTATAACGAGTTAAAAATTACTAGTCTTCTATTATGAAAAAAAAAAAAAATTTGGGGGGAAATACATTTTTTGTGCTTAACCACTTCCCTTACCTATTTTTTTGAAGGAAAAGAAAAAATGCAAAAATTCAACATGCAAAAAACGCCAAAGACAAATTTTTTTAAATTTCATTAATAAATACAAGAAACTAAAAGAAAACAATACACAAGTTCTAATTTAAAATTTTAACTTTTTCATGTGTAAAAAATATTTTATTTACCCTCACTTTACTATCCCAAATTATCTCGGGCAAATGAAAAAAGTTAAATATTAGTCTTTGTATATTTTCATATCTGAAAAATCATTTGCATTACTTTCACATTCGCTCGCGAACACCGTTTTTTTACTCCTTTTTTTTTTTTTATTTTTTTTTTTTTTTATACGTAAATTCATCAACCATCATTCATCATACCATTATACAAAACACGTCTGCAGTCCCACAAACAGAAATCAAACTCTAAAATTAAAATTTCACCTGTAGAATTATCACACTCATCCTGAAGAAGAATATGCAAATTACAGGAAACCACTAGATGACGCTGGTAGTACGTCACAATGACGAGAGTGTAAGAGAGGAGTATATAAGGAATGCTGGCAAAGAAGTAAAATTGTTCACAAGCGCTTTAAAAGCCTTTCAGTGCAATAACCGCATAGTTATGGCACAAAGGAAGCATTTGGATGATTTTTTACGTGGCAGAATCATCGGACGACTGGAATGTGGACGTACCCATCTGGAAGTATCCGAGGAACTTGGAATCGCCCAGAGTGTCATCTCCAGGCTTTGGCAACGATTCCAAGATGATGGTAATGTGAGTAGACGTTACAGCACAGGTCGCCCCCGAGTTACAACGCCGAATGAAGACCGGTATTTGGCAGTTACTGCCAAAAGAAACAGACGGAGCACAGCATCAGACCTGTCTCGTCAGCTCTCTTCAGCTACCGGTACGACAGTTTCAAGGCAGACCGTGTACAGACGCTTAGGGCACATTGGTCTATATGCTCGTAGGCCTGTGTTCCACTTACCGCACCTCACTGTCGCCTGCGATTAGCCTGGAGTAGAGAGCATGCATTGTGGACACCGCAACAGTGGTCTTGTGTGATGTTTTCTGACGAGTCTAGGTTTAGTTTGCAGTCTGATTCTCGCCGGACTTTCATATGGAGAGCGCCAGGTACCCGTTACCACCAAGACAACGCCATTGAACGACACCGTAACAGTGGTGCAGGATGGCTCGTTTGGGGAGGAATTATTCTTGGTTCCAGAACTGAACTGCATGTTCAGAGTGTAACGATGACAGGCCACATCTATAGGGATGTCATTCTGGAACAACATGTACGTTTGTTTCGGGGCGCCATGGGTGCTGAATTTCTGTTTATGGACGACAACGCCCGTCCTCACCGTGCAAACATTGTAGAAGAATGCCTTCAATCGGAGGATATCACCCGTATGGAGTGGCCAGCATACTCACCGGACTTGAATCCAATAGAGCATGTGTGGGATATGCTTGGCCGACGAATTGCCGCCCGTCAACCCCCTCCCACCTGTCTACCGGACTTTCGGAGGGCATTGCTTGATGAGTGGTGTAATATTCCCCAAGATCAGATTGATAATTTGATACTCAGCATGCCTAGGCGTTGTACGGCCTGTATTGCATCGTCCGGGAGTCATACTCCGTATTAATCATCATTCTAACCATGTTATACTGTTTTTTGTAAATAGGTTCTTTTTTGAAATTTGCTCCAGGGAGTAAAAATCGCAATTTTTATTAATTATGTCAAATATATAGCATCTTTTTTGCTCTTTACCTTTTGTTTAATACATAGACTTTACAAATAAGTCAAATTTGTTTGGCTTCTGTCTCTTTCTGTGCCTGAACTTTATTATCCTTAATTTATGGACATGAGTGTATATATACAACTGAGAAGAGGAGATAGGGAAGGGTCAAGCCATGGAACCGGTCTTCTCCCGAGATGGCGTGTTCGGGGGTTGCGATCAATTATATTTCAACAAATTCGATGTGCTATCCGGCTACGTATTTAATTAACTTAACGTTAATTAAAACTTTGAGTTACAGTCGCTCGATTTAATAGCTGAGCACCGGGCCCCTATTAAAATTTTTCACAAAACTAAAACCGACCCCATGGTTGGTTTAAAACAAAGGCGAGTTTTAGAAGAATAGGGGAATTTTGTGTCGGCTAAAATAAAAGAATCCAATCCAAAGTTGGCTAAAACGAAGCAAAAGACTTGTGTGTTTTTGAAGAATAAAACGAGGCTGTGTGTTTTTTTTTAAAATCCCCAGCATGAGCAGCCCAAGCTTGGCAAAATAATACGACTAAAAAAATGGGACGAAGCCCCATAAAGGGGCCTCGTCCCATTTTTTTAGGGAGAACAAATTTAAAGTTATAAAATTTGCCTGCAGTTTGGGCAAGAATTGTTCTCCAGACACCATCTGTTAATGCATTTTTCGTGGAAATGGTGCCCACATTTCATTATCACTGGGCTGAACATGGAGTTTAAACATATTGAACAGTCTTCCGGTTCTTTGAAAAAATAGTCTGGCATGTCCAGGGCATATATTTGTTCTATAATTTCCTGAGCCATTCTCACCCAGTTGATGTGGATGAAAGTTTGTACACCATCAGTTTTAAATTTCTCAAAAGCCATTTTCCAGAGAAAGCATTTTCCTTGAAATTCCCATACTCGCCAGCCTATGGGTCCTTCATAGTCGCTCATCACAATTTGTAACGAGGGACCATCCAATTTGTGTACAAGTGCAGCAAAGTCGTACATTGAAGATAAAAAGTTAAAGAGAAAAGTCCCACAATACCGTTTAGTGCATGGCATTGGGGGAGATGGTCCCACAACATCTGGCGGTTGAATGTTGTCCAACACAGGCGTTATTTTTTCCAAAAAGACATCAAATTGTTCAGCATGAGGGTAACCCTCACGACTGTACATAAAAGAGAACAGATTAGAACTCATGGTGAATATGAAATGGAATGGCTCTGAATCCCCTTTTATACACGAAAAAGCAGGAAGTGTTGCGACATTCTGATTGGCCACAAAGTGTTGTGATATTCTGATTGGCTAAAATGTGTTGTGACGTTGATCACAAAGTATTGCGACATTCTAAATGTGTTGTGAAATTTCAAGAATGACAAACTGTTTTTTTAAAAAAATATACCCCAGTGGGGTATTTATTTATTTACATTATATTACAATGCAATTTACAATACAATATATTCAAATTTGCAATACAATTAATATTTACATTGCCCTTTGTTTTTTTACTGACAAATCCAGTGGTGTATTGGGATTAAAGGCATATTGTCTTTTTCTACCGTGTTTGACACCTGTCCGTAAATCCAGTGCCTCAACAGATTCCGAAAAATTGTTCAAAAAGTCTAGGACGTTTTCCCATTCTTGATCCTCCTTTGGTGCAATGAGTGAAAAGTCCATGCAAAAAAACACGTCTTGGGACTCTTGTGATTCAACCATCACTTGAGGCATTTCATCTGATTCCACCAACACATGACGCATATTCAACACTTGAGGTTCATCACAATGCACTTGAGGCATATCCAACACTTGGGGTTCATCACAGTGCATTTGAGGCATTTCATCTGATTCCACCAACACTTGAGGCATATTCAACACTTGGGGTTCCTCACAGTGCATTTGAGGCATATCCAACACTTGGGGTTCATCACAGTGCATTTGAGGCATATCCAACACTTGAGGTTCATCACAATGCACTTGAGGCATGATTTCATCGGCTTCATCCAAGACCCCTTGAGGTTAATCACAGAAAGGTTCGTCATTCACTGAAGGCTTTTGGGGTACCTGTGGGGTATGGGGTACTTGTGGTACTTTAAACTCTCCAGGAAACAGTTGCACAAGAGGGGCCTGTGCAACTCTTTTTTCCTGCAAAGGTGTGGGAGGAGGAACAGCATAACACCTTGGCTTTTCAAGTTTGGTATGTGTCTTGCAATCCAGGGCATCTTCCACCTCCAAAGTGGCAGGAATAATGTCCACCGAAAAGGCAATCTTTTGCAAAGTCAATATCAGGTAGCGAGTATAGGGAGGCACTACATACCTTTTATGCGGCAGAAACATGTAAAATTTAAACCTGAACTGGTCCTTGTAAACAAAACATCGCCGAGTTTTGGTGGAATCGGAATCGTGCTTTGGTAAGATGTAACACACAATGGGTGCATCTGACGTTTGATAAACGTGCTGCGTATCCTCTTCCAAATGCCTCAATCCAAGAGTAAATTTGGCTTTGAATATAAACACATTTTCAATCAAATATCCCATGCGTGTGTCTGTATTTTTGGAATGGTCCTTCTTTTCTTTGTCAGGATCCCTCAAGAGATGCCTGGAAATTTTATCCCAACGAATTTTTTCAGTCGACACAGTGTAGTGTTTCATTTTAAGCTGGATTTGAAACATCTCTTGAAATTGTCCAATCGATACCGTTTTGTCAGCCAATTCTCGATTAAAATGTTAAACACTCGAAGGTGTGAGGGCTCTTGATAGGTAAAAAAGGCCGTCACATGTCCAGATCTGGCGGCAGATTCCAAAGGATCTACTTTGTCAGGCAAAGACTAGGCATTCACTTGATGAACCACATGGTCGGGAAACACGTCTACCGCGTTATAGTCCATGATGCTGACTGTAAGCTTCTGGCTGAAACGCGTCTCCTTTTATAGGCTCATCGTGGGCTCTACAAATGAACCAATCAGCTGATGGCAAGGCCGGGATAGCCTGGTCGGTAGGGCGCTGGGCCCATGTCCAAGAGGTCGTGGGTTCGATCCTCGCCGGCCGAAGACTCCCCGTGTAGTAAATGGTGACTGATGCACGCTAAATCTGTCGAGTCTCAAAGTCCTCCATGTTCCCATAACAAATCAATACCTCTGGGGGTACTGATCCAGGAGTTTCCTTGTCTTCTGGATTGGTTCAAAATTACAAGGCTACGGAGTTGAACATTAGTAGTCGTAAACCCATGAAATTGGGTCGGCTGTTCAACGACGGTTATAAAATAAAATAAAAAAATCAGCTGATGGCACGTGAAATAGCACGTGATAGGGAGTGGCAATGATAGACTCTGGTTTGGTCATGTAATAAAAGTACGTTTAATACAATAGACTGAACATAGATGATGTATTTGATTGTTGTTGGAGTTTATAGAATATAACGACCATGGTGTAATGAAACAGTCTACATTAAAAAATAATTTTTTTTTTTTTTTTTTTTTTTTTTTTTTTTTTTTACAACATTGTATTCTTGTTGTCCACTACATTCTTTCCTTTCCAATTCTGATGTAAATGTTTAATTTGTAACGCTCTTCGGGCAAATATATTGTCTGTATCATTTGCTCAGAACCATCCGTTGGTATTTCCATTGCCTCCTGCTTCACCACAGGTTGCATACATTCATCAGGTATGGTCTGTGCATCCGTCTGCGTGCATTCGTCGGATATGGTCTGAACATCCGTTTGAGTACATTCTTCCGGTTGCGTACATTCATCAATCTGAGAGCATTCATTCGGCCTGCTTTGAGAACATTCACCAGTCTGAGAGCATTCATTAGACCTGCTTTGAAAACATTCACTAGTCTGAGAGCATTCATTCGGTGAAATTTGAGCCTGCAGAGTCTTAAAAATGTATGATTTAAAATTGAACATAAAGTCTTTAAATGGGACACCACCTTCTTCGCATTCCACCACAACACAAGAGTTTTTGACCGTAAAATTGTTAAATGGTCTGTCCTCCACCGTTACTTTACCTTCTCGAAAGAGATGTGTCAAACGTTGATGCAACTCTGGATTTTGTTTCATCAAAATTTCTGTCAAAACAGCACCCGAAAGCAGGTGTGATCGTAAGGCCATAAAATTGTACCGTCCATGTAAATGCGTTGGTATCATTTGAGAAGCGACTTTGCCTCTGTATCTAGACCCCCATGTATAGGGATTGGCTCTGCCCAATAAGCGTCCAACATCTGTCAATCTCCACAGGACACTGCCATCCCAAGCAACAAAGACAGCAGCAGTTTTACCAGAGTCGAGCTTGAGTTGAATAAACATGTGGTAAAGTAGACAAGGTACGTTCATTGATCAAAACAGACTGAATGAAAGCGCAGAGTCAGGAGCAAATATATAGTCAGTTTCAAAAAATAAATTCTCAAAAATAAATTTTAAATAATAATTTGTCCTAAAGGCTGTTTTACTACAAGTTTCATGATTTTCAAATGTTTAATAGGATGCATAGTGTCCAGTTTTTCAACAATTGATTTCCATGTTTTGTGCGTGCTTTCGTCGGTCGTCAACATGTATCCAATCTTTGCATAAATTACATCTCCCAAGAGTCGATTGAGATCCACTTTTCCGTCCCGAGATATCGTTTTTACACCATTCGTCAAGCTGTAACCATTGTCTTGTATGCACAGTACACCTAAACATTTCTCGTGCATGTGCACTTTTCTTCCGTATGACCGATGAAACGGTCTAAACTTTTGAAACCTGGTGGGTGCACTTGAATAGGCTTGTGGGTTTTTTGGCACACTTGCTGTGGGTTTTGGCACACTTGCTGTGGGCAGCCTTTCAGAGCTTGTTGTTGGTCGGTCAGGAGCTGTGGTCTGTCTTTCGGGGACTGTGGTGGACTGTTTAGACTTTGATGGTTTTTGCACCCTCTGTGGCGAAGTACCCCAGGTTCTTTTCGGTGCCTCAGTCACAATGACAGATTTCAATTTCTTTTTATCCACAGGGGGACGAAACGATGGTGTATCCACAGGTGAAATGGAACGCACAACGTCTGCAATGGGTGATATGGGTCGAAACACTCGCTGTTTCACATGTGGTGATATTGGACGTAGATCCACAGGCGACGAGACGGGAGATATGGGCAGGAAAAGCGGTTTCACCATAGACTCCATAAAACTGGGCGATGGCGACTGAAGCGGTGATACTGGAGAACTGGGAGGAATCTCAAGAGGTGATACTGGAGAACCGGCAGGCCAAATCAGAGTGTCAGAATTTTCCATCTCTGGTCCCACAGGTATCGGAGGTAGATCCAATTCAAAGTCGAGAATGTCGTTCTCCATCAGAAATTCTAGCTGTAATGAACACGATCGTATGCAGACGAGCCTTTTTATACCCTAGTGATGTGCTCAGTTGGCATGCGCAGTGGGCGACCTAGATAGGTTAACAACAAATTTTAAAAAAAAAAAAAAAAAAAAAAAATTTTTTTTTTTTAATTTTTTTTTTATTATGTGTGGCATATTTTGAATTGTGCTGTATCATATTGTGGGTTATAGTTTAAGTGTTTTGTGTCATGTTAGGGATTGCGGTGAATTTCATTTATTGGGGATTGTGTTAAATTGTGTTAAGTTTGTGTCAAATTGAGCTGTATCATGTTTGGGATTGTGGTGGATTTTGTTTGGAAATTATATTTATTGGGGGGTTGTGTTTGGGACTTTAGTTGAGGGCATGTGTGGTATCGTATTTTTTTGGTTTGTATTAAATTTTGTTCAGGGGTCGTGTTTGGGGCTTGTGGGCTATCGTGTTTGGGGCTTGAGGTAAATTTTGTATAGGGCATGTGGGGTATCGTGTTTGGGGCTTGAGGTGAATTTTGTTTTGGGCATGTGGGGTATCGTGTTTGGGGCTTGCGTTGAATTTTTTTAGGGCATCATGTTTGGGGCTTGTGTTGAATTTTTATTCAAACTTTTATTTTTAAATAAAATACATTTTTAAATAAAACACATTTCAAAAAGTTGAATACTGCTCGTACCCTTTTTTGGGTATGAACAGCATCGACACCCTTGTTTTATATACCAGACACCTTGTTTTATATACCTTGTTTTATATACCTTGAACCATATTTTATAAATGTGTCAAATTGTAATTTCTTTAATAAAACACATCTCATATAAAGTTGAATACTGCTCGTACCCTTTTTTGGGTATGAACAGCATCAACATCCTTGTTTTATATACCTTATTTTATATACTATATACCTTATTTTATATACCTTTAACTATATACATTGTTTTATATACCTTGTTTTATATACCATACACCTTATTTTATATACTTTGAACCATATTTTATATACCTTAAACTATATACATTGTTTTATATACCTTGTTTTATATACCTTAAACTATATACATTGTTTTACTTACCCTAGCTTGGCTTTAAAAATTGTCAAGGCACACAAAATTTGTATACGTACCATGTCCAAGACTCTGATCTCAAAACAAAAGAGCAAACAGGACGAGCAAAAGAAAAGGGAAAAAAGCATGGGGGAAAAATTATACTTACCTGCTCGCAGTATTTGTGCTATGAGCACACATCTTGACACAAAGTTCATAGAGCCAGTTTTCAAGATGTCTTCAGTCGCCATAAACCAACCCTGGATATATTGCTATATCCAGTGAAAGTTTAAAGCGCTGGCTTACTTCACTGGCACCAGCCTCACACCCTGCTACCATGAACCCGTAAAGGAATTCACAAGTAGAGCCAGCGACACTAGACATATATTTTTTTTAGTCTCGTCTGAGCACTGACTCACACCCTGCTACCATGAGCCCGTAAAGGAATCCACAAGTAGAGCCAGTGACACTAGACTTGGTTTGGACCCAAAAATGGATCCGCATACACACATTCACTCAAACAGGGAAAGAAAAAAAATTAAAAAAAATATATGCAAAGAGGCAAAGCAGCGATAGAAAAAGAGGACACACACAAAGGCTGCAACCCCCTCCGAGTCGGCTTACTAGCCCTGTTGCCAGGGTCACGTTTTTCGGCTTTCCCAGAGGCAGGTGTTGCAGAGAAAAGAAGCACCAAAAGTTTCCATTTCACCTGAATCCCGATTCAGCACTCCTTACCGGAACCTTTTTAGGGGCTCTTTCAGGCCTTCTGATTGACAGCATGACACTGTATGTTCACGATCCAGGCTACTACGGCACAATCGGGGAACCAAGTTCCAAGACATAAAGAGCAAAGCGGCATTGGTACTCGCTGCCCAAAATTGGTAAGTCAACAAAATTGGTAAGTTATGTAACATATCCAGCCACCCAGTTCAGGGATCCGTATCACCCTTAGCGAGTTTGCAGAAGCCTCATCCGGTACTTTTGGATCCATGCCATACGTGCCCGGTGGATATGTATGTGGACATATCCTGTCAATCGGCTCTGCGTCTCTCAAGGGATAACGTCAGGATGACGATCTTACACATATTAGAGTTTAATAGCAATTTCAAGGCGAGCAGCCAAGTACCATTGAGTAGCATTGGACTCACACCCCTCTACTATGAGATTCTGTAAAAGAGCCCACAGGTAGAGCCAATGCCACTAAAGTCTCTAAGCGAGAACGGCTGCTTTTATACACGCAGGAAAAATAAATAATAAATTTTAAATTTAAAAAAGAAAAAAAAATTACATATAATGGTATTCAAACGCAGCAAAAGGCTCACACCCCTCTGCTATGAGTCCGTAGAGAACCCACAAGTAGAGCCAAAGCCACGTCCGAACACCACCAAACGCTGATTGTGAATGAGAAAATGTGTCTGAAGCTCCCCTTTATATAGCCGACTTCAAAAAATTTCGACACTTTTTTCAACTGGGCATGCGCGAAAAATGTCGTATGCGCAGTAGAATCTATTATAGCTAGGTATGCGCACTGGGGAGCAATCAATATATATCGACCTTTGGAACATTGCCAGACCCCCTGTACATGCATGCTATTTTTCTACTGGGCATGCGCGAAAAATGTCGTATGCGCAGTAGAATCCATTATAGCTAGGTATGCGCAGTGGGGTGCATTCGACATATATGGACCTCTGCAACATTTTAAGACCCCCTGGACATGCATGCTATATTTTTCAACTGGGCATGCGTGAAAAATGTCGTATGCGCAGTAGAATCCATTATAGCTAGGTATGCGCAGTGGGGTCCATTCGATATATATGGACCTCTGGAACATTTTAAGACCCCTATATAACCATGCGCAGTACGATTCTATAATAGCTAGGTATGCGCAGTGGGTTCCATTCGATTTATATGGACTATTATAACATTTTAAGACCCCCCATATAACCATGCGCAGTACGATTCTATAATGTCAGACTATGAATTTCAATGAACAAGGTTCGAGTAAGAGTCAGAGATCACGAGTTCGAAAAACCTCTGAAAGAGGGAGCTCGTACATTTAAAAATAATTTAAAGTCAGAATTTGCATAGTATTAATTTTGAGTGTGAAAGTACCCTCATTATGCAACTGTTATCTTGTATATATATATATATATATATATATATATATATATATATATATATATATGACAAATCAAGATTAGATTTGTGTTCTTGTTATTATTTTCATGACTGTATCTATTTAATTCGTTGCCTCATGTTATGGAGAGGATAGTTTCTCTTTTATGATGTTTAAGTTTAGTAATGATTTTTCTTGCTTAATAAAAGTTCTTATTAGTTCAAAGATGACTCCTTCATTATGCTTGCTAAGCATTTTTCACAACGCACTTTACTCTGCCAGCATATAATAGCTAGGTATGCGCAGTGAATTCCATTCGATTTATATAGACTTTTAGAACATTTTAAGACCAATTTTGGGTTCATGAGCAGTACGATTCTATTGTAGCCAGGTATGCGCACTGGGTTTCATTCGATTTATATGGACTTTTAGAACATTTCAAGACCAATTTTGGGTTCATGCGCAGTACGATTCTATTGTAGCTAGGTATGCGCGCTGGGTTCCATTTGATTTATATAGACTTTTAGAACATTTCAAGACCAATTTTGGGTTCATGCGCAGTACGATTCTATTATAGTTAGGTATGCGCACTGGGTTCCATTCCATTTATGTGGACTTTTAGAACATTTTAAGACCAGTTTTGGGTTCATGCGCAGTACGATTCTAATGTAGTTAGGTATGCGCACTGGGTTCCATTCGATTTATATAGACTTTTAGAACATTTTAAGACCAATTTTGGGTTAACGCGCAGTACGATTCTATTATAGTTATAAATAAAATTCATACATTCAGAAAATGACATGTTTTTATTTCTTGTACATCCAATCTTGGCACATTATACATCGCAAAAAAATGGGGAAACCCCCAAAAGGAGGTTTCCCCATTTTTTTGCCCTCTTTTTACGGAAAAAGAGTTTAAACCATTAGCAGTTTTCCTCAGTCCATTCTTTGTAGGCCACCACCATAGCTTGGGCACATCGAAAGTCCTTATGGTGCTTCCCACAAGTTAAAGTTTCATGTCCTTTCAAAAGTTTATATCGAGGACAGCCCAAGACTTCCAAATAAACGTATTTTATTTTCAATCCATCCAAAATTCTAGCCAGGTGCTTGTTTCCCTTTATGGCAACATACGGTCTCTTTTTGCTTCTGTAATTCTCGCAAAGTTCCGAGATTACAAAGCCCACCATCATAGAGTGTATGAATCCACCAATTGCCGGCAGTCCATGGATTTTGTCAAAGACATGCTGAGCCATGTTTTCTTCGTAAGTTGACTTTGGCAGCGAAGAAAGTTTAAATTGGTACGATCCAAACTTTGTATGCCGTCCAGGAAACGTAAAGGCCAATTCACGTCAAATGTGCCGTTTATGATGTATCCATCGGCGTTGAGATAGAGACAAATTTTGCTATCCATTTTCGCCAAAGAGAGTCGCTCGTAAGAGAATCAGAGAGAAAAGATCGCTAGTCAGAGAGTGTGTGAAGCAGACTGCCAGAGAGTCGGTCTTTTATACCTCTCAGAAGGGATGTTGCACAATGTGGCGCAATTATAAAAAAATGGCACATTGCCAAGAAATATCGTTGCGACAGGCTGTGGTAAATAAATTTGGCACAGTGCCAAGAATATTAAAATTAAGTTGGCACTGCGCAGTGGGTTCCATTCGATTTATATGGACATTTGTAACATTTTATGACCAATTTTTGTATGCAAGCGCAGTTAAATTCTATTGTAACCAGGTATGCGCGGTGGGTTCCGTTCAATTTGTATACAGACCAACATTGAACACATGCGCAGTACGATTCTATTATAGTTAGGTATGCGCACTGGGTTCCATTTGATTTATCTAGACTTTTAGAACATTTTAAGACCAATTTTGGGTTCAAGCGCAATACGATTCTATTATAGTTAGGTATGCGCACTGGGTTCCATTCCATTTATGTGGACTTTTAGAACATTTTAAGACCAGTTTTGGGTTCATGCGCAGTACGAGTCTAATGTAGTTAGGTATGCGCACTGGGTTCCATTCGATTTATATACACTTTTAGAACATTTTAAGACCAATTTTGGGTTCACGCGCAGTACGATTCTATTATAGTTAGGTAAGCGCAGTGGGTTCCATTCATCTTTTTTGGACCTTTAGAACATTTTAAGACCAATTTTGGGTTCATGCGCAGTACGATTCTATTATAGTTAGGTATGCGCACTGGGTTCCATTCGATTTATGTGGACTTTTAGAACATTTTAAGGCCAATTTTGAGTTGCAAATAAAAGCTCTGCATGTTTTATAAATAAAATTCATACATTCAGAAAATGACATGTTTTTATTTCTTGTACATCCAATCTTGGCACATTATACATCGCAAAAAAATGGGGAAACCCCCAAAAGGAGGTTTCCCCATTTTTTTGCCCTCTTTTTACGGAAAAAGAGATTAAACCATTAGCAGTTTTCCTCAGTCCATTCTTTGTAGGCCACCACCATAGCTTGGGCACATCGAAAGTCTTTATGGTGCTTCCCACAAGTTAAAGTTTCATGTCCTTTCAAAAGTTCATATCGAGGACAGCCCAAGACTTCCAAATAAACGTATTTTATTTTCAATTCATCCAAAATTCTAGCCAGGTGCTTGTTTCCCTTTATGGCAACATACGGTCTCTTTTTGCTTCTGTAATTCTCGCCAAGTTCCGAGATTACAAAGCCCACCATCATAGAGTGTATGAATCCACCAATTGCCGGCAGTCCATGGATTTTGTCAAAGACATGCTGAGCCATGTTTTCTTCGTAAGTTGACTTTTGCAGCAAAGAAAGTTTAAATTGGTACGATCCAAACTTTGTATGCCGTCCAGGAAACGTAAAGGCCAATTCACGGCATTCAAATGTGCCGTTTACGATGTATCCATCGGCGTTGAGATAGAGACAAATTTTGCTATCCATTTTCGTCAAAGAGAATCGCTCGTAAGAGAATCAGAGAGAAAAGATCGTTGGATGTTGCACAATGTGGCGCAATTATAAAAAATAGCACATTGCCAAGAAATATCGTAGCGACAGGCTGGGGTAAATAAATTTGGCACAGTGCCAAGAATATTAAAATTAAGTTGGCACTGCGCAGTGGGTTCCATTCGATTTATATGGACATTTGTAACATTTTATGGCCAATTTTTGTATGCATGCGCAGTTAAATTCTATTGTAACCAGGTATGCGCAGTGGGTTCCGTTCAATTTGTATACAGACCAACATTGAACACATGCTCAGTACAATTCTATCGTAACCAGGTATGCGCAGTGGGCTACATTCAATTTGTATGGACCTTTATAACATTAAAAAAGAAAAAAAAAAACTTTTTTATTTTTTTTAATTTTTTTTTTCATACTCTCTGGTGCAGGAAAATTTTTGGGTCGCATTCACGGGTGGGATGCATCTCTGATGTGTTGTAAATATAACCTCTGCAGCATGTGTTGTAAATATAAAGGATTCATAAATTCAAAAGATTCAAGTTTTATTTAGATTTTACATCCAATCTTGGCACATTATACATTGCAAAAAAATGGGGAAACCCCCAAAAGGAGTTTTCCCCATTTTTTTGCCCTCTTTTTAAGGAAAAAGAGATTAAACCATTAGCATTTTTCCTCAATCCACTCTTTGTAGGCCACCACCATAGCTTGACCACATCGTAAGTCTCTATTGTGCTTCCCACAAGTTGGAGTTTCATATTCTTTCAAAAGTTCATATCGAGGACAACCCAAGACTTCGAGATCAACGTATTTAATTTTCAGTCCATCCAAAATTCTGGCCAGGTGCTTGTTTCCCTTTATGGCAACATACGGTCTCTTTTTGCTTCTGTAATTCTCGCAAAGTTCCGAGATTACAAAGCTCACCATCATGGAGTGCATGAATCCACCAAGTGCAAGCAGTCCATGAATTTTGTGAAAGATATGCTGAGCCATGTTTTCTTCGTAAACTGTCTTTGGCACAGAGGAAAGTTTAAATTGGTACGATCCAAACTCTGTATACCGTCCAGGAAACGTAAATGCCAGTTCAAGGCACTCAAATATGCCGTTTACGATGTATCCATCGGCGTTGAGATAGAGACAAATTTTGCTATCCATTTTCGTCAAAGAGAATCGCTCGTAAGAGAATCAGAGAGAGAAGATCGCTAGTCAGAGAGTGTGTGAAGCAGACTGCCAGAGAGTCGGTCTTTTAAACCTCACAGAAGGGATGTTGCAGAATGTGGCGCAATGATAAAAAATGGCGCACATTGCCAAGAAATATCGCAACGACAGGCTGGGGTAAATAAATTTGGCACAGTGCCAAGAACATTAAAATAAAGTTGGCATTGCGCAAAGACATTTCTTAGCCATTTCCAAATCTTGGGTAAAGAGAAAAATAAATTTGGCACAGTGCCAAGATAAATTCCCATACATTACGTAATAATAAAGATGCCAAGACATGTCGCAATAGTACATTGGTAAACACAGGAACGACCGACCATTTCCAAATCTCGGCTTAAAAGGAAAATAAATATGGTGTAAAATCAATAATAGCACGTCAATCAATACATTGTTCGTTTGCACCCTACTTGTGCAACCTCTCTAAACTTTACTTTTTTTATAATATATATATATAAATATACACAAAACCGATGAAATATGGTGTCAAAAGGTGAAAAATAAGAGGGGGAAAAATACACGTTTGAAAGCTCAAAATTGGTGAGCATTCCAAGCATGCAACGCAATGCATTTCATATCAACACCAAGCCAAGCCAACATATACCATGTATTAATAAAGATGGCACTGTGCCAAGACATGAAGTAATAGTACATTGGTGAACACAGTGAAATGGGACGACCGACCATTTCCAAATCTCGGGTAAAAAGGAAAATAAATATAGTGTAAAATGAATAATAGGGCTGTGAATTGTACTTATTGCTTTTTCACATCCCCGGTTTTCACACCTTCAATTTAACATTCCATTTTATCATTCATTTCTTTAAAAATATCATTTTAAACAGGTGAATTTTACACTTTTAAAAATCACGTTCTCTCAGCCATGGATATGTAAAATTGTTTATCTAACAAATGGAAAAAAATTCTCGTTTCCAAGCTCTAGAGCCTCCAAGACCATCCCAATGAGTTTCAAAGCGGGGCCATTCAAAACGTGCCTAGATCTCTCCCAATGTCAAAGCATCACCCCAACCACGGAATGTCAAAGCATTCCAATTGAACATGCACCCTCAACCTTTTGAAGAGGGTCTTTGGGACGCCTCAATGTGGATCGTTTAAAAAAAAAAAAAAAAAAAAAAAAAAAGCCATATTCAAGTGTTTTTTTTTTTTTTTTTTTTTTTTTTTTAAATATATATAATTTGTCTCTCACGGCTGAATGTCATACATAGGAGTTCAGCGAGTCTTGCTTATGCGTCGTCAACATGCGTCCGAAAACAAATTCTAGTAGGTCTACGTATTTTGGATACATATATTGGAATAATAAGACCATCCAATGTCCATTTTGCAATAAAAGTTTAACATTGGACCAGTATAGAAAGACTCATTCCCAATCGAAACATGGTTTAAATGTAAAGATTGAATGCATTTTTTGCGGGAAATTCAAATTTTCAAATTCAACAGTGGATGACATCCACCAAGAAAAATGCTTTGCCCTGTTCCGAAAGCAGAATCATAAAGGCAAAAAACATAAAAATAAATGTTTAAGCCACACTGACAACACAACTGCTGGAACCAGGGCTGAATCTAGAACTCCCGAAAGCTCCTCTACTGGTTTATGTCCATGCGTTCATTTTGACCCCTATTTTCTTTATCATCGACTACACCATCGAGACTTTGAAGAAGATTTGCAACAGACTGGATTTTAGGAAAACTACCCGGGCGAATTTCAAGCGTTGAAAGACACGGGTTCGTTTCCCGTGCTTGATGAAGAGAGCAATTTGGGTCGAGAGGCTTCGGCCTTGTTCCGAATGTTCTTTTCCAACATGTGGACGTTCTATCATGTGTTTATTCGATCGTATGCCTTTTCCAGTTTCAAGACGAAAATGTCTGCCGCATTGGATGCCAGTCAACTGGTGGTGTCCTCCTTTTGGTGCTTGTGCGATGGTTGCACGATTGTTAAGGAAAATACATTAGCTTGTAATAAACTACATCGTCATATGATTGTGGCTGTTTCTGACCGAGCGGCCTATCTGAAAGCTTGGAATTTGGTCAAAGTGTCTCATGCGTCAGAGAGATATTGCAAAAGACAGAAAAAGTTAATGTTACCACCCCTGCACTTGGCAAATGCCATTCACTACGTATCCAGTGAAAAATCTCAATGTTCCGGATCCAAGATGTCAGGTGTGTGGCGAGATGGACATTTTTACATCAATCGCCCGTTACACATTCATTCCGTTGCTTCCATGGCCATTTTATGGCCAAAGGGTTTAACGGAATGGATAAACCAAAACGTTGGAAAAAAAATCGTCGTCGATTGGAAAATTGAAGCGTACTTGGCGGCCCGCGTGAAAAAATATCGTGTCAAAGTGCTCGATGTCATGAATCTTTAAGACTGTCCCATTTATTTGCGATGGGATTATGAACCTCATCCTGACGGAGATCAAAAAGTGTACTGGAGAGAGGACGACGTCATGCTCGTCAGACACACGAATGCTGAACCCACCTTCTCGAATCGAGTAGAGGCAATGAAACATCAGATTCAAATGGGCAATTCATTGCGTCAACGCATGGAGAATGTATACTACACGTTGAATAAACAACAAGTCTCTCAAGTCAACATTTTAGAGCATGTGACACAAAATCAAGGTGTAGAGATGGAAAAACTCTATGCCGAAATTGAAACACTGAAGCGAAAAAATGAGACTCTGGAAAAATATGCCACTGCAACACAGTACGAAAATGAAACACTGAACCGCAAAATTGCAGCTCTGGAACAAGAAGTGACAGATTTGAAGAAACAGGCAGCGGGAGGCCTCAGTTTTACCAACTGCGAGGTGTCTGCCAATAGTATCGTCGGGTCTATATCCTCGGGCCCAATTGTAGTCATGCCACCTCGAAAATAACGCACTGCCCGGAAAAAAAAAAAAAAAAACTTGAATGTTTTTTTTTTTTTTAACGATCCACATTGAGGCGTCCCAAAGACCCTCTTCAAAAGGTTGAGTGCACATGTGCAATTGGAATGCTTTGACATTCCGTGGTTAGGGTGATGCTTTGACATTGGGAGAGATCTAGGCACGTTTTAAATGGCCCATCTTTGAAACTCATTGGGATGGTCTTGGAGGCTCTAGAGCTTGGAAACGAGAATTTTTTCCATTTGTTAGATAAACAATTTTACATATCCATGGCTGAGAGAACGTGATTTTTAAAAGTGTAAAATTCACCTGTTTAAAATGATATTTTTAAAGAAATGAATGATAATATGGGATGTGAAATGAAAGTGTGAAAACCGGGGATGTGAAAAAGCAATAAGTATAATTCACAGCCCTATTATTTATTTTACACTATATTTATTTTCCTTTTTACCCGAGATTTGGAAATGGTCGGTCGTCCCATTTCACTGAGTTCACCAATGTACTATTACATCATGTCTTGGCACAGTGCCATCTTTATTAATACATGGTTTATGTTGGCTTGGCTTGGTGTTGAAATGAAATGCATTGCGTTGCATGCTTGGAATGCTCACCAATTTTGAGCTTTCAAACGTGTATTTTTTCCCCTCTTATTTTTCACCTTTTGACACCATATTTCATCGGTTTTGTGTATATTTATATATATATTATAAAAAAAGTAAAGTTTAGAGAGATTGCACAAGTAGGGTGCAAACGAACAATGTATTGATTGACGTGCTATTATTGATTTTACACCATATTTATTTTCCTTTTAACCCGAGATTTGGAAATGGTCGGTCGTTCCTGTGTTTACCAATGTACTATTGCGACATGTCTTGGCATCTTTATTATTACGTAATGTATGGGAATTTTTCTTGGCACTGTGCCAAATTTATTTTTCTCTTTACCCAAAATTTCGAAATGGCTACGAAATGTCTTTGCGCAGTGCCAACTTTATTTTAATGTTCTTGGCACTGTGCCAAATTTATTTACCCCAGCCTGTCGTTGCGATATTTCTTGGCAATGTGCGCCATTTTTTATCATTGCGCCACATTGTGCAACATCCCTTCTGAGAGGTATAAAAGACCGACTATCTGGCAGTCTGCTTCACACACTCTCTGACTAGCGATCTTCTCTCTCTGATTCACTTACGAGCGATTCTCTTTGACGAAAATGGATAGCAAAATTTGTCTCTATCTCAACGCCGATGGATACATCGTAAACGGCATATTTGAGTGCCGTGAACTGGCATTTACGTTTCCTGGACGGTTTACAGAGTTTGGATCGTACCAATTTAAACTTTCCTCTGTGCCAAAGACAGCTTACGAAGAAAACATGGCTCAGCATGTCTTTGACAAAATTCATGGACTGCTTGCACTTGGTGGATTCATGCACTCCATGATGGTGGGCTTTGTAATCTCGGAACTTTGCGAGAATTACAGAAGCAAAAAGAGACCGTATGTTGCCATAAAGGGAAACAAGCACCTGGCCAGAATTTTGGATGGACTGAAAATTAAATACGTTGATCTCGAAGTCTTGGGCTGTCCTCGATATGAACTTTTGAAAGGATATGAAACTCCAACTTGTGGGAAGACAATAGAGACTTACAATGTGGCCAAGCTATGGTGGTGGCCAACAAAGAGTGGATTGAGGAAAAATGCTAATGGTTTAATCTCTTTTTCCTTAAAAAAGAGGGTAAAAAAATGGAGAAGCCTCCTTTTGGGGGTTTCCCCATTTTTTTGCATTGTATAATGTGCCAAGATTGGATGTAAAATCTAAATAAAACTTGAATCTTTTGAATTTATGAATCCTTTATATTTACAACACATGCTGCAGAGGTTATATTTACAACACATACAGAGGTGCTTCCGACCAATGAATGCGACCCAAAAATTTTGCTGCACCAGAGAGTATAAAAAAAAAAAAAAAAAAAAAAAAAAAAAACGTTTTTTTTTTTTTTTTTTATGTTTCAAAAGTCCATACAAATTGAATGTAGCCCACTGCGCATACCTGGCTACGATAGAATTGTACTGCGCATGTATTCAATGTTGGTCTTTATACAAATTGAACGGAACCCACTGCGCATACCTGGTTACAATAGAATTTAACTGCGCATGCATACAAAAATTGGTCATAAAATGTTACAAATGTCCATATAAATCGAATGGAACCCACTGCGCAGTGCCAACTTTATTTTAATGTTCTTGGCACTGTGCCAAATTTATTTACCCCAGCCTGTCGCTACGATATTTCTTGGCAATGTGCCATTTTTTATCATTGCGCCACATTGTGCAACATCACTTCTGAGAGGTATAAAAAACCGACTCTCTGGCAGTCTGCTTCACACACTCTCTGACTAGCGATCTTTTCTCTCTGATTCTCTTACGAGCGATTCTCTTTGACAAAAATGGATAGCAAAATTTGTCTCTATCTCAACGCCGATGGATACATCGTAAACGGCACATTTGAATGCCGTGAATTGGCCTTTACGTTTCCTGCACGGCATACAAAGTTTGGATCGTTGGATGCTTGCACTTGGTGGATTCATGCACTCCATGATGGTGGGCTTTGTAATCTCGGAACTTTGCGAGAATTACAGAAGCAAAAAGAGACCGTATGTTGCCATAAAAGGAAACAAGCACCTGGCCAGAATTTTGGATGGACTGAAAATTAAATACGTTGATCTCGAAGTCTTGGGCTGTCCTCGATATGAACTTTTGAAAGGATATGAAACTCCAACTTGTGGGAAGCACAATAGGGACTTACGATGTGGCCAAGCTATGGTGGTGGCCTACAAAGAGTGGATTGAGGAAAAATGCTAATGGTTTAATCTCTTTTTCCTTAAAAAAAGAGGGCAAAAAAATGGGGAAACCTCCTTTTGGGGTTTTCCCCATTTTTTTGCGATGTATAATGTGCCAAGATTGGATGTACAAGAAATAAAAACTTGTCATTTTCTGAATGTATGAATTTTATTTATAAAACATGCAGAGCTTTTATTTGCATCCCAAAATTGGTCTTATAATGTTCTAAAAGTCCACATAAATCGAATGGAACCCAGTGCGCATACCTAACTATAATAGAATCGTACTGCGCATGAACCCAAAATTGGTCTTAAAATGTTCTAAAGGTTCATATAAGATGAATGGAACCCACCGCGCATACCTAACTATAATAGAATCGTACTGCGCATGAACCCAAAATTGGTCTTAAAATGTTCTAAAAGTCTATATAAATCAAATGGAACCCAGTGCGCATACCTAGCTACAATAGAATCGTACTGCGCATGAACCCAAAATTGGTCTTAAAATGTTCTAAAAGTCTATATAAATCAAATGGAACCCAGTGCGCATACCTAGCTACAATAGAATCGTACTGCGCATGAACCCAAAATTGGTCTTAAAATGTTCTATAAGTCCATATAAATCGAAGGAATCCACTGCGCATACCTAGCTATTATAGAATCGTACTGCGCATGAACCCACAATTGGTCTTAAAATGTTCTAAAAGTCTATATAAATCGAATGGAATCCACTACGCATACCTAGCTATTATAGAATCGTACTGCGCATGGTTATTTAGGGGTATTAAAATGTTCCAGAGGTCCATATATATAGAATGCACCCCACTGCGCATACCTAGCTATAATGGATTCTACTGCGCATACGACATTTTACACGCATGCCCAGTTGAAAAATATAGCATGCATGTCCAGGGGGTCTTAAAATGTTGCAGAGGTCCATATATGTCGAATGCACCCCTTTGCGCATACCTAGCTATAATGGATTCTACTGCGCATACGACATTTTTTGCGCATGCCCAGTAGAAAAATAGCATGCATGTACAGGGGGTCTGGCAATGTTCCAAAGGTCGATATATATTGATTGCACCCCAGTGCGCATACCTAGCTATAATAGATTCTACTGCGCTTACGACATTTTTCGCGCATGCCCAGTTGAAAAAAGCGTCGAAATTTTTTGAAGTCGGCTATATAAAGGGGAGCTTCAGACACATTTTCTCATTCAGAATCAGCGTTTGGTGGTGTTCGGACGTGGCTTTGGCTCTACTTGTGGGTTCCTTTACGTACTCATAGCAGAGGGGTGTGAGCCTATTGCTGCGTTTGAATACCATTCTATGTAATAATTTTTTTTTTTTTAAATTTATTATTTATTTTTCCTGCATGTATAAAAGCAGCCGTTCTCGCTTAGAGACTTTAGTGGCATTGGCTCTACCTGTGGGCTCTTTCACAGAGTCTCATAGTAGAGGGGTGTGAGTCCAATGCTACTCAATGGTACTTGGCTGCTCGCCTTGAAATTGCTATTAAACTCTAATATGTGTAAGATCGTCATCCTGACGTTATCCCCTGAGAGACGCAGAGCCGATTGACAGGATATGTCCACATACATATCCACCGGGCACGTATGGCATGGATCAAAAAGTACCGGATGAGGCTTCTGCAAACTCGCTAAGGGTGATACGGATCCCTGAACTGGGTGGCTGGATATGTTACATAACATTAGAGTTGACTTACCAATTTTGGGCAGCGAGTACCAATGCCCTTTTGCTCTTTATGTCTTGGAATTTGGTTCCCCGACCCCGATTGTGCGGTAGTAGCCTGGATCGTGAACATACAGTGTCATGCTGTCAATCAGAAAGCCTGAAAGAGCCCCTAATAAGGTTCCGGTAAGGAGTGCTGAATCGGGATTCAGGTGAAATGGAAACTTTCGGTGCTTCTTTTCTCTGCAACATCTGCCTTTGGGAAAGCCGAAAAACGTGACCCTGGCAACAGGGCTAGTAAGCCGACTCGGAGGGGGTTGCAGCCTTTGTGTGTGTCCTCTTTTTCTATCGCCGCTTTGCCTCTTTGCATATATTTTTTTTAATTTTTTTTCTTTCCATGTTTGAGTAAATGTGGGTATGCGGATCCATTTTTGGGTCCAAACCAAGTCTAGTGTCTTTGGCTCTTCTTGTGGATTCCATTACGGATTCATAGTAGCAGGGTGTGAGTCCAGTGCTCAGACGAGATTAAAAAATATGCGTCTAGTGTCGCTGGCTCTACTTGTGAATTCCTTTACGGGTTCATGGAAGCAGGGTGTGAGTCCAGTGCTCAGACAAAAAAAGTCTGATGTATCCAGCCTCTACTTGTGAATTCCTTTACGGGTTCATGGTAGCAGGGTGTGAGGCTGGTGCCCAGTGAAGTAAGCAAGCGTTTTAAACTTTCAATGGATATAGCAATATATCCAGGGTTGGTTTATGGCGACTGAAGACATCTTGAAAACTGGCTCTATGAGCTTTGTGTCAAGATGTGTGCTCATAGCACAAAGACTACGAGCAGGTAAGTATAATTTTCCCCCATGCTTTTTTCCCTTTTCTTTGGCTCGTCCTGTTTGCTCTTTTGTTTTGAGATCAGAGTCTTGGACAAGGTACGTATACAAATTTTGTGTGCCTTGACAATTTTTAAAGCCAAGCTAGGGAAAGTAAAACAATGTATATAGTTTAGGGTATATAAAACAATGTATATAGTTTAAGGTATATAAAACAATGTATATAGTTTAAGGTATATAAAATATGGTTCAAGGTATATAAAATAAGGTGTATGGTATATAAAACAAAGTATATAAAACAATGTATATAGTTTAAGGTATATAAAATATGGTTCAAGGTATATAAAATAAGGTATATGGTATATAAAATAAGGTATATAAAACAAGAGTGTTGATGCTGTTCATACCCAAAAAAGGGTACGAGCAGTATTCAACTTTATATGAGATGTGTTTTATTAAAGAAATTACAATTTGACACATTTATAAAATATGGTTCAAGGTATATAAAACAAGGTATATAAAACAAGGTGTCTGGTATATAAAACAAGGGTGTCGATGCTGTTCATACCCAAAAAAGGGTACGAGCAGTATTCAACTTTTTGAAATGTGTTTTATTTAAAAATGTATTTTATTTAAAAATAAAAGTTTGAATAAAAATTCAACACAAGCCCCAAACATGATGCCCTAAAAAAAAATTCAACGCAAGCCCCAAACACGATACCCCACATGCCCAAAACAAAATTCACCTCAAGCCCCAAACACGATACCCCACATGCCCTATACAAAATTTACCTCAAGCCCCAAACACGATACCCCACATGCCCTATACAAAATTTACCTCAAGCCCCAAACACGATACCCCACAAGCCCCAAACACGACACCTGAACAAAATTTAACACAAACCAAAAAAATACGATACCACACATGCCCTCAACTTGTGGGTATAGCCCCAAACACAACCCCCCAATAAATACAATTCCCAAACAAAATCCACCACAATCCCAAACATGATACAGCTCAATTTGACACAAACTTAACACAATTTAACACAATCCCCAATAAATGAAATTCACCGCAATCCCTAACATGACACAAAACACTTAAACTATAACCCACAATATGATACAGCACAATTCAAAACATACCACACATAATAAAAAAAAAAATTAAAAAAATAATTTTTTTTTTTTTTTTTTTTTTTTTTTAAATTTGTTGTTAACCTGTCTAGGTCGCCCACTGCGCATGCCAACTGAGCACATCACTAGGGTATAAAAAGGCTCGTCTGCATACGATCGTGTTCATTACAGCTAGAATTGCTGATGGAGAACGACATTCTCGACTATGAATTGGATCTACCTCCGACACCTGTGGGACCAGAGATGGAAAATTCTGACACTCTGATTTGGCCTGCCGGTTCTCCAGTATCACCTCTTGAGATTCCTCCCAGTTCTCCAGTATCACCGCTTCAGTCTCCATCGCCCAGTTTTATGGAGTCTATGGTGAAACCGCTTTTCCTGCCCATATCTCCCATCTCGTCGCCTGTGGATCTACGTCCAATATCACCACATGTGAAACAGCGAGTGTTTCGACCCATATCACCCATTGCAGACGTTGTGCGTTCCATTTCACCTGTGGATACACCATCGTTTCGTCCCCCTGTGGATAAAAAGAAATTGAAATCTGTCATTGTGACTGAGGCACCGAAAAGAACCCGGGGTGCTTCGCCACAGAGGGTGCAAAAACCATCAAAGTCTAAACAGTCCACCACAGTCCCCGAAAGACAGACCACAGCTCCTGACCGACCAACAACAAGCTCTGAAAGACTGCCCACAGCAAGTGTGCCAAAACCCACAGCAAGTGTGCCAAAACCCACAGCAAGTGTGCCAAAAAACCCACAAGCCTATTCAAGTGCACTCACCAGGTATCAAAAGTTTAGACCGTTTCATCGGTCATACGGAAGAAAAGTGCACATGCACGAGAAATGTTTAGGTGTACTGTGCATACAAGACAATGGTTACAGCTTGACGAATGGTGTAAAAACAATATCTTGGGACGGAAAAGTGGATCTCAATCGACTCTTGGGAGATGTAATTTATGCAAAGATTGGATACATGTTGACGACCGACGAAAGCACGCACAAAACATGGAAATCAATTGTTGAAAAACTGGACACTATGCATCCTATTAAACATTTGAAAATCATGAAACTTGTAGTAAAACAGCCTTTAGGACAATGCTTATTATGCTCAAAACAATGGCACAGATACAAAGTTGTAACGGGTGGTTTTGGCCAAATATCTCATGTGCCATTGGATATAGTTCCGCATTAATTTGTTGTAAATATGCATTGTAAATATCCACATGAAATTGTATTGTAAATATACATTGTATATTTTAAATAAAGCAAAAATGGGTTTCCCCATTTTTTTATATAAAATATAATGTACCAAGACTGGTTTGTCATTCATTTGTATTGTATTTAATATTTTAAACAATTCCATAAGATTGGTGTGTCCACCAAACGTCAAGGTTTTTTTTTTTTTTTTTTTTTTTTTTTTTTTTTTTTTTAAAATTATTATTTAAAATTTATTTTTGAGAATTTATTTTTTGAAACTGACTATATATTTGCTCCTGACTCTGCGCTTTCATTCAGATCTGTTTTTATCAATGAACGTACCTTGTCTACTTTACGACATGTTTATTCTGTCTTTGTTGCTTTGGATGGCAGTGTCCTGTGGAGATTGACAGATGTTGGACGCTTATTGGGCAGAGCCAATCCCTATACATGGGGGTCTAGATACAGAGGCAAAGTCGCTTCTCAAATGATACCAACGCATTTACATGGACGGTACAATTTTATGGCCTTACGATCACACCTGCTTTCGGGTGCTGTTTTGACAGAAATTTTGATGAAACAAAATCCAGAGTTGCATCAACGTTTGACACATTTCTTTCGAGAAGGTAAAGTGACGGTGGAGGACAGACCATTTGACAATTTTACGGTCAAAAACTCTTGTGTTGTGGTGGAATGCCAAGAAGGTGGTGTCCCATTTAAAGACTTTATGTCCAATTTTAAATCATACATTTTTAAGACTCTGCAGGCTCAAATTTCACCGAATGAATGCTCTCAGACTAGTGAATGTTTTCAAAGCAGGCCTAATGAATGCTCTCAGACTGGTGAATGCTCTCAAAACAGGCCGAATGAATGCTCTCAGATTGATGAATGTACGCAACCGGAAGAATGTACTCAAACGGATGTTCAGACCATATCCGACGAATGTACGCAGACGGATGCACAGACCATACCTGATGAATGTATGCAACCTGTGGTGAAGCAAGAGGCAATGGAAATACCAACGGATGGTTCTGAGCAAATGATACAGACAATATATTTGCCCGAAGAGCGTTGCAAACACATCAAAATTGAAATAACAATAAACATTTACATCAAAAATGGAAAGGAAAGAATGTAGTGGACAACAAGAATACAATGTTGTAAAAAAAAAAAAAATTTTTTTTTTTTTTTTTTTTTTTTTTTTAATGTAGACTGTTTCATTACACCATGGTCGTTATATACTATAAACTCCAACAACAATCAAATACATCATATATCTTCAGTCTATTGTATTAACCGTACTTTTATTACATGACCAAATCAGAGTCTATCATTGCCACTCCCTATCACGTGCTATTTCACGTGCCATCAGCTGATTGGTTCATTTGTAGTGCCCACGATGAGCCTATAAAAGGAGACGCGTTTCAGCCAGAAGCTTACAGTCAGCATCATGGACTATAACGCGGTAGACGTGTTTCCCGACCATGTGGTTTATCAAATGAATGCCTTGTCTTTGCCTGACAAATTAGATCCTTTGGAATCTGCCGCCAGATCTGGACATGTGACGGCCTTTTTTACCTATCAAGAGCCCTCACACCTTCGAGTGTTAAACATTTTGATCGAGAATTGGCTTACAAAACGGCATCGATTGGACAATTTCAAGAGATCTTTCAAATCCAGCTTAAAATGCAACACTGTGTCGACTGAAAAATTCGTTGGGATAAAATTTCCAGGCATCTCTTGAGGGATCCTGACAAAGAAAAGAAGGACCATTCCAAAAATACAGACACACGTATGGGATATTTGATTGAAAATGTGTTTATAGTCAAAGCCAAATTTACCTTTGGATTGAGGCAGTTGGAAGAGGATACGCAGCACGTTTATCAAACGTCAGATGCACCCATTGTGTGTTACATCTTGCCAAAGCACGATTCCGATTCCACCAAAACTCGGCGCTGTTTTGTTTACAAGGACCAGTTCAGGTTTAAATTTTACATGTCTCTGCCGCATAAAAGGTATGTAGTGCCTCCCTATACTCGCTACCTGATATTGACTTTGCAAAAGACTGCCTTTTCGGTGGTCATTATTCCTGCCACTTTGGAGGTGGAAGATGCCCTGGATTGCAAGACACATACCAAACTTGAAAAGCCAAGGTGTTATGCTGTTCCTCCTCCCACACCTTCGCAGGAAAAAAGAGTTGTACAGCCCCCTGTTGTGCAACTGTTTCCTGGAGAGTTTAAAGTACCCCATACCCCACAGGTACCCCAAAAGCCTTCAGTGAATGACGAACCTTTCTGTGATGAACCTCAAGGGGTCTTGGATGAAGCCGATGAAATCATGCCTCAAGTGCATTGTGATGAACCTCAAGTGTTGGTTATGCCTCAAATGCACTGTGATGAACCCCAAGTGTTGGATATGCCTCAAATGCACTGTGATGAACCCCAAGTGTTGGATATGCCCAGGGATCCTAAAGCGGTAGGATATCCAGCTCGCGCTTAGAAAACGGAAGCAGATCTTTTTCACCCTCCCAAACAAACTCTGTACCTAGCTTCAGAACTCCACCTAACGGCCAGAGTAAAAGCTCTGTCAAAAACAAGTTCTGGGTGAGGGGGGGGGGGAGTCACAGTTTCTCTCCTCACCTGGGGATGATAAAGAAAGCGCTGGTCGCAAATCTTGGTTGAGTTTTCCAAACACTTAAAGTATTATTAATTGTTTGAAATTTAATTTATGTTTCTTCATTTTTTATTTAGTCTTGCTAAAATTTTTAATTGGATAGACTAAAGTAACAGATTAATTGAATAATTTTGCGATTCATGAAAGTGTATTTAGATAAAATAATTTTAAGTACAGTAAAAACGTTTAAAAAAAATAGTCCATTTTTAAGCATATAATTTAAATAATAATTAAAGAATCTGTTGATTTTCTTTTCTACGTAATTGATTCGATTGATTTTTCAGTGATTTCAAAGAATTTACATAAGATAAAGCAGGCAAAAATATTTTTTTGAGAGATACATTTTTTTATGATTATTTTATAGAAATTTTTTGAAACGAACTTATAAAATTATGTGCCAATTTCATTTTTATTATTTCAGATACGTCCAAATTATTATTAAAAATTTCTTGGTTTTTATTTTTGAGATGGTTTTATATTGATGTTATAGAATTTTCTCAGGGCTAAACAAACATCTTGCAAAAGCAAACATTTATTAATTTAGTTTTTTAGTAAAAGAGAAGTTATTTTTCTGACATTATTTCCTTTTTTTACATTTTTCCAAAACAAATTCTCAAAGTTAAATGCTATTTTCATAGTTCAAAAATTAATCAAACGTAAAATAAAAATTAACGTTATAAATTCAATTGGATAGCTATTGATTTTAAAAATTTGAATGTTAAACTTTGAAAGAACTGCATTAAAACTGTTTTTTCCATAATACTTTTCAAATAAAAATTATGCTTTTATTGTCCTTTGATGCAATTTTCTAATAAACTCTGCCTCTGTTCAAATAGTAAATTTTAGAAACTTTAACAACTTTTAATAAACTACATTGTCAAAAAATATTAATAAATTTCTGTATAAAAAAGGCAAGCATAAAAAGTTTAGGAAAACATGACTGAAACATTATTATGAAACAGTTTTAACATTAAAAAATTAAAAAAGAAATCTCAATCTTTAAATTTGGACTAATATGCTGGATAACTACATATTAATAGAAAGAAAAAAAAGGCATACCATAGCAATTATCATCGGAAGAACACTCTTGCTTCTGCTTCATTAACTCTTGGCCAAATATGACTGACCCCAAAGAGCTGCATAGTTTTACTAACATCAGCTACAATGGAGTCAATTATTTAGCAATGCATTTTTTGATGACTCAAAGGATGATACTTCACCCACTACTCATAAGGAAGAAACACTCTGGGTTCCATAACATTAAAAGTAATTTTAAATAAACTTAATTATGTATTTTAAACTAAGTCATAGAGCATATATCTCACAGTTATAATATAAGTACAATTCTCAAATTCTAGCACAAGGAAGTATAAATTAATTCACCACACTATAATTTCTTCTTCATCTTTAGAGACCACTAGCTATAAAAATAATACATGTCTCAAACATGAAATTTATGAATGGCCAAAAATAGAAAATATTAAAGTTCCAGGGCAATGCCAGAAAAATTTAAAGAATCAAAGAAAACTGCAGGTTAATAGATCCTATCACAATTTCTTCTTCACCTTTATGAGGCACTGGCTATAAAAATAAACAAATATGTCCATTTAATTTCTGAAATATGAAATTCATGAAAGGCAGAAAAATATGATATATAAAAGATCCAGGCAAATGCCAGAAAAACATTACAGAAGTAAAAAAGGCCACAGGTCAATACAGCTTATTACAATTTATTTTTCATCTGTAGAGAACAGAAGCTATAAATTTTAAAAGTTCCATTTAAATACAAAATAAAAAGTTCCAGGCAAAAGCCAGAAAAGTGATCACTAGCCATAAAAATAATTAATACTTCAAACATGAAATTTATGAATGGCAAAAAATTGAAAATATTAAAATTCCAGGGCTATGCCAGAAAAATCTAAAGAAACAAAAAAAAAAAAAAAAAAAAAAAAAAAAAAAACTGCAGGTTAATAGATCCTATCACAATTTCTTCTTCACCTTTAGGAAGCACTGACTATGAAAATAAACAATTATATTCATTTAATTCCTGAAATATATCATTGGAAAATTAATTAATAAGTCAAACACAATATGTATGAAAATGAAAAAAAAAAAAAAAAAGTTCCAGGCAAAAGCCAGAAAAGTAACCATCATCTGTAAAGATCATCAGCTCGAAATGAAAATTGATTTATACTTGAAACTTAAAATTTATGAATGGCAAAAAAAAAAAAAAAAATCTGCAGGTTATTCTATCACAATTTCTTCTTCACCTTTAGGAAGCACTGGCTATGAAAATAAACAATTATATTCATTTAATTCCTGAAATTTATCTTTAGAGAATTAATTAATGAGTCAAACACAACATTTATGGAAAAAAAAAAAATAAGTTCCAGGCAAAAGCCAGAAAAGTAATCATCATCTCTAAAGACCTCCAGCTGGAAATGAAAATTAATTAATACTTCAAATATAAAATTTATGAATGGCAAAAAAAAAGAAAATCTTAAGAAGCAAAGAAAAATTGCAGGTTAATAGATCCTATCACAATTTCTTCTTCACCTTTAGGAAGCACTGGCTATGAAAATAAACAATTATATTTATTTAATTCCTGAAATATATCATTGGAAAATTAATTAATAAGTCAAACACAACACGTATGAAAATGAAAAAAAAAAGTTCCAGGCAAAAGCCAGAAAAGTAACCATCATCTGTAAAGACCATCAGCTCGAAATGAAAATTGATTTATACTTGAAACATAAAATTTATGAATGGCAAAAAAAAAAAAATAATAATAATAAAAAAAAAAATCTGCAGGTTATCCTATCACAATTTCTTCTTCACCTTTAGGAAGCACTGGCTATGAAAACAAACAATTATATTTATTTAATTCCTGAAATATGAGTAATTTCTGACATATATCTTTAGAGAATTAATTAATGGGTCAAACATTACATGTATGAAGATAAAAAAAAAAAGTTCCAGGCAAAAGCCAGAAATGTAATCATCATCTGTAAAGACCACCAGGTGGAAATAAAAATTTATTAATACTTCAAACATAAAATTTATGAATGGCAAAAAGTAATAATATTAATAAATAAATTACCTATGTCCGAAAAAAAATTTATACACCATATTACAATCTCTACTTCATCTTAAGAGTAGATATAAATTAAAATTAGTTAATATGTTAAACAAGAAATTCATGAAGGGCAGAATAAACTGAAATGTAAAAGTTCCAGGCAAATGCCAGAAAAAAATGAACAGATTACTTTACAATTTCTTTTTCATGTTTAGAGACCATTAGCTATGAATTAAAATTAATAAACATTTCAATTAATAAACACACAAAAATATGAAATAACACATTGTTTCTATTCGAGAAGTAGAATACATAAATTATAATAAATTTGAGAAATACTGAATAGCAGCAGGTTAATAAATCCAATAAATAAAATACATAAATCGAGGAAATGGATTACAGGGTGCAGAAAAAAAACCTGGCAACTATTTTCAATATTAGTATAAATGTTTTTAATTACAATATAATATTAGAATTAGTACAAAATAATAATATTAGTATTAAGGATAAATCAATTAACAAAATATAAGTAACAGACAAAAAAATAAATAAATAAATAAAAACACCAATTTAAAAAAAAAAGAAAATATTAATTAAAAACTTACCCCGCCAGGTAATGTAACTTGATAATGGGTCTCAATATCATCTTCACCAAAATGCGGAGCACAAACATGATCAGTGGACTTAAGCATCCTATCTGCACGAGAAATTGCTTTTTGCCACTTTTCAAGAAGATTAATATCCTGAAAAAAATAATACACATAAAGTGAGGTATTTATATCTAAACAGTTCATATCAGAAAATATGTATAATAAAATCTCTTTTGATAAGTATATTAAAAGAAATTAACATTAATTTGTGATTAATAAATTATTTAATTCCTAAATATGGCCAAACACGTCATACAATGGCAAACAAATACTTTGTCATTCAAACAAGTAAAATTATAATATCTGATATGAGTTAATAACATTAATAATAAACTGAATAATTTTGTTACTTAACATTACTTTGATGAAAGCATGATAATGTGAAGTAAATATTGTTACACACAGAAATTTCCTTAAAATATATAGAACAATAATTATATCTTTAATTATTAAAAATCTTAATAATCATTGATAATCTCTTCTATAACAACAGAAACTCTAAAAGTAATACACAATAGATTAAAAAGAAATAATTCTTATAACAAACATATAATGTATTATTCTTTAATGGATAACATCATCGCCCATTATTGAACAATTATTCTTTTAACATACACTTACTTAGCACACAACATAACTATATCTGATTCAGCATTGTAAGTTAAAATCAATGTCATTTACTTAAGTAATACAACAAAACTTGTTTAAAAAAAAATTATGATCAAATTATTCTAAATAGTGATTTTACACTTTAATTTTGTATCAAAACTTATGTGAACACTTTCTTAAAATATTAAACAGACTCATCTGAACTACTGCATCTAATTATAAAGCAGATAAGTACAAAAACTTCAAAATAGAAATTATCAAAAACAATCTTTATCCTCAACGCCATAAAAAAAAAAAAATTCTGCTTTGAAAATAAATACAATCCAACATTCAAAGGGAGCTCAATTATTGTATCACAATAATTGAGTTGATATAGTGACTTCCCTTAACAAAAAATAAATTATGTAAACACTCAGCACACTAAATTCTTTCCACATAATCTCATGTAACTTTTTTGTGTATAAATAATATACACGAAGTGTGTTGATATTTACAAAATATTTTTTAATAAAATAGAGGAAATGATAAGAAATAAAGTTCACAGCATTCTATAGCACAATTAGAAACCATAACAATAAATTTTACCATAACATAAGGAAAATCCAAAACCTTAGGTACTTTACCATAATTAATAAAATAATAAATTAATGATAACACTGTATGTTTGCCTGATTCAGTTCATCAAACGAAATCATAATTAAAAACTTACGTTTGGAGCTTTAAACAAGCTGATACCAGGAAGCTGCTTTTCTTTTCTCTTTTTTACCTCAGATGGATAGCCTGTCTTGCATCCGGGGCAATAACAAAACATCCCCATTATTATTCCTTCAGAAAACTTAAATTTTTTTTTTTAGAATATCGATAATTAATATTTACACGTGCAGTTATAATGCGCACGTGTATTAATGACGAATGAAAAATTAGTGTCCCAACAGGTAAGTAATGCCACCTAGCGGCAGTTTCGCATCCGTCAAATTCTGACGAATCACATTGTGGGGGGAATTTTACACTAAGTTGGGCCTCCATAAGAGACTCTAGACTCCATGGATATGCCTCAAGTGCATTGTGATGAACCTCAAGTGTTGAATATGCCTCAAGTGTTGGTGGAATCAGATGAAATGCCTTAAGTGATGGTTGAATCACAAGAGTCCCAAGACGTGTTTTTTAGCATGGACTTTTCACTCATTGCACCAAAGGAGGATCAAGAATGGGACAACGTCCTAGACTTTTTGAACAATTTTTCGGAATCTGTTGAGGCACTGGATTAACGGACAGGTGTCAAACACGGTAGAAAAAGACAATATGCCTTTAATCCCAATACACCACTGGATTTGTCAGTAAAAAAACAAAGGACAATGTAAATATTAATTGTATTGCAAATTTGAATATATTGTATTGTAAATTGCATTGTAATATAATGTAAATAAATAAATATCCCACTGGGGTATATTTAAAAAAAAAAAAAACAGTTTGTCATTCTTGAAATTTCACAACACATTTAGAATGTCGCAAAACTTTGTGATCAACGTCACAACACATTTTAGCCAATCAGAATATCACAACACTTTGTGGCCAATCAGAATGTCGCAACACTTCCTGCTTTTTCGTGTATAAAAGGGGATTCAGAGCCATTCCATTTCATATTCTCAGAATGGCTGCAGGCACGACCCAAAGTGCGTTAAATGCGCGGAACAACACCTTACTAAAGATTGTAATAAAACAAAAGAAGACACTCCAAAATGTGCAAATTGTCTAGGCAGCCATGTTGCAAGTTTTAGGCAATGCCCAACATACTTAGCCATCTCAAATAACAAAAATAAAAATGACAAACAACCTCCGACCAAGAAGACAGTTTTTGAAAATAAAACGTACGCGGCCGCGGTACTCAAGGAGCAAACTACCAATTCCATCTCCGCAGCCGAAGAAAAAATAAAAGAGGCTAAGGAAGTAGCAGATAAACTAACCGCATTAACTATTATAGCTAAAGATATAGCCGACTCTCTAACAAGGCTAGACGAAAATTACCAGGAAACCATTAAAAACCAATATGGATATAAATAAAAGTAATAAATTCATTCCACTGAAGATTGCATTCTGGAATGCACATAGCCTAAATAACAAACTAGAAGAAACGAAACATTTTATTTATAAAAATGATCTGGATATTCTAGCTATTAATGAAACCCACCTAAATAAATGTAATAAATGTAATATCGCCAATTATAACCTCTTTAGATGTGACCGTACAACCAGCAGAGGCGGTGGAACTGCTTTATATGTCAAAAAGTGCTACAACTCAACACTATACAGTCAGAACAATTTAAATGGCCATGAAGAAGTTTCTATTGTAATAACACTTCAAAATAGCAGAAAAATTAAAATCATGAGCATGTACAATCCCCCCGGACAGCCCATACAGGAAGACACTATAAAGGACTTATTTCCAATAAATTTCGAATCTATTGTGGTTGGAGACCTAAACTCAAAACATATAAATTGGGGATGTACAAAAACAAATGATAGTGGCAGAAAGCTAAACAATCTAATCAATAAATTCAACTTAAATTTATTTGCTCCGGACGAACCAACCTACTATTCCAATTCGAGCTCAATTTTAGATATTCTAATCACGAATTCAAGTGCTCCCTTCTCATTAGAAGTACTACATGAGCTCAGTAGCGACCACCTCCCAGTGATTGCCACCACTTGTTTTAACAAAGAAGAAAAAATAATCACCAGAAAGAAAACAGATTGGATGCTTTTTAAAAATATCCTAAACTTATCCCATATCAACAAACCCATTAAAACGAAAGAAGACATCGAAGAAGAAATTAAAAATTTAACTATGGATATTAATACGGCATATAATGATGCCACCGAAGAAATCAAAGTCAGGTCAGATTACAAATTCATCCCTAGAAACATTAAAGATCAAATTAAAGCCAAAAATAGGCTGAGAAAAGAATATCAGAACACTAATAATCCTAGCATTAAAACTGAACTTAATAGACTACAAAAAACAATAAGTAAACAATTAACCGAATATAGACAGGAAATCTGGAATGAGAAAGTCGTAAATTTAAACACAAGTGACAACTCAGTCTGGAAGATGATAAAATCTCTCAAAACTCACAAAACTTCAAATATGCCTCTCATCAGTCCAAATGGAAAAATATATGCAGATAAAGAAAAAACCGATATTTTCGCGAACTCCATTGAAGATCAATTCTCACCCAATACAGAACCCGCTGATAGCAACTCAGACAAACAAATCACCTCTACGTACAACTCATATTTTAATAATAATAATTATAATAATACTATGAACAGTACGGACAATGAAGAAATCCTAAACATTACTAAAAAACTAAATAAGAAGAAAGCCCCGGGTTATGATAAAATTACAAATTCTATGATCAAGAATTTACCCACCTCAAGAATTAATCAACTTACCAATATTATAAATTCAAGCCTCAAACTATGCCATTTCCCAACTTATTGGAAACATGCAACCGTTATATTGTTCCCAAAACCGGGAAAAAACCATCTTCACGCAGAAAACTACCGTCCAATTAGTTTACTATCATCCTTATCAAAAATAATGGAAAGAATACTACTTAACAGACTTTATCCACTTCTAAATTTCCTCCCAAATGAACAGTACGGGTTCAGGAAAAATCTATCCACGACTAAACAATTAATAAGAATTTTGGAATTCATTAGTGAGGGATTTTACAAGAAACAAACTACTGTCTTACTTATGTTGGACGTCGCAAAGGCGTTCGACAGAGTATGGCATATAGGATTAATATATAAAATGATTCAATATAATATCCCAAATGATATAGTTCACATTATCAATAACTATCTAAATAATAGATCATTCTCAATAAGAATAAATGACCACTTTTCCTCAATTAGAAGAATCAAAGCAGGAGTACCCCAGGGCTCAATTTTGGGTCCCATACTCTTTCTGATATATTGTTCTGATTTCCCAGTTAATAGAAGCGACGTTAATCAACTAACAGCTTTCTACGCAGATGATACTGAAATTTTAAGTAAATCTATAAACACAAATCATGCAATTAAGAAACTGCAAAATAATATTACTGATATAGAAACCTGGTGCAGCAGGTGGAAAGTGAAAATAAACAGTTCAAAATCTAATCTTCTAGTTATCAGAAAGTTCTATAAAAGAAAAATTGTCCAATACGAGAAAATTACTCTATTTAACGATGAAATCCCAAAGGTTTCGAAAGCTAAATATTTAGGAATTACAATAAACTGTACCCTAAATTGGAAGCTACACATATCAGACATTCTCAAAAAAGCCGAAGCTGCATTTCAAGCATTAAAACCCCTGCTGAACAGTGAAAGTAAAATGGCACTTAACACAAAAAGACATATTTACCTCATGTGTATAAGACCAATACTATGTTATGCATCCCCAGCCTGGGGGGCTCTAACAAACAACCAAAGAAAAAGACTCAGAATTTTTGAACACAAAATACTTAGAAGAATGACCGGGGCACCTTGGTTTGTTCGAAACAATACTTTATATAACGACCTAAAAATCGATAAAATTGACCAATATTTATTTAAATTAAACGCTTCCTTTTTTAAAGGTGCTAAAGACTGTAGCACCTGCGACTTCAACAAACTATTAGGCATGGACATTATAGAAAATAATGCAAATTTCAGTCCGATAACTGCATTCTTTCTTAGCGATAGCGTATTATCAAAATATTACAACCGATAGTTTAATATTATCACCCTTAAAATAGACAAACTATGCACTTTGCACCTAAGAAGCCCGGCCAAACCGGAGGGAGGCGAGGGAGTGCATAGGGAGTCTTCCCCACTTGCAAAATAATTATAAATATTTTTCTCTTTTTATTTTATTTTTAGATATTATTCTAATTTTTTTTATTTTTTTTTTTATTTTATTTTTTTTTTTTTTATTATGTATCCCAATGCGATTAACATGTATATACTTATCCCAGATTTTATTTTAATTGTAAAATATTTACAATTGAGACATAACTTAGTTAACCCCCGCACCACCCATCCCATCACCCTTACAATTATTACTTTAGATGAAGGAGCAGATATCCCCATAGGATAGGCACTCCGATAAAAGCTGTATCAGTCAGTCAGTCAGTCAGTCAGTTCCATTTCATATTCACCATGAGTTCTAATCTGTTCTCTTTTATGTACAGTCGTGAGGGTTACCCTCATGCTGAACAATGTGGTGTCTTTTTGGAAAAAATAACGCCTGTGTTGGACAACATTCAACCGCCAGATGTTGTGGGACCATCTCCCCCAATGCCATGCACTAAACGGTATTGTGGGACTTTTCTCTTTAACTTTTTATCTTCAATGTACGACTTTGCTGCACTTGTACACAAATTGGATGGTCCCTCGTTACAAATTGTGATGAGCGACTATGAAGGACCCATAGCCTGGTGAGTATGGGAATTTCAAGGAAAATGCTTTCTCTGGAAAATGGCTTTTGAGAAATTTAAAACTGATGGTGTACAAACTTTCATCCACATCAACTGGGTGAGAATGGCTCAGGAAATTATAGAACAAATATATGCCCTGGACATGCCAGACTATTTTTTCAAAGAACCGGAGGACTGTTCAATATGTTTAAACTCCATGTTCAGCCCAGTGATAATGAAATGTGGGCACCATTTCCACGAAAAATGCATTAACAGATGGTGTCTGGAGAACAATTCTTGCCCAAACTGCAGGCAAATTTTATAACTTTAAATTTGTTCTCCCTAAAAAAATGGGACGAGGCCCCTTTATGGGGATTCGTCCCATTTTTTTAGTCGTATTATTTTGCCAAGCTTGGGCTGCTCATGCTGGGGACTTTAAAAAAAAACACACAGCCTCGTTTTATTCTTCAAAAACACACAAGTCTTTTGCTTCGTTTTAGCCAACTTTGGATTGGATTCTTTTATTTTAGCCCACACAAAATTCCCCTATTCTTCTAAAACTCGCCTTTGTTTTAAACCAACCATGGGGTCGATTTTAGTTTTGTGAAAAATTTTAATAGGGGCCCGGTGCTCGGCTATTAAATCGAGCGACTGTAATAAAGATTGAGTTGATTAAGATTAGTTGGTGCTGACCACATGCATGGGTATTGGTTGTCTTCTTCTTCTTTTAGTGCAAGTGCCCAATTATATTATTTGTAGAGCCAACAATATAAATGTATGAATAGAGACTTATATTCTAATTTTGATGTTTGTTTTTCAGGAGAAATAGATAATCGGAAATGCAAAGGGTAAATGTAAATAGACCCCTATTGTAGTCACCCAAATATCAGTATTTATTATTTGTGTTTAAAAGAAGAATCGTCTTTTGAAGATCTATCATTTCAAGACGTAAGAGTTCTCATTTGAAAAAGGAGTCGTTAAAGAACCTTGCTAACAATATACCAACCTTGAAATTTATACCCAAATGATAATATGAAAAATGAACGTTGTTGAATGATATGCTATGGCTAACCAGAGTTGGCAAGGTTTAGTATAGAATGGATTAATCCACGGTTTAACCGTCCTGTCCCTTTTTTTCAAATTATGTCACAATTTTAAAAAATATTGTAAGAAATAAAAGGATTAATTTTTGAATAAGAAACAAAATGAAGACAAGTTTTCGTTTTATTAAAAAAGTTTATTATTATTTTTAATATTGCATTATTTATCCTTATGCAAAAACATAATTTATCAGTATTAAAAGTATGTTAATTTATATTTAATGAATAAGGTATTCACTTTTGTTATTTAATGAATTGTGCAACTTCAAAAATTATTAATCTTTTCCTATTTATATTATATTATTTTCCTTTCATAGACTAAGTTAAATTGTATAAAAAACATCAAATATTTATTACTAAATGTTATCATTATGTGTACAATGGTTACACATAGAATTTTCACCTTTCACTAATGTCTTAGGTTTTGGACACTTTAAGACAGTTTTAGTCAGTTTAGGTCAGTAAAACCCACATGTCCTGTCCAAAACCAGTTTAGGGTGTCAAAAACCCCAACGCTGTTGCTAACGTAGAATGGTGCACGCTTGCACCACAAACAAACTAGTAAAATCACTAGTTCTTTCTAACTCTAGCTACCATGTTACCTTTTTAACAGTACATTTTCAATTAACTAAAACAAATTTTCACTTCAAACTCACCAGAATTACTTAATATCTTATGAAATACAGCAGCTCTGAAAGGATAAAATGTATTAAGAACAACATTATCTGTTTGAAAATATCGCTTTGTAAAATAAGAGCTCAAGATTGTTGTTGTTCATATTTATATTAAAAGGGAGATATTTCCGTATCGTGATCTGTTGCGCCAACTGCAATCGCCAAGGTGCCAAATGGATTTTAAACTTGCAAATTTTTTTAAAAAGAACCATGGGGTGGCTACGAGTTATACCTTTCGAGTTGGTCCCTTTGTGTTGTTTTTTTTTAGTCTCTCGTCGGCCACTGCCCGGAAATTTCCAAGACTTGGCGATTATTCTGCCACAGATCACGATACGGAAATCTCCCCATTAAAAGCACCATCCATACTCTGGGATATATATTTTTTCCTTTCTGATAGATTTTTACGATCAAAAAAGAAACCATGTCTGTAGATTACTTTGAATATGCCCGAAGATCTTTTGTTGATGCTTCACCTTGTATTATCTCTTATCCGAAAATAAAATCTGCTGATGAAAGTTGTAAGTATTTGTTAGATCCCCTTAACTAATTTTGTTTTTTCTACTGAATTGTATTTATCTAGAGTAAACCACTCATCAAAATAAGAGGGCTTTTATAATATAGGTCACTAAGTACTCAAAATTCATGTATACCTGAGTAAAAACCCAGGATTATATAAATTTAATTAAAAATTCGTTGGACCACATTTCTATTTTGAGTTTTATCAAATTAAAGACACAAATTTGGGTCCTACTGCCAATAGTTAATTTGTGAATAATAAGCCTGTCAGTGATTATTTATTGGAATTTTTTTTTATTTTTTAATTGGAATTTTCTTATACTTAAGTTTGTTAATTGTTTCCGATTGTGGTATTTCCGTATCGTGATCTGTCAAGCCAAGGGGCCACATAGATTTTAAACTTGTAAATTTTTCTTAAAGCATGTAGATGTTTGCCTGGGGTTGGCTACAAGTTATACCTTTCAAGTTGGTCCCTTCTGTGATATTTTTTGTGTAGTTTCTCGCAGGCCACTGTCCTGATGTTGCCAAGACTTGGCGATTATTCTGCAACAGATCATGATATGGAAATCTCCCCGACAATTCAATGAGTAAAATTTTTTTCTAAGTTTCATAAAATTGCTTATATTAAAGACACAAATTTTGTCTACACTGACAATAGTTTTGTGTGAATAATAAGACTGTGATTGATTATTTATTGGAATGTAAAAAAAAAAAAAAAATAGCTTTAAAAATGTTTTAATTGTTTCTTATGCTTAAGTTTGTTCATTGTTGTTTGTAATTGTTATCTGTTTATTAATGAGTGACTCTTCATATTTTTTTACTAGCATTGTTATGATTAGGAGGATTGTCAGCCATCAACTAACTATCAAATTTATAACATAGAATATTTTTTCAACAAGTTTCAGAATTTTTTTCCTTTTTAGATTTCTTTAACATTTAACATACCAAAAGAAATTTAATTTTTTTAAAACATAATTTCAATTAAATTAGCATTTTATTTAGTCCACTGATCTTATGATCTCCATTGCTTAATTATTTTCTGATGACTTTTATTTTTTTAAAGCAACGTTGGATAATCTAAGCAAAATAATTGGAAATTTTTTTTTATTATTCCAAAGAAATTAATTAGTAATGTTGATGTAAATGGTAATATATCAGTTATATAAAAGTAACAGAAGTTTTAAAAACCATAACATTATATTAATATTTGTCAACATTTATTATTTATTAACATTTGTTAAAAAAATTTATTTATTAACATATGTTAAAATTTTTTAACATTATGATTTGTGAATTGTGAATAAAATATATTTAATCTATTAATTGGTTAAGTAATTTGTTTGAAAGTTTTTCACTGATTGTTAGTCACATAAATGTCATTTTGCAATTTCTCAAAATTTATAAAATTTTATGTGTCTGAAAAATTAGAACTAATGCTACTGTTTAGATCTGCTTAAACTGTTCTATTGCAAAAAAGAATAATTTTTTTTTTGTTGAATTATTAATTCTTTAATTTCTAAATAAAAATTATTATGTTCAAGTTTTATATACAGCTGTTTCCACTTAATTGCGTATCGGATAATCAAATAACCCGCTTATACGAATCAAATTTAATAGAACCAAATCATTTTATATAAAACTAATGTTAAACTTCTCCGTTTAAACGGTTAATTGTTATTTTTTGTCCCCGATTAATTGCATAAAGAAGAGGTACTGAAATTAAAAAAAAAATGTTTCTTTTTGAGAAATGTAAAATGGAATTTCCGTTTTTCAATTAAGATAAGGATACTTGGTCTGGTTATAAGGTGGTCACTTCTATAAGGACTTCCTGCTCATGAGTTGGTCTAAACAGGTGGTAAAGTTGCCAGTTATACAGTGGAATAAACAACTCCTCTTTTTACCCCTCTTTGACTTACTTCACTCACACACGTCATTTAGAATGTAAAAAAGGTACAGAGTGATTTGTTTTTTGGTCCCCTCCTGGTGCGTTATTATCTTTGATAAGAAAAAGTTTTGAAAACCTTTCATACTAGTGTACAGTGCGCCTTTCTCTTAAGTAGAATGATCATTCCTTAATCCAGAGAGTAACTCTTAGTTGTTTGCAAGTTGAGAGCGAAAAGGATTGACTTGAATTAATTGAAAAAAACAAACAATGAATCTTGAAAGTAGTAAATTTTAAAAAAATCCCAAACTTCAAGAATTGAAAAAAAAAGTAAATATAAAAGAATTCTTAATGTATTTGAAAAGAATATGCAAGTCAAAAGTCATATCAGAAACTGAATGGGAAAATCTGATTTTGATAAATTGACGATTTAAACGGTTATAAAAATAGTCTTCTGTTACAGATTTTTTTGGAAGGAATCAAATAATACATTTGTACCTATAATATACTTTTCACTAACATTGATTTTTTTAATGTAATTTTAAATGACATTTATATTTTATGACACTAACAGACAGTTTTGATTATAATTGTTTATGGATCATAAAACTGAGTTTATTTATTCAGAATTGCTACGATATGCATTAAACACCATTAAAAAGTAAAATTTTGCAAAAATGTAAGTTTAAGATTGAATATTGCACTCCCTTTTAAATCTAATAACCTGCTTAATTGCGTATTTTTGGCTATAACCGATGATATTTCTTAAAGCGTGTCTGATTGTATTAAAAAATCAGATTTTGAAAAATTAGGTAGAAACGGCCGATAAAAATCAAAAACTGTGTGGATTTAAAATCGGAAACGATTATGTCAAAAAGTAATTGGTATTCTCGTTCAAAATTCGTACTTCGTTATAACCTTTTAATTGAATCAAATAAAAATTTCAGAATAATTTTTTTTAAGAATAGTTTTCAATCTGAATAGATTAAAAAATTAATTTGTTCCTGTTTGGTTGTTTTTGATTATGATTCAATATTTTTTAGTTAATTCAAAGCTGATAATTGAGCTTTTTCAGGGTTGCCACTTAACAGGAAAAATGCAAGGAATTTAAAAATCACCTAAAATAACAGGGATAATTGGGGAAATTTTGAGTTTTTCCTTACAAACTGTGAAAATACGGGGAATTTTAAAAAGTGGTGACCTCTTAATGCTTATTCTATGGGATATTTAAGGATGATATTTCTGCTGTACTAAACTATTTCATTTACATTATTTGTTTTAAGTAGATTAAGCTGTTCCTTATTTCTTTGAGTTTTTCTGGCAATTAAAACTAGTATAGTTAGCCTAATATAGCTCAGACTACAGCACAGTGATTGTGTGTTTCCTCTTAATATATTGTTTATAATACGGACAGGGTTTCCAGATTTGAGTGGCAACCTTATAAAAAAAATTTATGAACAATTTATGAATTTTAACTGTTTCTCTTTTTTTGAAGCTGTTGAGTGGACTTGGGATGTTGAAAGTGGGAATGATTTTGTAAACACTTTAAATAATGACAGAGATGTGACATTTCATAGAAAACACAGCAGTGGGACTGCGCTTGTGAGAGGAAGTAAGCCTATGTCTCATGGTCAACATTTCTGGGAGATTCAAATGATATCTCCTGTTTATGGAACAGATATGGTAACTTTATTTTCTTTCCATTCATTTGTTGCTCTTTATACAATCTTATTACAAACTAGAAAAGAGAAACTCAAATTTTTTGAGAATATTACAGTCTAAGTAATAACTATGCTGTTAGTTGTATAAAATTTATTTACTTCCAGAAGAAAACATTTATTTCAATCAATCTTTGATTTTACACTTTGAAGAAAGCTTTGGTCTCTTACTCTCTGGCCAAAAGGACACCCAGTGGTATGGACTTCTGGAACCACCATCACAGTGAGGATGCTCCTCCCAAAGGTATTCTATGGGAGTCCACCACCATAACAATTGGGATACTTTTGGCCAGATCTTCTTTACTCAAACATTATCTCATGTCTAATAATCTTGAATGCTTTAAGAATTCTTTCAAGTTTGAAATCTTCTGAAAAGAGGTTTAAATGAAGTTGTCAATAAATAAAACTTTTTATGCATAATTTTCTTGTCATTGAAATAAAAACATCTATTATAAGAAAGATTTGTTTTTTAAAATATAGTTGAATCTTTGCTTCAAAAATAATTTTATGAGTTAATTAAATCAAATCCATTTTAGATGGTGGGAATTGGAACAGCAGAAGCTGATATGTCTCAATTGCAAAATACGTTCATTAGTAGATTAGGAAAAGATAGTGATACTTGGGGTTTTTCGTATACTGGGTCTTTTTATCATAATGGAGAGGAACGCACTATATCTACTACTTTTGACCAGGGCAGCATTATTGGTCTTCATCTTGATCTGTGGAATGGAACATTGTCTTTCTATAAAAATCACAAACATCTTGGTAATTCATTCTGTCATATATTCGTTAATTTTATTTGTATTGTGGTGACAACTCAATGTGTTATTTTTTATTATTATGCTACTTTTGTATATATTAATGATCTGCTTTTGTTATCATCGTTGCTTGTTCCACTATACTTCATTTATTATTATTAAAAATTTTATATTATATAAATTTTATTAAAAACAGCGTCTCTCTAAAATCGTATCTCCACAAACTGGCGACCCAGACGTGATATGAACTCACCTAGATCGAAAATAACGCTCACTTTGATGTGAACTTGCCTACTTTGGTGGATAAAACACATTTAAAAGTTGACTTGCTACATCAATTAAACATCAATTCATTTGGCATGCTAACTGGATTCTTATCCATCTTTTGATAGATGAAGGTTGACATAACTTCTTTTACCACAGTATGATCGTTAAGAAAGTTTAAAGTATTATAAAAGCTAGCTTCTAAAGTTTAAAATACAATTAAAAATCCCAAGGAAAAAACATTCGATTTTTCTCATTTTTAAAGTACATTTGAAATAAAATTATTGTACTGTGTAACTATGATTTTCGTTAATCACAATGCCTTATAACTTATGAATCTCTTGTTAACTTATCGCTCTATTAAATTAAATATTATTTTCATTGGATGCTTATTGCAGGTTTTTAATAATTAATGACTTTTAGTTTCATACGTTAGGTGAGCACAGGTAAAATCAGGATTGGGATTTTACAGAAGAACCAGTTTTTACCAGAATATGATAAAAACTAGGTTTTTACTGGTAAAAACCTGGGAGGTAAATACCATTGACCCATATTTAGTCATTTACATATATAGTGGTTTGTTATTTATAACTGATAGCAATATATTTTCTTTCTAACCACAATTATAGGTAATATTAATAATAAGTGAATATATATTAAATATATCTATGCATATCAGCAATATACAAACCATTGGTTTTAAGTGTTATGATGTAAGTTATGTCCTAAATTGTAATTGTAAAACTAATTTTTCACAGAGAACTTAACTAATAAATGTATTAGATTTTCAATATGAGCCAATAACCATTAAGGCCGTTCGCTCGCTCGATCGGGAGAAAAGCAACCCCCATGTTATTCTATGGACGGTTCAGTACTGCATAAAATCGTCAATTTTCAAGATAATAACGTTCTGTTTTTTGGAAAGGAAATAAAATAAAAATATCTTTATTATCCGGTCTGGAATTAAATTAAAAATTTTTTTTACTATTTTTTAAATTCAAAAAACTCAGTCCAGCTTTCAAAATTTTTTATCCATAGTAGTTTTTCTTTCATCGAGTTTTTAAGAAGGGAAAATTAAGGTTAAATTCTTATCTTTAATTAAAAAAAAAAAAAGAACAGAATTATTTTTAAATTTGACCGAGAAAAATGGTACAAAGACATCACGAAATTTGAACTTTAAATCTAAGCTAACTGAGGTATTGTGCTGCCATCTACAATGAAGGCGTTTATTTACCTAATTATGCGAAGTGAAAAAAAAGCAACCCCGTATTCCCCTGGTCATTGATTGGTTTAAGGAATGGCGGTTCATTCAAAAGAAAGTAGCCAAAACTTAGCCTCTCCTTATTGGTAGAATAAGTAATTTTCCTTACCTGTAGAAATTTCTTAATGTTTTGCGAATTTTATTTTGGAAAACGCTTTACGTCTTTGATCTTTCCTTCGGTTCTTAAAGTTCAGGAATGAAAGATAAGAATTAATATTATGGGCATGCATTGAAATCTGGTATTATACAAAAAGAAAGACACTATACTTTATTATTATTATTTAGTCAGCAGTTAGTAACACCACACCGAGCCTCGATAGCGAACTAGGCAGCGCCTCAGTCTCATAATCACCCCCCCCTGAATGAATGATTCTGTATTTCTTTCATTAAAATATAGAAATATACAAATCGGAAAATTTGCAAAAGTTTTTATTAAATTATTTTTGAGTTAACGATAAAAAAAATTTCAAAAATTTAAAAACATTGACTGGGAAATTTTCTGTTTTGCTCTCAATAAATTCTATTTAAATCGAGTTAACAAAATTTACATTTGCCCATACATTGAAAACAGGAATTCAGAGGAAAAGTTATATGAAGCTTTATTTGGAATAAATTGATTCTGAGATTTTTACAACTTCCAGGTTCTTAGTAAATAAAATTTTTTTATTTCAACAAATAGTAAATATTATTTTCTTCTAAAAAGTGAAAATATGTACTGTTATTAATTTTTTTTATTACTCGCAATTTTTATAGCAAAACGGCCAACACGCAAAAAAATTCAGAAAAAATATACATTTTCTATTGGAAAATTGTGCTGATTATTTAATTGAATAATCCAATTTCGACGGGATGAGAAATTAAGGTGATTTAATAATTTTAAATTAAACTTTTGAAACTAGATACATGAATTTATCTTCAGAAAATAACACATGATTTATCCCTTCAATAAATAACACATTTTCTTATCTTTGATCTATAAATAAAACACAGTTACAAAAAATATATTGTCTAATCTATAGAAGAAAATATTTAAAACATTTTGTATGATCCATTCTCTGAAATGAAGCTAAAGCTTTCTAGCTTTTGTCTGAATAAAATAATTCTTTATTCCTTAAAAGTAGACAAATATCCTACTTTACATAATAAGTGATTTTTATATTAAAAATTTTTGAATTTCTTTATTGGGGAATGTTACTTTACATATAGGTTATGTAACAAAAAAAATCTGTGAATGAAAGATAATACTCATTTCGTTCTATTGAAATATCATTTGTTACGAGATTAAATTTATACATTTACTTGTAATCCAGACATTACACTTCAATACAAGCTAATTTCCAGTTCATTCCCCACTTTATCATTTCAAATTTTATGTCACAGATGCTTACAACTACTAAAATAAGTGCTGGAATATTTAATATCGAAAAATTAAAATAGCAGCAAGAAGCGAGCCTATTACTGTTTGTGCATCAAAGTAATAAACAAACGAACGTTTTTAACGAAATTAAAGTCTTAACGAAATTAAGTCTTTGAAGGGTAATGTGCAAGGTGAAATAATATTACCTTTCAAACTTTGTTGCACACTTTACGTAGAGACAAATTATGTTGCCTGTTTTATTAAATAAAGTTTTAAAATGATTCTTAAAAAATTTTAATAAAAATCATTTATGAACCTTTAATTCAGGGCTGTATGCATGCATTTGTTACTGGGGCATAGTATGAAACACCGGCATTCCATGACATTGCATTTCAGGCGTTTATTTTTTTTATTATTTTTTTTTAAGGTACGAAATATGAGAATAATTACATAGAATTATTACTATAGAATGGCAGAGTTCTATCCTCACCCGGGGCACCATTCCTTTTTAGGGGCCGGGATAGCCTGGTCGGTAGGTCGCTTGGCCCATGTCCAAGAGGTCGTGGGTTCGATCCTCGCCGACCGAAGACTCCCCGTGTAGTAAATGGTGACTGATGCACGTTAAATCTGTCGAGTCTCAAAGTCCTCCATGTTCCCATAACAAATTAATACCTCTGGGGGTACTGATCCAGGAGTTTTCTTGTCTTCTGGATTGGTTCAAAATTACAAGGCTACGGAGTTGAACATTAGTAGTTGTAAACCCATGAAATTGGGTCGGCTGTTCAACGACGGTTATAAAATAAAATATAGAATGACAAATGATATTTAGGCAAAGTAAAAAAAAAGGTCTTGATAAGGTTTTTTTGAAAATTACGCGTATTCCTCAAAAATTTAAATGTTATTCGGAAAAAATAATGAGAGTGCCATTGTAAATGTATTCAAAAAGCGTAGGGAAAATGAAAGTTGAATAAAACAAAATTTATGCTTCGAAGAATCCATGCCATATGAAGGGAAACAAAAATTTTCATATACAAATGAAGAAGTTAAAATTAATATACTTGCTATGATATGGTAAGCTTCAATGACGTTTGAAATGCATTTCATTACTTTCGAAACGAGTCGGAGACATATTTTATACTTTGCAGGTTTTTCATTATATAGAATGCTTAGGAAATGTGTGAAATATGAGTCCTTTCAGGCACTGCCTGCAAGTTTAAGGCGTTCCAACTCACTGGCTAGTTTAGGTATGACAACGCCTAGACATTCTATAGAATGTTGGCTTTCAAACTTTACCAGTAACATACATATCAAAATAGAAGCACCGTGGTGGCTCAAGGGATAGAGTGCTCGCGCTCGCCTCCAAATGAGGAGAAATCCAAGCGATAGTTGGTAACACAAAATCCACCCACGGTGCGCACCGAGCACAATGTTGACAAAAAATATCCTCAGTGTTAGACGGATCATGGATCCGTCAGACTAACCGTGGTAGGTTTTCATGTCCACCTAACGCAACGGCGTGTTAGTTATTTCAAAACGTCCTCCATGAAGACAAATTTTCTCCCAATACTTGATCGAAGAGTTACTTTGTCTTCTCGATTGTGTTCAAAAATACGAGGCTATGGAGTTGGTAGTCATAAATTCGAAATCAGGTCTGCAGTTCAACGACAATTATTAAAAAAAAAAGGGAGGAAAAAAAGCAAAATGGAAATATTGGAAACCGGTAAGAAAATCATTTCATATCTATAATCCATAAATATCAATATATTTTTAAAGGATTATAATAAAGATATGGGACAGATTTTATAGCCGAAAAAAATAGATGTTGATGAATATTTTATAATTACAAATAGTAAGAACTTATTTTATTCCTTACGATTTTAATTTCTTTTCCTCGCAATTGCGAGTTTTTTTTTTAAAAAATATTTAATAAAATAAAATAAATCATTATTGATAAGAATTTCGGAAATAAATAATTTATAGAAATACAATTTTCAGCTGTATACAATCTTTATTTTTTTTCCCCCAAGCACCTCGCCCACAGGGTAAACAGTAAGAAAGGAAAACAGAAAAAAAAGAAAGAAAAGAAGCTAAATAATGAATAAGAAAAACAAGAAACTTCATCCATCTCTTCCTGTTACTATGGGGGTTTATGCGTAAAACCGGTTTTTTCTGGCTATTCAAATGTGTAGGTGCAGTTGTACTAGGGAAGACTATCTTTGAAAGCAAAGCCTACTAAAATGAGATGGTGGACTGAAGTCCTAGTCCAATATATCTATGTACTATGGATTGAAGATGCTTCACGTGCTTAGCTTATATATATAATAAAACTAAAATAAGACTTTCTGATGCATAATAAAAGAATGCTAAACAACTTCTCAAAACATTAAAAAAATCAGATTGTTTTATAATACAAGTTTAATTATATTAGTATGTATACGATTGTTATTTCATATGATAATCAACGTAATTGACATGATTCACAAGCTTTTCGCTTATTGTTTTAGAATAAGGTATTCAAAAACATTCTTTTTCGTTCTTAATTTTTTACCGGTCCCTCAAACCTCTAAAAGCTTTAAACTTTATTAATATATATGAGAAAACGCACGACTACAACACTTCAAAAGTTCTAAAATAAATCTCTAAGTATTCCTTGAGAAATATGAAAAAATGCGTTAGTATTGCATTGTTTCGATTATTTTGACCAATACAATCCATATATATATATAATTACAGACAAATGAAAAAGGGAAAAAAAGAAAATTATTATTATTTTTTTTTAATAATTTTCTTTTTTCCCCTTTTTCATTTGTCTGTAATTTTCCTTTGTTTTATCTTCTTTTTGAACTTATTTAATGAGTTCTATTTACTTGCATCTTATGCGCAATAAATGAAACTTATTGTTTTTCTTAATTTTCTTCATTTTTTTGTATTTATTTATTATGCTTTATATATATACAGGGTGTTCCAAAATTATCTTTACAATACCTGGCTTGAAATTGATTACAGACTGGAAGTGCTTAGGGCCACCAATGGTGCGCATGTTGAAGTGTACTAAACAAAACTTTATTACGAGGGTTGCTATTTATATTTCTGGCTTAATAATGAAAAAACAAATATGTAGGATCGAAATTGGTTTTATTGTTTTTCAAAATATTCTCCATGATGATCAATACACTTTTGCATGCGTTTGAACCAATTTTCAAAGCACTTTTTCCAGTCCGATTGAGGTAACTCCAAAACATGCGTTTTGAATGCATCAACCGCTTCTTCGGGGGTCGAAAATCGTTGGCCACGTAATTTATTTTTGATGTGTGGGAATAAGAAGAAGTCATTGGGTGCCAAATCAGGGCTGTACGGCGGATGACCCATCAGTTCGATCTTTCGCTCTGTCAGAAATGCCTTTATTTGAGTCGATGTGTGAGAGCTCGCATTGTCATGATGAAGAATGATTCGCCTGCTCTTTTGCTTTTTTCGAATTTCTCCGATGGCTTCTGGCATACAAATGGTCGTGTACCATTCATAATTGACCGTCCTGCGTTTCTCTAACGCCACTGTTGCCACATGACCGTTAATGCCGAAGAAACAGGCAATCATTTGTTTCGATGTGCTTCTTCCTCGAACAACTTTTGTTGGTTTTACCTCGTCTTGGAAGACCCATACAGTTGATTGCTGTTTTGTTTCCTGCTCATATGCATAGATCCATGATTCGTCACCTGTGTATTCGTCACCTGTGTAGATGTTATACACAGCCTTTGATGTACCTTGAATGTATTTTTCCGACATTTCCTTGCACCAATCGACACGAGCCTTTTTTTTTAGCGTTTGTCAGATTATGCGGGATCCAACGCGAAATTTTTTTTTTACGCTCAAATCTTCATGCAATATTTTATTGATGCTAGTCATACTAATGTCCAAAGACGCCTCTATCTCACAGTATGTCACATGACGATCTTGCTTTATCAGTTCACGCACAGCATCGATCTTTTCTGGCACAACAACGGATTTTGCACGACCTGCACGGGATTCGTCCTGGATCGAACATCGACCACGATTAAATTCGTTATACCAATTTTTTACAGTGCTGTAGGATGGCGCTTTATCGCTGAATAAAGAATTAAGTTCATCGAAGCACTCTTGTCTTGACAATCCACGTCGAAAGTTATGAAAAATAATGGCACGAAAATGTTCACGATTCAATTCCATTTTTCGAAAGAGAAGAACTTTTCAATTTACTGTCAACAACACAAATGAAGCTATAATGGTAAATCGTCTGCTGAATTTATGTTTAAAAATATCAAACTTTCGATTAATATCGTCTGCGGTCGCCTAGCAACACTTACTGTTGCCAAGGCCAGAAATATAAATAGCAACCCTCGTAGTTGCAGTAATATATGCAAAAGACAGAATATAAATATCTCGTTTATTTTCGAAGTTATGAATTTTTGAAGTTGTAAAGAGAATTTTGGAACACCCTGTATATATATATCTATATCTATATATATATATATATATATATATATATATATCAGCAACTAAAATGTCTATAAACCACTGCTTAGTTTTCTAATAACCTTTTAATTTCTAGTAAATAATTTTTTCATACAATAACTAAGGTTTGCCAAATAATTTGATTCCACGCCTGTTCTTATTTTCCCATAGATTCTGTTCATAGTTTGATTACATATTCATATTTTTAAATATTGTGAGTATATTTCTTACTATAATGATTTTAAATTTGAAAAATTTTTAAAGGAGCATGCAGAAAATATTTATATGCCATTTACTATGCGGAACGATTTGTTTTCAATTTATATAAGAGGCATTCATTCATTCATTTAAAATGCATGAATTGTTATAATTTTATAAGTAGTGAAGAATCGACTAATATTGAGTTAATCGATAATAAAAAAAATTAGTTTGTAATTAAGTATTTTAATCAGAAATCATACAGCTAATTTTTTTTATAAAATTAATACTTTAGACTAATTATAATAAGTATATGACATTTAAACTCTCCTATTATTTTGAAGCTGATTAATCTATAACAATAACCAGGATTCAATCGAACTCCTGCATCCAGCATTGGAGCAAACTAGCCTTCGTAGCTTCATTGAGCTAATAACCCGTATCCACGTCACATGGCGAGGAAAGCCACGAAAATCTCCCTTGGTTCGCCCAACGGAAAGGGAATTCTAACCCTGAGTTGTCGACCACTGACTATATTTTATGTCAGCAATGTGGTCGGTACGAACTGGGAGCAGAATTCGTATCAACCAGTCTGTGATCGACTACTCTGGGTTACAACTACTTGTGCTCAACTTCGTAGCCTTGTAAATTTGAATCAATCCAAAAAAAAACACGGAAACTCCTGGGTCAGTACCCCCAGAGGTTTGATTTGTCGTGGGAACATAGAGGACTTTATTACCTGACAGATTTAACGTGCATCAGTCACCATTTACTGCATAGGTAGTCTTCAGCCGGCGGGGGTCGAACACAAAACCTTTTAGACGTCAGAAACAGATTTTAAGAAAAATACGTTTCTGAGTTATGTTTAAAGAAAATAATACTCACGTTATCCCTTGTTCACACACTATGGATATAATATAGTTTTTTTAAAATATTTTTTTATTATCATTTAGAATCATCATGGTGTGAGGTATTCACCCAGATACCCTGTTTTGATTATATTATTCGAAAATTTTTTAAACTAAATTCGATAAAATAACTATAGACGATTTATTTTTAATAGTGAAAAGTTAAACATAATAATTCATATTTTTCACTCGTGATAGAATAATTAAAAAAAGGCTTTGAAAATAGTTAGTTTCTTCAGAGATATTGTACTGTATTTTTTGCAAATTGGGAGTTCATCCTTCTGGATCAATCGGAACTACTCAACTACTCGTGAAATTGTTCCAATTTACCTTTTTCCCTAATACCCCAGTTTTTATACTTTAATTTTTTTACACTGAATTTTAAATGTATTGTTGGCTGTTGTCCTCGGAAATAAACGCTGCTGATATTCTATATATATTAACACATATCGAACAATATATTATAATAATCTTTAAAAAAATTCTTTGGATAAAATCAGGCTGTTTGGTCATGCCTATCAAAATAATATCGTTAAAATATGACTTTGAAGCTATTTCAGGTTTTAAACGAGTCTCTTCGAACAAACAAACTATAAAATTCAATAACTCTTAAACTTATTTGAGATATAAAAGAAGGGGTCCTATTATTTTCAGGAGTGAATGATTCACATAATATTTTTACTGTGATTTGTTTTTCCTGTACATAAAAAAATTTAAAAACTATGAGTTTAGTTTACGAAAATACTAATAAACGTGAACTACATAATTATATAAATTTTATGTATTCAAAAAGGAACAATTATATATTCTAAATATATATTATATATTCAAAATTTCATATATTTTAAATATTCAATTTTATATATTCTTCCACATAAAGGTCAAAAATTTTCCTTTGCAAATTCACATCATATTCAAAAATCGACGTCCATATATAATAAGGCCCAGTCTTGTTCGGGTCGACCCTGATTATTATCAACTTCAGATCCTGGCGAAAATTTCTGTTATTATTATTATTTTCGAGTTATACTTTTTCCTAACTCAAGTTCTCAAAGAAATTACGAGAATTCATTTTATAGTCAGATTTTGCATGGTCTGCACTTTCATTAAAATTCATATTTTTTTATCATTGACCTAGGATTTGTTTACAATAGATCACGATACTTTTATAAAGCATTTTTTGAGAAATTTGGATTTTTAGAGTTCTACCGTATTTCTTATTCTACAATTGAAAAATTCTTATTTTATTTATTTTATATAGGAGTTACTGAGGCCGATGAATGTTGCGTGTGCGTCATTCAGTAAAAGTTTTTATTAATTTATTACTCATTCTTACAATTTATTCATTTGAATTATACATTTTCTAATTTAAAAAAAAAAAAAAAATGAAATTAAAACTGAAAGTCTTCACCAATCATTTGTTTTATTGATACTGCTTGTACTTTTTTTTTTTACTATTATATCTGAAAAATTCAACTTCTCGTAATCAAACTCCCACGGACTAAAATGCTTTCACACTTTCACATGACATAACATTGACTTTTATTAAACTAGTATTTGTAGTACTACTTAAAAATTATAAGAGGGCTATTATGCGGATAAATTCTCACGATACGTCTGCTTTGCATATGGCAGGAGCACCAGTGTTAGGTATCATTTTACACGTACATGCTTTGCGATTTCTCTGCTTGGGAGTTCCCCGCTAATTCTTTCCCACCCAAAAAAGAGAGCGTTTTTAGTCTCACAAATTGACAGAATTTGTCACGGTCTATCAGACACTAAGAACACTGAGAGAGTAACAACTCGTAGAATATTTCCCTTAAAAATTTTGATAAATATACCCTGATTTAAAATAATTTTAATGGAATTTTAATTTGATAAAAACTTTAATGAATATACTTCGAGTTTTCTTCTTATATATATATGGGTGATTCTCACGAAACATGACAATTCGGACCAAAAAATTTCTTCAAATTTAAAGTCATCAAAATAATCTACATTTTTTTTTTGTATACACACTTATTAATATCTTACTGACAGCAGTGTAGTTTATTGACATTTGCTGGGGAAAAAAAATAAAATTGGAATTCACCAAATCATGATTGCCAGGAAAATGACATATTAGCTTAGAAGTTTAAAAGACAGTCATTTTAAGTTAACATTTACTATTTTGGTTAGAAACCGCAAAATAAAAGTAGCCAGGAAAATGACAGATTTTCTTGGGACAAACAAATTATTGACAGAAAAAATTTATTTAAATGAAGTTTTTGTAAATAATTCCCTCTGCGTATATTCTAGAAATGCTTACACCGGTTGAGATAAAAAAATAAGATATTGAAAAATTTATAGGAGGTTTTGAAGCTAGTTATTACAGGAAACATTGTTTGGGACATGCCAGGAAAATGACATTTTGAAGTTCAAATAAATTTTTTAACTATACGAAACAGTCAATGCTAGTGCAAAGTTATTTTAAAATGCTAACAGCAATGCTATTTATTAATTTTTTTAAAAAAAAAGTTCTTTTAGTATTATAGTATTAGATCTTGGAGCAAGGGACAGTGAATTGTCATGTTTCGTGAGAATCACCCTTACATATATATATAAATAATATTCAATCAAAAGTACGATGTTACGGTATTTTTCTGAACACATGCAATCTGTAACCATTGATATATTTTCAGGATTTTAATTCGAGCATTAAAATTGCATATTGCATATAATTTTTTTTTAAAAAATAAAGAAGAAAAAAACATTTCTTACATATAAAATATTGAAATTTTTCCTTTCCATAAATAGTTCCAAATTCGATAATGGTTGGAATAGCTTTGACTTCCTATTAGAAAATTTCTGCACGATGTCACATTTTTCGTTCTGCTAATAAATTAAGTCTGTAATTATTGATACAGACTGTATTTGTGAGGTACGGATTTTTTCAGATCAGGTTCAGCGACAACTGCATATAACTAATAGATCCTACTGTTTATTTGTTTTGTGGTCAAGAAAAGGATTTAAAACTCATAAGATTTTCAAAAATGACGAATTCTGGAAAAATAGCATGTTTGAAGAATTAAAACAATTTTATTTTAATTGTCTACTTTCATTTCTACTTACTATTTTAATTGTCCTACTTTTCTACTTCTTATACATTTTTGTAATTAAATATCAAGAGCAGATTAGCTTGTTTTATTGTATATGTCTCCTAGCTTTAATGTTTATTAAGTGAGAGTAATTGCATTAATCATGGAATTTTTTTTATGAGTACCTAAATGTTCGATGAATCGTATTTTATATTCATATATTTGGATTAAAAATATTATTCATACATTTAGATTAAAAAGTAAATTAAATTAGATTTTAATTTTTAAATTTTTTTACAAAAATTGAAGAAAAAATATTAAAAATTAAATTTAATAAGTTTGCTTTTCATGCTAAAGCATTGAGACGAAAATAAAAATAATAATATAAAAAAATAATAATGTAAAATAAACTGAAAATAATGAAATATTAATAATAAAATAAACTAATATTATAAAAAAAATATTATAAATTATCAAAGCATTAAAAAAATTTAAACAAAAATTAATCATTAAAATAATTATTTTTGTTCCCTTAGTTACAAGCTCGTGGTTCTGATTGAGGCTGGTCTTCAAAAGCCTTCTTGGCATTTGTTTGGAAACAATTCTTAGGGGGTCGGGGGTCAAGAACCAGTTTCGGGGTTTTCGTACTCTCCCCTCAACTAGGAGGAGGAGGGAGTGTTATTCCGCGTCATTGTAAAGAGTCTTAGAATAAAATAATAAAGAAAAGAGGATACCCTTTTACTACCCTCTACACATTTTTATTTGGAAGAGTATGCATGGAATACGTAGAGTTTGTTTAAAATACATTAACATTAGTATCAAAATAATAATATTATATCTAACAAAAAGAGATAAACTGAAAACTGCGGAGATCTGTACTTGAGTATTAATAAAGCATGATTTCGTTAGAGAAAATTACTTGAATATTTCTCATCTAGTTTTTATGATATATTTTAATTTGTATAAACTGTTTTACTTATTCTTTTGCTTTGTGAAGTATTTAAATCAAACAGTTTTTTACCCAACTCTACAGAGTAGTTTTGAAAATTACAAGAATCAAACAAAAAGAGTAAATAAATTAATTAAATAACTACGATAGTTGTTTAATTAAGTAAAAATAATAAAATAAGAGGAGTAACAAGGAGTCACACTACCTCCATTTTATACACAAAAAATAGTGAAAAAGTAATAAGTATAAATGCGCAATCAACTTTTGGCGCACCCTTTAAATATTGAGTTCTGCCAAAAAAATGTAACCCCGAAATTCATGGTCCCTCAGTATATCTCCACCCCCTTCACGCCTCTTCCTCCCCTTCACCCACCCATAGATTCTTCAATTTGAGTTGTCCTCCAGCGTAGAAAGGGCCTTAATTAAATATTAAAATCATTGTTATAAATTACATTATTGCACTTTTTATTGTGTGCTATAACTTTATTACAGCTGCATGTATATACAAAAAAAAATTGGGAAGCTCAAATGAGCAGAAATTCCGTTAATGAGATGTTTACATTTGCGGGATTCTTCCATCAATTTAATTGTTTTGACTTGGGAGGATTTTCGCCATTTTGATTCTGTGGAACTGCGCAGAAATCTGCTAATATCGAGATTTTTATATCTGACATCCCAGATTGTCGCAGAATATCATTGTATCTGTCAACAAAACAAATAAGAAAACGAAAACAAATAAGAAAAACGAAGTTTCTAAAGAAATAAATTTATTTTAAAAACATTTATAGACAAACAGAGTGACTAACGAAAAGAATGAATACAAACGGAAATACTTCAACAGAAGCTTAAATAATCTTTAAACAGATGACGTCATGATCCACGCAAGAACGACCAACAGCAAATGAAAAGAAACTGGTAGTTTCCCGCGACCATGATGTTACCGACGTAAGTTGAATGCATGAGATTGTCGTCTTAAACAACTGACGAAGATCGAACCTTATACCCTTTTAGCCTTTATTTGTCTAGCAATTTCAAACATGGATTTTCGTATTTCCCTGATTTAAAAGTTGCGCCTATCAATTCCTATTTATGGGCTTAAAAATCCAATATCATGGTATTAGATTTATCTATAATACTTCACCTTTTTACAATCTAATGTTGTGATTTGTATCCACATGTTTTTAAAATCCAATATTGGGATTCGTAATTAAGCGCTTGTAATATGAAACATCAATTTTCTTATTTATATGTGATGTTAAAACTGCACATTGCGATTTCTATTCACATGATCTGGGAATTATGCTTGGTGATTCCTATTTACTTGATTTAAAGATTCACTATCGCAATTTATATTTTCGCGTTTCTAAAATCCAATATTGTGATTCATATTCGCCCGATTTTAAAATCCAATGTTGCGAGGTTTTTGTAAGAAGTAAGTTTTTTTCTTGAATTTGTTACTATAAAGGTGTGATGTTCTTCAGTAGTAGATGATTTAAATATAAATGCTAATTAAAAAAAATTATGTTAACTATGAAACATATTTGGTATATAAATTGATATCTACTTTTTGCACATTAAATTTTCAAGGTTTTTTGCTTTGCGTCACAATCACACCTGGTATTGATAAAGGCTCTGTGAAATAAGAATTCATTCTATCTATAATCTATTTTCTCATTTATTTTTATAAAATTAGATTGGGAAAAATTTTGTTTTACTTATTTCAGTTTGTATTTGCACCTTTAAGATCAAAATATTCGTTTGTTCAAATGAATTTAAAAAAATAATTTTTATGTATAAAGCTTTCAAAAATGAGAGAAACTACAAAAATGACAGGGGTGCTACGCCTGCGCCATTTGTGACAAACTGAGACAAAACGGCATAACTGCGCCATTTTGCGACATTCAGCTCAGTTTCTGCCAAAGCTGCACCATTCTGAGACAAAACGTCCAAAATTTGACAAACCTGAATTCAGTTTCAAATATTAATCCGCATCGCCGTGAGTCAATGGAGAGCATTTTGAGAAAAAGAAGTAGAAGAAAAGAAAGAGAAGCAAAGAAAAGTAAACCCACATTGCAAGATAATTGTTCTGATGAACTTTCACTCGGGCAACTTACTGCTGAGGGGAATAAACTTGCAGATCAGCTGCTATCAGCACAAAACATGCTTTCTTTAGCTGAAAGCCATGTTGCTGATGGATTAAAAGTTAAAGACCTCAAAGAAATTGAAGCAGGTCAAGTGCTTCTAAAGGAAGCAAATGAAAAAATTCCAGATCTTATAAAAAAGATCCAGGAAAATAAAGAGAAGCAATCTAAATATTCCAACAAGAAAAGGAAACAATAATTCTCAGGGGTCCGCATTCGCCCTAAAATTCCTAAAATTTTTAACTCTCCCTTTTATTTCCTAAAATTGTACTAACATTTTCCTTGCATAATCTACAGTTGTTGCATTTAAACAATTACTAAGTGCATTCATAATTACATTTAATGATTGTATATTTAGCTATATAAGTTAAAAGAACATAGTCAACTAACTGATTTTGTGAATGCAAGAAAGTACAATCTACTAGTCAATGCCAATTAACTAAAGTTTACTTTTATACTTAATAAGGATGCAAGTCATTTTAGAAAGAAAAGTATATTTATATGTGTCTTTTTAAATTGTTTATAATAATTTTTATATATTTCTGTTTTGATATAAAAATTTATATATGCTAATTTTTGGCTATTAAGTGCTCCTTAAAATTTTCTTGAAAAATTCCTACCTAAAATATTTCAAAATTTCACTGCACCTCCTGAATTCTATCAAAAAGTGTTTTTTTTCTTTTTTGTGTGTGTTACAGTAGAGAACCATTTATCCGGTACCCAAATAACTGGGGGAAATTTTGCTCGGTTTTCCCGTCATTTTAAACTAGAACGATTATGAAAAAAAGCGGAAGTTAGACTCATCCTTGAAGTTGAGTAGAGGAAAATGTGAGAAAGGGGAGAATTTTTTCCCCCGTTTACCCGGAGAAACGTCATTTCTTCCGTGACCTTAAAGATCTTTAGATCTGGGGGGGGGGCAGGGAAGGGACGAATGTTTTATTTTCTACCCATCAATCAAACTCAAAAGAGTGGCTTGCTAATTTCGTTTTCTCTTTGATTTATGAGGGGGTGGGGGAAATGCGTTGCACCTGCATATCATTGAACAGAAGATGGAAGAGAAAAATATATTTCTCTATTTGACATCGATTAATAAAAATAAAATATTTTTCTTTTGAATAAATTCTGATTGTTTGGGAGTGCGGTGTCATTTGCAAGTTTTTCTTGATGTGAAATCACATATGCTTTCTTTATGAGTCTTGTTTTTATAAAAAAAATAAAAGGAGAATTGTTTATTAATTTAAACATACGATTATTTTATGAAGCAGATTGCAGTTTTGTTTTTCTGATTCCACTACGTTTGATTTTTTTTCCTTTTCACTATAAATTTCGCACTCAATAAATTATTTCTTTTTATTCATACATTTTATCATTATTTTTTTTTTTTTTTTAATTCCGTTGATCTTATTGATCTTGCCTTGTTCTGGGTTTTAATATTTATGTCAGTGCCTTTTTTAACTATCGTTTCGGTTTGATAATTTTCAAGTGTTGTTTTTATTTAGATTAATAAGTTTTCCTTTTATTTTAGCATCCCCCCCCCGACGTATAATTAAGTATGAAATATATTGCGTTATTTAATCATTGGTTTTGTTTATATTAGTTAATTTAGAAATTGTAATTATTTTTAAAAAATTAATATGAGAATTTTGTATTTTTTAAACTTGTTCTTCTTCTCTAAACTTGTAAGTGTTTTTATACTTTTAAATGTTATTTTTCTACCATTTTTTTTATTTTAAAAATTTAGGAGTGCTTTTCTTACTTTAAAATGTGTTACACTTTTCCTTGTAATTCGGGTTCGATAAAACATCGATTAACGACACTTTTTAGTTGATCCAGAAAACCGGGAAATTCAGACATCCGGGATAGCGATGGTCCCGAGCATCCCGGATAATTGGTTCTCTACCATTTTCTTAAACTCTCATTATTTAATTACTGAATTTCTCTTTTAATTATTGAAATCTGTAGACCTTGCATTGTAACTGAATAGTTATATATTTTGAGATGAAATTTGAGCTCAAAATAAAATGGGTATTTTCCCTTTTGAATTACCAAAACTAAATAGATATTTCTTTTTAGAAAGGTTACACCATTATATTTTAAAAAATAAGAAAGTTAAAAAAATTTACTTTGTAAAATTCTGGAACAGATACTATTCATTGGCATAAATGATAAATGCAATATATATGAAAACAACAGACCACAAAACAATTTTGTGGACTCTTATACTCAATCATATGCAGGTTTTTTAAAATCCTAGCAATAGTGAATGTATGTATAATTGTAGTACTCCTAGTATGCTATTAATGGTTTTATGGATCCAGAAAATTATCTTTATATTGTTATCAAACTGATTAATAGTCATTTTAGCTGAGATAAACTGAGTCAAAAAATAATTTTAGCTGAGACAAACTGAGCCAAAAAGAGATTTTAACTGAGACGAAATGCAATTTCTGGTGAGACAATTTGATATTTTGCGAGTAGAACACCTGAAATGAATATCGATGTATACATTAGAATAAAAATGTTATCAAGACGATATACACAAACGTTTTAAATTGGCCAGAAGTTAGATTACTTTATAAATCAATGTATGATAAACATTAAAAAAAAGGCAAAAACAAGTGATTTCAACAGTGTTATAATTAAAAAAAGGGGACAAAATTGAGTGCAGAATATTCTTTAAAAAAATAGAAGAAAAACCAGCTAGGAATTATGATTTACTCATTTATCTAAAAGTTATAATTTGCTTAATGAAACATTTTTTCCCTCAACTTTATCAAAATTGATGAACTAAAATTTTATTTCAAAAATTTTAATAAACTTTTTTTTAAATTTCAGAATGAACTTATTCGATAACATCATATTTAAGAATACTATATCGTTTTTAGAGTACTGTTCATATCATATTTAGAGTACTGAAAAACTTACATTATTTTGTGGTCATCAAACTTAATTTTTAAACTTGATAAGAATTAATCCTTTAAATTAATAAAAATTCAACATCTACATATTTAAGAATAAAAAATAAACAAAAAAAATATAATTTACCTTCTATTATTTTAGATCATAACATACTCATTCAGTGTAAACATTATTTATTAATGATTTTTAAGAATTAAATTGAGTCCTATTTAATTGATTTGGATTATAAAAAAAACAAAACAAATAGGATTAAGCGAGTACTCCTATTCAATGCCATATGTTTTTCCTTGAATACTGTATTCTCTTCTACACTTAAACTAGCATTAAAACCCAAACAAGTTAATAACAAACAACAAATTGCTAAAACATAAAAAGTATTTGCAAGATGCTTTTGACTTCACTCATAACATTTCAATAGTTACAGGGTTGCCACATTTGCGACTTTTTTTATATTTTGCTTGAAGAAGCTAAAAATGCAACTATTTTCAGGAGATTTTCTGTGCTCCAACGATGTTTTTTAGCATAAATTCGATTGACTAACTGCGTCCTGTGGGAGTATCTGATCACAAAGGTTTTTTTTTTTCCTCAAAGAAAAAAAAACAAATCTGAAAATTTTGAATTGCAACTTCGAGTCATCACTTTTTAATGCCCTCAATGTGCACTGATTCCATTGTAAGTTTATTTTGTTTCACGATCACCTTTTCAACGGTTATTGCTACGAAATTCTGCACAGTTTCGAAAATCCCAATTTTTAGTACGATATTATGATGCATGAATTTCGAATTTGAATTATCACTTTAAAATATACACTGGTGGACAAAATTAAAAGATGGAAGACGTTTTCCCAAATATCTAAAAAAATGCTGAATATAAATAAATGAAATTTGGTAAGAATATAGCTTATTCTATGATAACAAAGTATGCAAAGCAAAAATGAAAGTACCATTCACTGGCCAGACCTATTGCCAATAAATACAATGTAGGTAGTGTGAACTTAAGGATAAAAGATGACAATAAAAGTGAGGCTTGTACAGTGTGTGTTGCCTCTAGTATGGTGTATGGTCACCCCTGGCAGACAGACAGCATGCACAACGAGTATGCATGCTGTTAATACGGGAGTTAAGAAGGACTTGTGGAGGACCCTATTCTTCCACCAGAGCAATTTTTAACTCCAGAATGGTTCTGGGGGGAGGTTGGCGCATCGCAATAGCTCTCCCAAGAGCATCCCAAGCATGTTCAATAGGATTCAGGTCAGGGGATTTGGCTGGCTAATCCATTCGTTGAATATCCTCGCTTTCCAATACAACCATGAGAGCCCTATGTGGTTGCGCATTGTCGTCCATAAAAATGAACTCGGGGCCAACAGCGCCCCTGAAAAGACGCACATAGGGCTCTAGGACCTCCTGCTTGTACCTCTGGGCATTCACGGAACCATTGTCAAACACATGGAGTGGTGCGCGGGTATCTTGCATGATCCCTGCCCAAACCATGAGTCCTCCACCGGCATAATGGTCCCTTTCGATAATGTTGCTGGGATGGTATCGGGTTCCAGGTTCCCTCCATATCAATAACCGTCCAGAATCAGGTTGTAGGCTGAATCTGGACTCATCAGTGATGAGAACATTAGCCCATTGAAGCTGTGTCCAATTCTGATGTTGCCTGCACCATTCTGCACATGCTCTTTTGTGGGAGGGAGTGAGTGGGGTGCAAATCCCTCTTACATGGAGTCTCCTGGAAACTGTCTTACTCAAAATTGATGTTCCTGTAGAAGCCGCGAGGCCCCTAGACAATTGAGTGGCTGAAGCCGTCCTCTGGCGCTTAGCTGAAAGAAACAAATACCAGTCTTCATTGGCTGTTGTAGCCCTCGGTCATTTCACCTAAAAACCAGCAAGAAACAACAAGATTATTAAAAAAATGCACTAAAATCTGCAACTGTTTTGAAGAGTGGAATGAGATGAACAGCTCGATGCAGACTTTTATACCTCCTGTTGGCTTAGCAATGCCCACAAGAATATATAAACTTATCTCAGGGCCAATAGCGCTACAGTGACCATATATGGCAATCAACTGTCCAGGTTTCTTGTATTTTTAGAGAAATGTGCGAAAATGCTTTCCATCTCTTAATTTTGTCCACCAGTGTATATATATGCATGCTAAATCAGTTATTGCTAAAAGGGAAATTTTTTAAAAAAAAGTATGTTTTTTTTTTTAATGAAAAAGTATTTTTTTAATTAATTCTAGTAATTAAAGGTATTTAATTTTCTGCAAATATACAAATTTTTTTTAATATAAAAACTTAGTGAACTTATATAAACACTAACGGTTAGATAAAAATTTTTGTTGCCACCAACTTGACTAAATGGATTATGGTATATGACAATTAAGTCATTTAATAAAGTTTTAGTCATATTTTTGTTCTTATTTAGGCAACTATTTTGTTCATTTTTTTTGTGGCAACCCTGTAGTTAGATATAAGATAGATGGCATGATAGATTGTGATCAACAAAAGTAAGCAGCAGAATTTTCAATGAAAAGCAGAGGTATTTTTCTTTCAAGAATTAAGACAATTTAACTGGTGGTTGCCTATATAAGTTTGCAAAATAAACTTTTTGGTTTAAGATTGTAAGAACAAAATGTTTTTCACTTTTCTATATTCATACCAGAAATTAATGAAAAAATGTATTTTATTTATATCTATTTCAAGTAGTATTGCACATTTAAACATGAAAAAAAAATTGTTGCAATAGCGGAAGGCTAATTGTTTTTAACTTGTTACAAACATACATTTTTTGTAAATTTAATGTTAGTATTTTAAACGGGATCTCATAATATGCTGTTACACTAAGTATTGCAAGAGTCATAATATTGCTTTATAACAGAAAAAAAAGGGTAAATCAGGGCAAAATATATTTTTAATAGGAATATTATGAAGATTTCAACCTGTGCAAAAATTTCAGTTCTTAAAATGATTCAGGGCTAGGTGTGAGTCACTTTTCTCACTTAATGTCACTATCTTAAAAAATAGTAACTTTTATTCACGGTCTTTATTAAGGCTTAGTCACTTATCTCACTTTTTTGAAATTTTAATTTCACAATTTTCACCCCATTTGAATCAAAAGAAAGATTTCAAATTTCCCTAAACCCTTGATATTACAATCCTCTTGCTCTAGTAAAGAAGAACTATGGGTGGGGCATAGAAGAGGGTTGAATATGTGAAGAAAAGTAGACAATTTCTTGTCTCAAATGAATTCCTCTTGAAATACAAGAGAGCCATTCACTGTATCGAGGAATGATTTTAGTCATCATCTATCTTGTGTTTTGTTTTCTTATCTGCTGTGGAGATGCAGAGTATGAAATTTTGTGTATTTCTCCTTGAATTGAATTTCCTTTTCCTCTAGGGTTCATATGTACTTAATAAAGCATAATTTTGCATCATAGAAATTAAGCACTCTTAAAAGTTCTTATTTTACATTAGGTTTCCATTAGGTGCTTAAAAGTTTTTCTTCAAAAGAAAAATTGTAAATAAAATGTTTACTTTTATTACCTATTGGCAAAATGGGTGTTGTTTTGGGGTTGAGGTTGTGCGCACCTTATTTGGACGTCATCACACTCTTCAACTGTGTTCAAGAGTAATAGTAAACAGTATGCATGCGTTGCATGGTGACTGCTACTGTTTGATAATTTTTTTTTAGAATTCTTTTTTTTTCCCACTTATTTAATTTTGTTATGCATTAAGTTGGTGAGTTTATCTTTGAGATATGGGAACAGAGAGATCCCATAAATACTTCTTAAGTTGTGAATAAAATTTCATAATTTGAATGCTATTTTTGTTTTAATTAAGAATCAGAAATTTTAACCCACGGTTCAAACTGGATCGTTTTCGATATTAATTCAGGTGAATATCACAAATAAAGAAGGTAAAAAGAAAGTTAGACAACCATTTTGCCAATGGGTAACCTGTGATTACCTTTCAGCCATTGCAATTTTTATTATTTTTTTTCCCTTTTCAAAAATTTGGTTCTTTTTCAATAAGATGTTATTATGTAATGCGAATTTGAGTTATCTCTTTTAGACACATAATTTCACACCATTAGATGTTTTTTTTATGTCAGTTGTTATTAAGAATTTTTTGTCCTTTCTATGTGGTTTTTCAAATTGTGCTGTTTTTTGTGACACACTAATTTTGAATTGGAGAATTTCAAATTGATTCACCGTAAATTTACTTGGTTTTATAATCGTTTTATCAGTCAGATGATTGACAAAGTTCCACTAATTTCTTTTTCTCCCATGGTTTTTTAAATCTTCAAATTTTAATTAATATTATGTTTATTATGTGACATGTATTTCAGTAACAGCTATCTGTTAATGATTTATTCGAAAATCATTCTTGGATGTATTTGATTTCATCATGATTTCTTATAGTTTTATTTCCAGTGTTTACCTAAGGCGCTCAGGCGAATTTTTATAATTTTCTCATCCCTTTCCTCGTTGATTTTTAATATGATGTTATTACTTGTCTTTTTCACCTTAGAGTTAACTTTTTTTAAACGCTCGATTCAGGGCGATTACATTGTAAATTAATGTTTTCCGACAGTTTTTGCATTAATTTAATTTCATATTAATATGGTGTTATATTTTTGGTTAATGCAATGTTGTAATGACAATTCGTTAATGATTCATTCAAAAAACACTTTTAATGGTTCTATCGTGATTCCACTTTTTTTTCCCCAGAGAGTTTCTTCAACCATTTTTTTTTTTTAATTATATTTTTTAAACAATGTTATTACATATGCATATTTCAAACTTAACCTCTTTAGGACAATGATCACACGTGTCCAGTTTTGCACATATTTCCAATTTTAATACTTTTAACGTGATATTATTATTTTTAATTTTATTAATCACTTTTTGCCACATTCGTTTTGCGCCACTTTTATTGTAAAAGTACTTTTTTTTTACAGTAATAGTTATTTAACGTTTTTTTTTTTCAGTTCTTATCATTCTATTTAAAAATACATTGCTTTTTTACTCCTGAAGAGAAGCTCATCTCAATAAATGTGTATTGACTTTACATGATAGCAACACTATTTTTGTTGTATACTTTCACTGCTTCTTTAGTATAATACTTTAAGCCATAGCAGTTGAAGTCAAACATGCAACTTTTTTTAGTTGGGAAAAATTAGAAAATATTAATTATGTAATTTTTTGAAAAAAAATTTCAATAGCAGTAAATTAAAGCAATAAACAGCTACAACAATAAATGTTTCTAAACCAATTTTTTTCCTTTAAGTTGTTTATATTTAAGGTTATTAGGATGTTGCCTGAATATTAACACTTTCTAATTAAGTCACTTTTTTCACTACTTTTTCTACTATGACTCCCACTGAGCCCTGTATATTGTACTACAATGTTACCCTACAAGACTATTTAAAATTTTCCAAATTCTTGTACTGACTTTATGTACGTTTTAAAGATACAGTAAAGAAATAATATGAAGATATAATAAATGTTTTGTATAAAGATATAAATGAGATATAATAAATAGGAGAAACAAAGAAATTTTTTTGAAGATGTGAAAAATGTTTCTTCTTACAAAACAATGTGAAACCTCCAGCAAAGACCACCTCTATTTATGACCACTTTTGGGAGGCACAGAATTTTTCTCATAGACTTGTGTTGAAGAGGTGAGACTGGGCAAACTTCTGAACCAAATGCGCAAAAAATCAAATAAGGAAACACAAAAAAATATCAAAACAAATAAGGAGATTAAAATGTATTCCAAATATTCATATTTAGAGAGCTCTTTTTGATGATTTCTGAGTACGATTGACAACCTCATGTTGCATTAGCAGAGTTAAAAATTGAATTTAAAAAAGATATTTATTTTCAAAAAAACTAAGCATCTTAAACACAGAAACCTCTTCTAATTTTTTAAAGCTAATTAATTTTTAGGTTATAAAATTAAATGTAAACTTAAACAAAAAAACATAATTGTTAATTTATTAAAGTTTATTTATAAAGTATTTATAAGTTAATTTATAAAGTATTGTTTTAAATAAGGAAACACAAAAAAATATCAAAACAAATAAGGAGATTAAAATGTATTCCAAATATTCATATTTAGAGAGCTCTTTTTGATGATTTCTGAGTACGATTGACAACCTCATGTTGCATTAGCAGAGTTAAAAATTGAATTTAAAAAAGATATTTATTTTCAAAAAAACTAAGCATCTTAAACACAGAAACCTCTTCTAATTTTTTAAAGCTAATTAATTTTTATGTTATAAAATTAAATGTAAACTTAAACAAAAAAACCTAATTGTTAATTTATTTAAAGTAGTACTATCATTCATAATTTGTAAATTTGTTTTTAGGCATAATTATAGCAGTAGTGATCACTTTTATTAACACTAAATTTTGACAGTCTGGTTTTCATGACGCAAACACAAATGACATTGACTATAATTAAAATCGTTTGTAAAAAATTGTGTACATTTCGATAAAATTTTTGAAATCAATGGAAGTCCTGACAACCCATTAACAACCATTTTATTTCGGAACAGGGAGTGGTCACTCCCAAGAGGTTTCGCTGTACAATGGGAATTTTTTTTAGACAGTAAAAATCATAGGAAAAACAGGTTTTTCCCAAGATGGTAAAAACCTCAAATGGTTAATTCCATGCCAACTCTGGTTAAAATACACATGCGTAATTTTTATAATGTTTGGGATTACATAAACAAATAAGAATCTGAAAAGCTATGATAGACCATCATTTTTTGTGTTGATATTTACCATTTCGAAGCTGTTTGGGATTACCTATTATAATGTTAAATCTAGGCGATATATTAAAGTAAAATTGCTATATTCTAAGTAAGTGCCAATTCATCTGACTTACTATGTATAATATTTTCTTAATATTTGCAATTTTAACAAAATTGCTGAACTGTTTGAACAAATCGCAACATTTCAGATGGTATGCATGTGCCCATGTTAAACACATCGATTCCAATGTAATCATAATTAAAGCATAAAATTTTATACATAATTTTGAGAATATAAAATTTGCATCCTTTTTCATTAAAAAATAGCTTCTATTGGGTTGTTCGGAAAATAATTTGTTTTTTTTTTGGGGGGGGAATAAAAGACAATTTTAGTATAATGAATAAATATTTTATTAAATTATGTTGTTGCCAATCTCGGAATCGTCTAGCAGCGCTAGACGACTCCCATGAATCCGAACACCTCCAAAAAGTCCATAAAAAGACTGGAATCTCGCAGGACCTCATCTTTACCAAACCCCAAACAAGTCAGAATATGCGCAGGGGAGGCCATGTCTGTCGAGCACCAACATTCAGAATAAGTTTTTTGGCCCTGGTTGAAAGTAAGGGATCTAGTGTGGCCTCTCAAGAAGCGTGAAAAGGCAGTTTGATGAGCTCTTGGTCTAAGATTGAAAGATTCTCCCGTTTTTTTTTTGCAAAATACTAAGAGTGGTTGGGAGGAGTTATTATGGTCTTGTTTAATTTCATTTTTGCCAGGGAAGAAATTTCGCTAAAGGTAAGCTTCCCACAATGATCAGTGTCTTCTTCGGCAGCGGATTTGGCCAGGAAATCAGCCCTCTCATTCCCATCGACCCCAACATGTGAGGGAATCCACTGGAAGTGTATAGAATGGTTGGATGAAAGCCTGTCAATTAGGTCTAAAATATCAATGGTCTGATCTCCGATAATATCCCAATTAGAGATATGCTGGATTGAGGCATGACTATCAGTCAATATCCAAATATCTTGAAAATGATCTGCCCGAGCAGCAAATTGCAAGCCCTTTCTGATAGCAATAAGCTCAGACCTAAAAACTGAACTGTTGTTGGGATTTTTGATCTTGTATTCAATAGCACCCGTAGGAGTTAGGATATACACTCCACTACCAGAAATTCCTCCCTCACCTCTTCTACCATCAGTGTATATTTTTAGGGAAGCACAGGGAATATTCTGGATAGTCTCCATGGCCAGACCTCTGACGAGGTCTGGGAGCTCAGAATTTTTCGTCACACTAGTCAAGAGTTCCTCGTGAAAGTGCACACCATACAGTCAGAGTCCTCCACTATGGTTGCTCAAAGAATGGGGCTCCACATCAGAAGAAAGCAAGTCCAGAGATTTCACAAAGGAGAATGGGCTGTGTTTCCTCAAACGCCGATTATCAGTCCAACTCTGAAGATATGCTGCTCGCCAAAACTGTTAAGCTTATTATAATATTTTGTTAAAAGATAAGCTTATTATAATATTTTGTTAAATATAGTAAATTAAATAATGTATTGGTCATTCTGGTCCAACGCCTTTTGCCATCTTTCTAGTAGTAGCATGATTCCACGCTCATAAAATGTTTGGTCTTCGTTGGCGAAAAACTGATTTTTGACCCCTTCATTTGAAGTAAAGGTTTTGCAGTGACCGAAACCAATAATAATCCGAAGGCACCAAATCTGGAGAATATGGTGGGTGTGCCAGTGTATCCCATTCAAGCTGTGAAAGCTTTTGGCAAGTGACCAAACTTGTATGAGGTCTCCCATTATCTTGGTGGAACACTATACCTTTTCTGTTGAAGTGTATCATTCAGTTTGTCCGGCTGACAACAGTTGACTTCCAAATTAATCGTTGTGTTATCCAGTAAGAGCTCAACAACAATAAAAAAAAACTATTCCTTGAAAATCCCACCTAACAGACAGCATCACCTTTTTTTTTTTATGGATATTGGCTTTCGAAATGCTTTGAGCTGGTTAATCTTTTTTGCTCCATGATCTCTTGCATTTAACATTGTTATATACAACCCATTTTCGTCCCCAGTAATGATGCGCTTCATAAATGAATCATTTGAGAAGCGACGACATAAATTTCTCTCTGTGAGAACATGGGGAACCATATATCGAGTTTCAGGGTTAAATTCAGGCCTTTCAAGTAGTCATAAACAGTTGAATTCAGTAAATTTAACTTCTCACGATCTCACGTGTTGTTATTTGCTGATTTGCATCAACTAATGCCTTTATCAGCTTCAACTGACCTTTCAGGTCCATCTTCGACCTAAAAATTGCCGGATCGAAATTTTGCAAACCAGTTCTGGCACTGGCGTACTGTCAACACATCTTCTCCATACACATTGGTTAATTTCTTTCTGGCATGAACAGCATTTTTACCTTTTCTATAGTAAAATATGACGAAAATGCTGCTTATTGCTCTCCATATTTAAAAGGGCACAAACCAAAAACAACTGCATAGAATTAATTGAACTTTTTCACACACAAGCCTTGCTATATCAGCTCTCAAAACATATAATGATAATGCGGCTTAAGTGTGAAGTTGGGTTCGAAAAAATGCAATTAAATCCCCTGAAAGGAAATTACTTTCCGAAATTCACAATTTACTTGAAAATCATTATTAAATAGTTTATTTTCCAGATCAGAAATAATTAAATTTCATTGTAAATACTGGTCAAAAGTATTCGGACAACCAGTGGCATGGACTCACATATTAATATGATCTCCCTTTTGCTCCACCAGTTTTGGATAGGACTTTCATCACAGCTGAAGTGGCTGGCTACATAATCTGAGCTCTATTTCGTCCCACTATGGGATTTAGATCGGGGCTCTCGTAAGCAAGCCTCGATGTGTGAATGTAGCAGTTATTCTGCTAGAAGAGAAGGACACAGAGTTGGGAGTGTGTCCAAATACATCTCAGAGTTCATGTTTCCAACTGCAGGCTAAACCATGAGAAACTCCCCCACACTATTATTCTTCCACCACCATAATAACCGGATACTTTTGACCACATGGTGTATATTTTAAGCACAAATCCAGTGCTAAATAAATCTTTTTAATTTTTTTAACAGGCGTTGCAAGTAAAGGTTTAAATGGGAAGACATTTTACGCCATGGCATCGTCCACAGCTGCCTGCAGCAGTATGAGATTACTTAAAAGTTGTTCGTTTCCGTCTTGCCTTCAATTTCTGTGTTGTGCGAGGCTGAGGGATCTTATTCCTGATGAGAAGTGTGTTTTGAATGAACTTGATATCCCACCTGGTCTAAAACTATTTTTAGAAAACAATTTGAGCTGGCTTTTGAATCCCAGGTGTGTTGAAAGGCATCCCCGTAAGGACCAAAAGACAGTAACTGCCCTCGAACAACATTCAAGTGGAATGAACTTCATTATTGTTGGTAGTAGAGGAATACCTTATGCTTGTAATCGTTTCCAACAAAAACTGACAGTGAACATGGAATCCTGCCCAAAGTCTAATGAGGATGATATAAGTGAGGATGATCTAAGTGAAAGTGGGTGTAAACGTCCTAGGTATTCTTACAATTATGCTGTAGGATTATCTTCTGACTCTGATAGTGAATCTGAAATGTAATCTATTGTTTTTAAACACCATTTATTGAAACATGTTCCATTTACTTTTAACCTTTTTAATTTGTGATAAGCCTTAATGGTGCATACAGTATGACGTTTTTTCTCTTTTTAATGAACACATAAAACTATTTCATATCTGCTTTCATTATTTTATATTTATGTATAATTTTCGAAACACAGTAACTCATGTTGAGAGTCCTGCTAGCATTATGCATCTGTGGAAGTGTTATTTAAAGAAACTTATTGTTTACATTTGCTTAAACTATCAACAGCTATTATTTTATCAATAATGTCAATTGTTTGTTTCAAATTCACTTTGTATTTTTTTAAAGATTAAAAACTGCCCTAAATAAACCTAAAAAAAATGCTGTATAATTTTTATTTTAAGAAACAAGAAGGGAAAATTCTAAATATGCTTTACAAATAAACTGATGGTAGGTTTTCAGAGTTTCTTTCAATACATGTAAAATACAAGGCCATCATGGAATCAGAATTTGAGATATAAAGCTTGCAGTATTTTAACTTTTTCACTCAAAATTTACCTAATTTTGGAAAGGTAGTTAAATAGTATAGATTTGTCTGTTTTTGCACAATTTATGCAATCAGAACTTTTTAGAAAGTAGTTTATTACTGATACAAATCACATATTTTTATTGCTTTAAAGTTTAAAGAACTGGGGTCGATACTCAGTATCCTCTTCAAGCCCACCTAGCTTGTTTAAGAAGAAAAAGCCTTAACCTCCATTGGTGCACAACAGCTGTTACTATCTTTTTTTGCTATGGTTCTAAAAAGGGAATGATCTGCAGTTCATTATTTTCTTTAGGAGGGAACTCAGTGTTTTTGATGAGAATTCTTTTGAATGTCATTATTAAATGCATGATTAATATAATGAAATGTAGATCCCAAAAACTTAGTGGATTTACAATCTGCTTGAGCGTAATTAGAGAAATTCTACCTTATCTGAATTAAAAAATAAAGTTTATTTTTTAATTTAGAACTTTCTAGCAATGTGTTTGCTAAATATCAATTATTTTGTTGCTTTTGAACTAAAGATTTCCTAGTGGTTACATTGGCACCCATACAAAACTTTTCTATTCGTTTCTCGCCTAAATTTCTTTGATGTTGAAAACAATTGATTAATCAATGGGTAATAAGAATGTCTTGAATTTGGCGAATACATTTTATTATAAAACTTCTGAGAAATTTCATGGTTACAACAACTCTGAACATGTATCTTAAAATGCAAAATAGCAATGTTGTTAAAAGAAAATCAAAATTATCTGCTATAAAACATTTTTATTTAAATACTGTAACAAGATATGATCATTTTTTAATGCAAAGACCTGCTGGCAAGGGTAGCTTGATTCAAAACATCTTGTAAAGTCATTAAAATCAAATTATGAGATACTTCGCAGCCAAGAACTTCAATGTTTTTCAATGCAATTGATAAAATTACACCTGAAACAAACATATTTAAATCGTTAGGAATTTTTACTTTTAGTATTCCGATTTTTTTAGTTAAAACAATTAGCTGATAATTCTTTTCATCAGTCAAAATTTTAACACATACTTGCCAATATTGGATAAATAAAATGAGATTTTACAAGCGACATTTTTTAGGCTATAATGTAAAGTTTTGATACATCATGCATAATCATGTAAGTCAAAAAGAGAAATTCAAAGTTGGAAACAATATAAGCACTACATTTAGCGAAGTAAAAAATATGTTTATAAATTTTAATCTAAAGATTTTTTAAAATCATTATTTATAAATACTGGCAATAGCACAATCTGTTGAGAAATAAGAGAAGTATTTTTGACCTCAGCAGATATTTTTACAACAAAATTTTCAGTCTTTAACAAATATGGAGAGATTTGAGAATATAAGGGTAAACAGGAGATAGTTGTAAAATACAAGAGTTTTTGTTAAAATGAAAATAATGACAAGTGATTAATTGAATAGCACATTCATCTAGAAGAAAGTAATGTGCTCTTTTAAAGTTGTAAAATGATACGTCAAATTGTATTTCCACTAATTATTATTTGGTATCAAAACATAGATCATTAAAAAATTCCTATTTGTTGCACAACCAACAAAATCAGATTGCAAAGGAAAAAAAGGGCACCTTTTAAATGTTGTTTATTTGCTTTAATGGCACTGTAATAGCATGGTTGGCAGGGTGTTGGACTCATGATTGTGAGAGCGGGAGTTCGAATCCAGTTGGCCGAAGATGCAAGTTAAATTTGTCATGTCATGAAGTCCTCCATGTTCTCATAACAAATTATACGTCTGGGTACTGAATTGGAAATTGATTGTTCTTTGGTTCAAGTCAAAATTATGATATGTGGATGAATGAATGGGTTTGCCCTATAAACGGGCATGGCGTATGAGTGTGGTAGAAGTTGAATTCTTGGCCATAGATGGCACCACTGGAAAACATGAACAAACGCACACTCCCTTGCCTCAATTGCTTACGACCACAACAACATTTGATTTAATTCTTATAAGGAAATTTAGGTTCTGAATATTTAGTAATTTATTACTCTTAGGTTTAGATTATTGTCTCGCAAGAAATTAAAACTACAGTAAAAGTTTTTTTGTGCGTTGGATAGAGACCGCATAAAAGAAATTGCAACAAAAAAAAATTGAAAATTTTATAAATTCTTACATGTAATAAACAAGTTTGTACGATATACTACCGAAAACTTTTTTTATGCGGTTGATAGGGACCGCATAAAAAAAGTCGGACTTAGAAAATACTTCAATGATTTATGAAATAGATGAGAGAATGCTTTCAATTGAATGAAATAATTAAATTAGACCTAAAGAAATTGTGAAAATATTTAATTCTTCATTGTTCATATACCTGGAGAAGTTTTCAAATTATACATTAAATAGTGGAATTGTCTGCCTTTTTACTTTCTTTTGGCTATAATTATTCATTTTAAGGGAGTACTTATGTCTAAAAATAAAATATAAATCATTAAAATTACATATAAATAGAAACAAAAGTAACTAATTTATTTATCTTTAATCTCACTATAAAATGAATCCTTAATCACATGAATCGTGTATAAAACTCTGAATACGAAGCGTATACTGTTCTCGCGTCGAGCGACAATATGTACGTAACTGTGACTCTGCCTTGTCAGGAGATTGTTTCAAATAAATGAACACAGCATCGCGAAGACCAGATACATCGTTGTCAAGGAGGCCACGTAATCAGAGTTCGTCCACAACATGTATATGTACATTGATAGTAAACATAAACTGGTGCTTACACCGCTAAGATTCATATACCGCATAAAAAAAATCGCATAAAAAAGGACCGCACAAAAAGAGGTTTTACTGTATTATGAATTCCTTTTCGATATCTATTTTATTGAGATAAAAGGATTTTATTTTATTGTTTTCAGGCTATTCCTTATTTTGTTTAAGCTTTTGAATTGAAAAGACAAAGTTGTTTTGGTAGAAATGACAATTAGTAAATTTGGATTAAAATCTTAAGGCCCTGACAAAAACGCAAATCAAATTACATGTAAAATAAATTTAATAATGTAAGAATTTTTTTTTTTTAATTAAAAATTTTTTTACAAAATTTCTTACAAATTAACTTGGTGTTAGTTTTTTTACCTACAAAATTTATAATTACTTTTTTCTTCATTTATAGTTGCATTAACATTTTTAAACCTTTGGTTATCTTCAGTGATTAATTTGCTCATTTTTTATTTAATTCTTTTAATTTTTCAATTTTGTTGTTGCTTTTTTTCTCTTCTGCAATATCCTCTCTTTTCATGCACTGTAATAAGTCTGATAAGCAACATTTTTATATCAAGCTTTATTTGAGTAATAATGTTTTTTTGAAGTGTCTTCTTCTTCTGAAAGAATTATAATTTTCCAATAATAAGAGGATTATGAAGTATTGTGAGCAATAATTTTATGACCCCTAAAGAGTAAAATCTGGATCCAAGCAACAGAAATATAGGCTGCATACCCACCCATATTTATATAATCAACCAAAGGTTGTTTTAATAGCCCCTTTCAAAGTTGTTTTTCAAAAGCTTCATATAAAACAACAATTTTTAGCAAATAATAACTGTTTGTAAAAATAAAGTTTATAACTTTTAAGATATTTAGCTATTTGCCAAAGCCCAGATGATTCTTTGAGGCTAGATGGGTTTAAAATTATAATTTTGCCTTGAATATGTGGCTTTTTTATGAAAGACCTTTAAGAAATACCATTAAAAATGATATCTTTTGAAGATATAAAATTTTTACTTTCCTTTACTGTTATCAATTTTGAATGTTAATGTTATCAATTTGACTACTGGTAGCCCTAAAACCAATTAATAAGAAAAAAGATTAATCTGCAGTTTTAGTAATTTTATTTAAAAAAAAAAAAGAGTAAAGATATTTATTTTTATTAATTCTAAAATGTGTTAAGTACAATGTGAATTAGTGACATGCCAATCGAATTTTGAAGTAAAAGATTATTTTCCAAAAACTAAAAAAAGTTTCTAGATAGTTTTAATGTATTTAAAAAATTGTGTTGCTAAATATTTGCATTTATAATTGTACAATACTTATTTAATTTTATCTAATCTTTCTATCAAAAAAATAATAACTTTTAATATAATGATCAGATTTTCAAGTACAACCTTCTTGGTTTGAAAAAAAAGACTTCATACACACTTTAGATATCCCAATTAATTAATGAAGACAATTACAGTAGGGTCCCGATTAAAGTGGGCCACGATTAACTTGGATAACTGAAAAACTCCGTTAAAACAAAAAGGAAAGAAAAAAATAGGTAACAAATACAAAATTTATAAGAGTCCAATTCAATACGATACAATTCATATTATAATTAAAAAGCTTACTAAAAAACACTTAAAGAGCATACTTTACAAGAATTGAAGAGTTTTAAATTAAAAAAGTCCTTAATAGTTTTATGTTTTACATTACTTTGGCACTTTTCTGCAGCAATGTTTTTAACATTTTTTTAGGAATAACAGGAAGGCTAGTGTCTACTTTTCTTGTTGTTCTATATATTCAATAGCACAATTCGATAGGTTTTAGTCCATCTGTATGAGAGATTTTTATATAATGATTTTCATCGTCACTGTCTTCACCATTTTCATTATTGGCAATATTAACGATAATTTCATCAGTAATCTCGTGTTGACCGTCAGCTTGTTTGTTTTCCTGAGTGTTAAGAGGATAAAATTCAGAATTTGTTTCAGCGGTAATTTTAAAAATAAAATAGTGCAAAAAAATTCTTTGAAATATTTGATAGCTTTGTTAAAGCGGAAACTTAGATAATCGGGACTCGACTGTATTAGAAACTAACAATGTCAGCATAAGCCTTTTTGTAACCCTGTACAAGGTAGCAAACTTTTAATGATAGATTATAATTCGACACAGTTATACCAATGAAGATTTTTAAATTGAGAAAAAGCTGAATAATTTTAAAACCGTTCTCATTAGTCTAATGAATTTTATTTTTATATTATAACCGTCGTTGAACAGCCGACCCAACTTAATGGGTTTACGGCTACTAATGTTCAACTCCGTAGCCTTGTAATTTTGAACCCAATCCAGAAGACAAGGGAACTCCTGGATCGAGTATTGGGAGAAATTTGCCTTCGTGGAGGACTTTTTGATGGAGCTAACCCGCATTTGCGTTACATGGAGAGGAAGACCACGAGAACCTCCCACGGTTAGCCTGACGGCAAGGGGACTCTAACCCATGATCCGTCTACCACTGAGGATATTTCACGTCAGCACTGTGGTCAGTGCAAGCCGGATGCGGAATTCGTATCGACTGGGATTGGAACCCGGTTCGCCTCATTGGAAGGCGAACGCTCTATCCCCTGAGCCATCGCGGCTCAGTCTAATGTATTAAAATTATTAGGAGGAGAATTATTTTATACAGTACATTTGCAAATTTTTAGATCTTTTAAAATTTTTTGTTTAATTTAAATGATGCTGATGAACTCTGTGTAAAATACGCAAAAAAAAAAAAGATATAATATACCGAAATATATTTTTCAAAAATCTAAAAGCAGACAAACACCAAAACTACCTCTTTATAAAAATGTTGGCTACAGAATGTTTTGGTGTTATATGTAGATTTTGATTAAGTTTTCTATTTAATGTTACTAATAGTTAATTGTTAAAAGCTGTACGCCGATAATATTTTACTTCCCATTTGCACGCTTTTGATGGTTGAAAAGGAAGGAGATTCATTGTGCATGACAATAAATTTTTTGAAGAGGGCTCTTAAATTGTAATTTTCAACAGATTACTTCACTCAAGATATGAAAATTTCAAAATCTTAATTTTTTATGGTTTACATCGTCGTGTTGCTAGAGCACTTTGTAGCCTTGCCTTTTAGACTGATGGGTTTTGTCAGACTTTCTCTAAAAATTCACAATAATATTTTGCATTAATTGTTCAACATCATCGGTGCCACTTTAAAAAAATTTGATGACTGAACTTATTTTTTGACCTATTGATGTATAGCTTTGTTTACTAGAGTTTACAGAAACTTCATCATCAAAACAACTTTTATAATATCAATGACTTAATTACTTTTTTTAGAAATTTTTTTTACTATTCTTGTATATATTTTTTATACTAAATGCAGAATAACACACTCCAAACTTTTTCTTGGAACAATTCATATCTCAATTTTTCCCTCCATCAGTAGTGTTTCATGTTCTAACTCTATAAATTTCATTTTTTATAAATAATCTTAATGTAACTTTCACCAGAATTTTAAAATATTAAGCAGATTCAGCGAAACAAATTTTGTTTGCACAAACACGGATGTTGTAGTTCAGTCAATCCCATTCATTGAATGCAGTGTGACATCAGTACTTGATCATTTCGCTAGGAATAAGAAAAATAACAATATTTACATTAAAAAATAGTTTTAATTGACAATTTTAACAGAAAATATTTCTGGAGAAAAAAGGCTTGATTTTTGTTGAAAAAATAATTTAGGCAGAGATATTATTTAAGAGAGCTCCAAAGACTGATTTCAGTATACAACACGTTAGCTTTGAATGGAGCAAATTATTTTTCCATAACTAAAACACTTTGTTTTAGGTAGGGATGCAGTCAAAAATGAATCATATTTTTTGGCAAATGTCTTTTGATTTGGGTTTAAAATTCTAGACTGAGATTATTTGACATAGTCATAACACCTCCATAACTCATATTTGTTATAGCACCAATTTCTCGAACTTTACTTCGTCAGTCAATTGAAACTTGGTCAATTTTTTGTCATAAAACTCGTTTTTCGTCAAAGAGCGTGAAACAAATTTTCAACTTCTTTATGACTGATATTACGTATATTTTACCTTCTTTTTTTCTTCACTCCGATGCTTCCCAAGAAATGTAATTCCTCAAACAAAACTGTAATCAGTTCGCAACATAAAAAAACATTTATTAATAATTGTATGAAATGAAGTTTGAAGAAAATTAAACATAATCAAGCTACCTAAACAATACTAGCATAAATCTTTTTTTTTCCACCTCTGCTCTCCATCAGAGCCCTACCTTCTTTGTTTTCTCTCTTTTGCTTAAGGGTAGCTTCACCAGATATCACACCCCCTCCCACCTAAAATTGGATCTAGGCTCTCCAAAAGAACTAGATTCAATCCAAAAAAAAACAAACAATGTCTGGTGATGTTAACACCAATGCTCATTCCTTAGCACATAGTATGCTTAATTAGTTTATGATATGAAATATTAGAAAGTTATATGCATATACAGTCAAACCTGTTTATCTCGAACCTCTTTATCTCGAAATTTCTAAAATTCCCTATATTTACTGTCTAAAATCAATGTATTTTCTATGTTTATGTCGAATTTTTTTCTTCAAAACCTCAGTTTCTTGAATTTCTAATAATAGAGCACAAATGTCAAAACTTTATTTATCAGTAGAACTCATAGACAGAGATGAATTTCCTGAATCCACAGGAAGTAGGGATGAACAGGTAGGGGGTGTTTCCTGGAATTTCAGTCACTATCCCTGCACTTCCTTAACTAGAAAGGAATACAGTGATTCTGGCAGTAAGTGAGGGGTTAATGATAGTGACCATCAGGGGTTAGCTTTTCAACATAGATAAGAAAGCTATAGAAAACAGTTGGTACACAAACATGTAGATGCCATTGATGAAAAAAGTTAGACACAATCAGAATTACTGTTTTGCCTTGAGAAATGCATCTCTAAAAACTATCCAAAAGGGTTTTAAAAAGCTGGCTTTAAGAATAGCTGTGAAGATGATAAGTACCTGTATAACTCGAAACCTCTTTATCTCGAATTTTTCGCCTTTCCCGTGAGATTCGAGATAAACAGGTTCGACTGTATAAAAAAATAATGTTCAAAAAAGTTTTTCAAAAGTGTACAAAAGAGGGTTTTTTTTTTTTTTGTTGGAGTTTATGACAGTTCACAATTGTTCCTCAGTTTCTGGTCTTGACAAAGCATCTGCATTTGTCAATTTAGCAACTGGATAGTGTACAACAGAAATGTCATATTTTTGCAAGACAAGTGCCCATCTCTGCAATTTATATGATTGCGGAGCATTCTTGGTTATGAAAGTTAACAGATTGTGATCCGTTATTAGCTCTACATCTGATCAGAAAATCAGGTTCCAAACTTTTTTTAACTCAACACTGCAGGGTAAGCCTCGCTTTCAATAGTTGGCCATGCCTGCTGAGCTTTAGTCAACTTCTGGCTGACATAGCTGATAGGATAACAGATCCCATCTCTCATTTGAGATAGACATGCTCTGATGCCAATGGATAAATCATCACATTGAATCGCAAGAGTCTGTCCAGCCACTGGGGTATGAAGACTAGGTGCTTCAACAAGATTTTGTTCTAAGTTCTCAAACGCTCTCTGGTGTTCCAAGACTACTATTCCTCTCTGGGCATCACTTTTCAGTTAACTCAGTGGGTGGGTAAACAACCTCTGCATAGAGGGGTACGTAATCTCTATAATAATTGAACAAACCTAACCGACTTTTTAGCTGCTTTTTTGTTTGCGGTCCGGCCAGTTCTTGGATTGCAGCCCCTTTCTCTGGATCAGTCCGATTACTGCCAGATCCTATGATATGTCCTAAATATTTAATGTGCTTCATAGCAAAAGAACATTCCTTTAAATTCACTGAGTCCTAAATCTAACAATTTCTTAAAAATAGTGTCCAGATGAAGTAAGTGTTCATCCCACGTTTCGGAAAAGATGGCTATATCATCTATATAATATAAGCCCTGGCAAAGTCTTGGTAATTAGATAGCGCTCTATTCATCTCCCTTTGAAATGTGGCTGCCGCGTTCCGCAAACAAAAGGGCATTACTTTAAAACAGTATTGAGCTCTATGAGTTTTGAAAGAAACTAAATGCTGGCTTTCTTTCTCTAAAGGAATAGCCCAGTATCCTTTGGTTAAATCAATTTTTGAAATCACGTGTGCCTTTTCAATTTGAAATAGTAAATCAGTCTGATTTTCCATTGGGAAGTCACCCGGTATCGTTACTGCATTTAAGGAGCGAAAGTCTACACATAAACGAAGATCTCCATCATTCTTCATTATGCAAACTACAGGATAAGCAATCTCTGCTTCACTCTCTTCAATAAGACCTAATGTCAACAGCTTATCGATTTCTTTCTCCACCAGTGGCTTTAATGCTTCTCGGATTCTATATACATATGGCTTTTTCCTTTCAGTTTCTGTTAATCTGATCTTATGTTCACAAATTTTAGCAATTTGGACTTAATTTGAAAATACCGTTTTGCACTTTTCTAACAAATTTAACAGTTCTGATATTTATTATCATCTAAATGATTTAAATTAATTTCCCAAGGATTGAAAAAATTTGTAGAGTTGTTCATATTAGATGGATGGATTGGATCTCACCCATCTCATCTTCCCTCTCAAATACTACACCCACTACCTGTACTCTGTTGGAAAATGTAAACAAGTAGATGGGCAGTGTTTTCCTCTTTGCTGTGTCACTTCCTGTGGGAAGTTGGATCACTTCTTAGGGGAAGTCGTGTCACTTCCTGTTATCTCAGCTATACTACGTTTCACCTTAAGTTGGCACTGCAGGGAAGGGTAGGGAATGTAATGCCTTTGAAAAGTAATTCTTCGCTATTTTGGAATTAATTGCTATTTAAATGCGCGTACAAATATAAATACATGTTGCATAATAAGAAAAGTTTATCTTGAAACATGTGTTAAAAGTTTTTCATGTTTAAATGTACTTAACTTATAAATACCTTCTCAGGAAAGCGAATGTACAAAGAAGGAGGTGTTTTAGTTTGGCGCTGAATTAGTTTTGCCGCTTTGGCTATGTTTTTACACTGGTCAGCCAGCTCTTTCCATTATTCTTGCCTTTGCTTAAGTGTCCTATCTCTTGTGTAGTTCTTATTTCACTTTCTTTCACTCGCATCGTTTAATTGTTCTTTTATTTTGTTTTTTATTAGTTATTAACTGTTAATCAATTGTTTTTACAATGTTAATCTACAATTTGTTATTTTTTACTAGTTATTTATTGTTAGCTCGTTTTTTACAGTTATTAATTTTTGTGTGCATTAATTGTTGATTTTTTGTTGTGATTCCTTGTTAGATTTTCTTCTTCTTTTTCTGTTGCTAATTACTAAATGCTTCAGTGCCTGCCATTGGGGAAAAAAAACAACAACTAAATGTTAGCATGTTTTTTTGTTAGTTTGTATTATTTTGTTACTTATTAATCGATAGATTTTTTTCTTTTGTAAGTTATTAATCTTTAGCTTGCTTAAATATATTTCAGCAAGCAAATATATTTCAGAAAAAAATTACTTTGATAGTAAAAAAAAAAAAAAAACTTTTCTGAAAAAGAATTTGAATTTTTTATTTATAAAAAAAAAGAACAGTAAATATTAAAAAACAGGGGGATGATATTTTTCATGATCAATAATTTCCTGCTTATGTTGACTTTTCCTTTCCCCACAAACCGCCAATGTGGGATAAATTAACATTAAATGTACATTAATCTACAAAAAATAAGTAGCATATAAAAATAAATATTTAAAACAAAGTATTTATGCGCATCTATGCATTTCTTTTTTTTACTTAGATATCGGCAAAAAAAAAAAAAAAAAACTTTATAAATGTATATATTTTTTTCTATTGTTAAATTAGTTTCGTTTAGTTAAAAAATCATAATAAGAAAATCTGTTTTTTAAAAATCATAATAAGAAAATCTGTTTTTTAAAAATCACAATAAGAAAATCTGCTTTTTAAAAACCATAATAAGAAAAATCAGCTTACAACTCAATATTCACGTCCTCCACATTTGAACACAGTACAAAAAATCATTTCGGGTTATACATTCTAACAAACTGCATCTGGGTCACATTATGTTTAATATGTGCTTAGGTTCATTTCTGTATACCCCCCTTCTTTTTTTTTTTTCAAATTTCATATCTCAATATTTGCTTGTTACAACCAAGTGCTTGTAAAAAAATCATAAAAGCTTAACATGTTTGCTGTGGTTGTCGTAGGCTATGAAAGCAAGGGGTGTGGATATTCTTGTTTTCCAGTGGCGCCATTTGTGGCAGAGAATTCGACTTCTGCCACGTCTATACGTCACACCTGTTTATAGGGTGAACCTATTCATACATTCATCCACAGATCATAAATTTTACCTGAACCAGAGAACGATCAATCTCCAATTCAGTACCCCAAAGGAATAATTTGTTATAAGAACATGGAGGACTTTGCGACCCAGCAGATTTAACACATACCAGCCACATTTTACTTCATAGGGAGTGTTCGGCCGACTGGATTCGAACTCACATTCGTGAGAATATAAGTTCCTGCTAACCAGGCTAACATGCTTATTAATATGAAATTATAAATATAGTATACTGTACAGTTAATTTGCTTCAAACTGTGTGATGGCTTTTTTACAGTGTTCTTCAGATACGACATCTTTGACATTAGGTTTGCTTATGCTCCATAGACAAGTATTTTTGAGTTCCTCGTTATAAGCGACTTTATTTGATCATTTATTAATTTTTCTAGTTCCTTACTTTAATGTTGATTCTATTATATACTTTCTATGCTATTTATGTATTTTAGACTAAATTTTGTATTTACTGATAAACAAAGGTTTTAAATACTTTACTTTTCTCTTCTGATAAATGAGTCCCAAATTTCCACATGGATGTTAGTAACATATCCTTAGCCAAAAGTGTGTCCTCCTTTACAGCACTTAAATCTTGGAGAGTTACTAATGAAACAAGATGACAGAAACTGTGACAGAGCTAGTAAGAAAAAAAAATTGTTTTTGCTTTTTAGATTGTGTTAATACCAAAATGTTACTTTTAGATTGAGTTAAAGTAATGACAAAATTTTGAAAAGATATAATGATAGCAATGCTATACTTATAGAGGCTTGCAAGTAATTTGCAAGCAGGGAATGGATTGCACATGGAAGTTAGAGAACTTTTAAAAAAGTTTAAGTATTATTAATTATATTCTTTTTATCTCCGTTGTCGAACAGCCCACCCAATTTTGGGTTTGCGACTATTAATGTTCAACTCCGTAGCCTTGTAATTTTGAACCAACCTAGAAGACAAGGAAACTCTTGGATCTATAGTATGACCCCCAGAGGTATTATTTGTTATGGAGGGAAACATGGACGACTTTGTGAATTGACAGATTTAATGTGCATCAATCATAATTTACTACACAGGGAGTCTTCGGCCGGCGGGGATTGAACCCACGAACTCTTGGACATGGGCCCAGTGCCCTACTAACTGTCTGCTATCCTGGCCACTTATTAATTATATTGTCTGTATTGAACTAATTATTATGATATAATTTATGTATTAAGTTAGAGGTGCACAACCTGCGGCTCGTGAGCCACATAAGGTTCACCAACTCTCGATGTGCTGCCCGTGGCAGCAATCTAAACGAAAAGAGGAAAAAAAGAATTTTTTTTTGTTGAAAAAAGAAATTCGGAAATTTTTAGCTATATACTTTTTGACACACCCAATCTCAATCAATGTAGTTTTTCAATCAGTTTTTTTCATAATTTTTAACCCTATAAGCTTTTTTTAAATCAAAGTTTTTAACTTGCATTTATTTTAATAACAAGGACGTATATATATATATATATATATATATATATAAATAAATTTAATTCCATTAAAGGATTTTTTTATGTTAAAATTTATGTTTTAATGGATTTTTGTATTATGTAATATGATAAAGAAAACATGAATTTTCCCATAGTTTTCCCATAGTAATTATTTCAAGATATCAAATTTTCTTTCTAAGAAACTGATACTGATTCTGTTTTTCTTTTTTTTTCTTTCTAAGTAATCAGTCTTGCAGTTTCTAATTTTAAACATTTAAAAGCATTTAATTTTATGCAAAGATATTACAAGGCTAACTTGAAAAAAAAAATTTAGTTCCTAGAACAATGATGTTTATATAACAATTGCTGTCAATATGTCTATCTAAATACTTAATCATGCGGAACTTCATGGATCAAACTGCTATGCATGTGGCCCTTCACTCAAAAAGGTTGTGCACCCCTATATTTAGTGTTTAGTTTTACTATGGGTACACACTCCCAAGTGCATAGTTACAAAATTTTCATAGAGGTGAATAGTTTCAAAATTTTCATAGAGGAGGTGAAGGATTAGCCAAAATTATAACTGCCTATCTAATATTTTAGCATTCCCCCACTTTTATATAAAAGAATAAGAAAATGGAATAGTTTGCCAATGAATTAAAATCTTAAATTTATAATTTGATAATTTTTTTAAATTCCAAACTTAAGTTCTTAAAACTTTTAAGCAGCTAAAAATTTTAAAATAACACTGAGAAACACTTGAAAAAGTCAAAATTTCAAAGTTAGTGTACGATATTTAATAAAAAATTATATTTTCTTTCTTATTCAGGAACCGAAAACAAAAATTTTGTGAATAGGAATTTTAAAATTCGAACATTTGCAGAAAATGAGACTTCTTAATGCGTACTGGTGCATACTTAGTTCTAAATGTCTTACCTGACATATTAATTTTGATAAATACAGTCAGAAATAAAAGGAAATAATACGAACCTGTTCAGATAAATTTTCTTGGTGTTTTATTTCTTTGAAGTTGGCATCTTTGTTTGCAGACAGCAAAGAGAGCAAAATCTGTTTCCAGAGTTGAGGAAAAACAGCACCATATTGTGTCCTGCACTTTAAAGAAGATGCTGCTTGAACACAACTTATTCTAACTTTAAAATTTGGAGATTTATTAAGGACAGAGATTAAAGCAAGCAGTATGGTTTCCTAAAATATGAAAAGTATTTTTCTATATACACAATGTGCCTTTCTACCTTTGCAAAAAGCAACAGATTTCTTTGTAAGTAAATCAAATAAAAGAAAATGCTAAAAATTAAAGTGTACAACAGTAACATTTTTTAATAAGTATATCAACATGATTTATGTTAAAACACAAAATTTCAATAGAATTGGTTAAGATATACCAATTTCAAAAATGTTTTCTAACAAAATTTTTTTTTTTTTGTTCATCCATGGGGGGTCTTGATTTGCTCATTTTTACTGAAAAGAGTTTGAGCAACACTTATGTTAGATACCAAAGTTCCTTTATTGTCAAAAATCCCTTATAAATTTGAAAAATAACTATTTCAAAAAACAATTAATAAAATCTGAAAAAAACAATACAATTGAAGAAAAGAATGATATTTATAAAACTGTTAACTAAACTGTTAAATAAAACTTATTTATTTTCTTCAGTTCAGTATTATTTTTCTAACCTCTTTTAAACACAAATAATTTCTAAAGATGAAGAATAGTCAATTGAATTTTCAGGTATTATGGTTGACTTACATCATTACTTTTTTAGAGTGTTATTTGCTTTTTAGAGTGTTTTAGAGTTCATTACTTTGTTAGTGTTTATTTAGTTTCTGGGGAGGGGGGAAGGAAAAGATGAATAGAATTAGTTTTTTAGAATAGAATTAGCTGAATTGTTGTTGTACTTGCTTACTGACATCTTTCAATAATGTTTCTAAGAATAATTATGGTTTTGAAGAATAGAAAAGGAAGGTAGATCTTACTGCAACAGTAACATAAGAATTTTGAAATGAAAAAATATTGAAACCATAAAGTAAGGCTGAGCATTCCTTATAAATATATTAATACTTAAAACAAATATTGAATCTAATAAATCACTATGTATGACTACATATAATGAATATACCCAATAAATCAGTAGAGAGGAAAGCGGAACTCTTTAGGGTAATAAATAAAAAAAATAAAAAAATCAGACTTCACTAGGGGTTCAAAAAATTTCGTTTCAAGTCAAAAGTTTTTTTCCCTCCTGTATTTTTTATGACACTTGATGTAATTCTTTTTTATTTGATTTTTGATAAGGATTGAAAAATGTACATCTAGAATAGGTATTAATGAATATTCAGTAAATTATTAAAGCATCGGATTAAGTCTTTAAAATGAATTATTAGTGGTTATTTATTTTCTGCCGATAACATTAAATTTTTAATACATAAGTAACATTTTATTTTCACGAATAATTGTAATAAATAAATATCATACCTGGAAGAATTAAACACAGAAAAATAATACAGTGAAATTAAAAAGGTCCCCGTTTTGCACTGGAAAAATACACATTTTGAAAAAATTAAAATTTTAAGTCATATTTCATTAAAGTGGTGTTTAGTTACTAAGTTTAAAATTTTATTCAAATCAATCACATAACTTCCCATTTTACCTGCTTTGCAAACCCCTGTGTGTGTTTGAATAATAATAATTATTTTAAATTTAATGAAATGGTTAACACAACTATTTTTAGCTGTGTTTCCATTTAATACCTATTTTATAAAACTATTTGTTCGAAAAGAAAAAAAAAATCTTTTAATAAGCTACAAAAGACATCTCCCGAGCAAGTGTAGCACTTTAGAGATTTCTTTTTGTTTTGTTCCGTTTTATCTTAAAACTTTATTTCCTATTTTTTATGTGATACATTTTTTACTTAATTTGTTCTATTTTGTTTCAATTTTTTTTAGTGCTCCTCACACTATTGTATTGATATATTTTGATTTGGCTATATTGGTATAATATTAGAAAGTACTCCTTTTTGCAAATATTGTGTGAGCTGATGAAGAGATTATATGCTTTTATTTTCCAGTTTTTTAATATACAGGGTGTTTATAAAGTCCCGGACCCATTTTGATGTTAAATTACTCATAAAATAATAAAAATAGATTAAAATTAATAACATAAATGGTTAGATAGACTCAAAAAGTTTCATGACCCTTGTCATTGAACTTCCACGTGTGCCCCCTTCGTCGCATGGAGAATATCAAGTCGATAGTCAATTTCACGCCAGGTAGCGGCAAGCATGTCGGCATCCACAGAGGCTATTGTGGTTGTTATTCTGGATTTTAGGTCATCAATGTTCATGGCATGAATGGCATTGTTAATCACCATAATGTGCGAATATGGGGATCTGAAAACCTCCATGACTACCGTGAGGCAGAAAGGTATTCCCCAAAGGTTAATGTGTGGTGTGGACTAATGCACGACCGAGTCATTGGGCCTTTATTTTTTACAGAAAAGACGGTCTCATCAGTCGTATACTTAGACATGTTGGAAAACTTCGTATTTCTACAACTAGAAGAGCTTTGCAACAAGATGGTACACCACCTCATTGGGGTATAATCGTTCGTAGTTCTTTGAATGACCATTTTCCAGGAAGATGGATTGGGCGAGGAGGTCCAATTCCTTGGCCACCCAGATCACCTGATATAACGCCGCTGGACTTTTTTTCTTCGGGGATTTATAAAGGACAATGTTTACAGGAGGATCGTGTCGAACATTGATGACCTAAAAGCCAGAATTACAACCGCAATAGCCTCTGTGGATGCCGGCATGCTTGCCGCTACCAGATGTGAAATTGACTTGACTCCATGCGGCGAAGGGGGCACACGTGGAAGTTCATTGACAAGGGTCATGAAACTTTTTGAGTCTATCTAACCATTTATGTTATTAATTTTAATCTATCTTTATTACTTTATGAGTTATTAAACATCAAAATGGGTCCGGGACTTTATAAACACCCTGTATATATAAATATTTCATTATAATAATTTTTATTTTTCTCTTTTTATTAATCTTTAATATTTTCTATGTTTTCTCTATATTTTTAACTTATACATATATGCAGTAATCTCTTACTTATGCACACTCTCTTTTATATGCGTTTCTCACTTATATGACACCAGTCTAGCAGTTCTGGCTGGGGATATAGAAAAACAATAATAACTTTTATTCCTTTAGGTATTGCTCTGAAAAACCACCTCACTTTGAGAAGTAGGAGTCTCAAATTTGTAGCTTATCGTAAGAATTTCCATCCTTTTCTCATGGAATGCTCTTGTTTTTCTTATCTTCTTTGTGTAGTCAACTCTCACACCACTCTCTTAACTCTCCTCATTTTAAGGTCTTAGATGACTCCCTACTGCTTAGTTAGTAAGGTAGTCCTTTCTCTTTTATCTCCTATTGTTCAAAGTCCAGGAGCACATTTCACTTAGAGGGGTAGCTGTTGGGATTGAGGCAGGTAAAACTGACAGCCAATTAAAGATGTTAGTGCAAAAACCATGTGACATCGTCGACTAACTAAAGATAATTCGTCGGTGGTTAGTTAGATGCTTGCTTTTCAGCATGGCAAAGAGAACAAAATTGTTGCTTTCATTTAAAATGGATGTATTAAAAAGAAGAAAATCCTTGAAAACTTTGGTGGAGTCTTTTAATGTCCTCGAATCACTGTTACGAGGGTTTTTCGATAAGCGATTATAATAGTGAGAATGTGGAGTGCAATAGAAAAAAGCAGGATTCAAGGTGGGAAGTTTTGTTGTCATGGCTGCTTCAAACATTCCTGTTAATGTTGAACTCTTCAAGGTGAAAGCTGTACCAAAGATTTTGATATACAAAACTTTTCAGCATCTCACGGATGGGTTGAAAAATTTAAAAACAGACATGGATTAGCAACTTGTGTCCTTTCTGGAGAAAGTGTCAATGAAGAAACTGTTGAACAGTGGAAAGAGCAATTGGCCACTTTAACAAAAGGATACGAACTAAAAAATATGTACAATTGTGAAGAAACAGGACTTTTTTATAAAATGATGCCCAGCAAAACTTTATCATTTAAAGGAGAATCATGCTATGGTGGGAAGAAAAGTAAAGAAAGGTTAACTGTTTTGTTATGTTGCAATGCTGATGGCTCAGAAAAATTCACACTATTAGTAGGGGTGCACAACCTTTTTGAGTGAAGGACCACATGCACAGCAGATTGACCAATGAAGGGCCGCATGCCAAAGTATTTAGACATATTCACAGCAATTGTAGGTAGTAATTGTTATAAAAATATCATTGTTCTAGAGGCACTAAATTCTTTTTGTAAGTTAACCTTGTAATATCTTTGCATAAAATTAAATGCTTTTAAGTGTTTAAAATTAGAATCTTCTGAACTGATTACTTAAGGAAAAAAAAAAAAAACAGAATCGGTTTATCAGAAAAAAATTTAAATAAATTAAATAATTAAAAAAACTATGGGAAAATTAATATTTTTTTAATCATATTACATAATACAAAAGTACATTTAAACATAAATTTTAACTTTAAAAAAATTGTTCATAGAATTAAATTTTAAAAAATATATATATTCTAGTTATTAAAGTAAATTCAAGTTAAATACTTTGATTTAAAGAAAGTTTATAGGGTTAAAAATTATTAAAATTGAAACAAAAACCCTTCAGTGGAAAATAACATTTAGCATTTAGTAGGGAATATAACTTTAAAACAGTTTTATTTTAAATTAATTATAAGAGGCAGGGGCAGAGAGAGAAAGAAAAAGAAAGCATTAATTTTGAAGGAACTATTTTCCTTAATAATAAAAAACTAGTTAGATACTTGTTTACAACTTTTTACGACGAATATTTTTTTAACATGACACTTACTATTTACAATTAGTAATATTTACATTACTTTACGAAACTAATTTTGATTACATTTTTTACAGTTAAAATTTAATGAAATACAATTTATTTCCCAGCATATAATCATAAATGATATGAACTGTTACAAGTATATAGAAAATGATTAAAAAAAATTATTAATGGTTATCCTGTAATTTGCAAAATTTTTAAATATTCTGATAATTTTATTCACTTGATCATGTAATAGCTTTTTCAAGTCATTAAATCAAAATTTAAATGATTTTGTTTAAAGACTGCAGTGTAATTTCGAACAGGCCAAATTTATTCTGGAAAACACTCTTTCGACAGAAGCTGTTGCTGTGGGTAGGGGCAAATAACTTATTCAGTTTTGGAATTTGTCCTAGATGGTGTTCTTCCTTTCCAGATTTTTAAATCGCATGAATACAAATAGCAAAGAGTTATTTTTTAATTGCTTGAATATGAATTGCTATGTGTGATTTTTAAATTGCGTAAATTAAAAACGCTATGCGTGATTTTCAAATCGCGTGAATACGAATTGAGATGTGCGTTTTTTAAATTGCGAAAAGACTACTCACAAAGCATGATTTTTAAAATGCGTGAATATGAATCGCGATATATGGTTTTTAAATCGCGGTGTATGGTATTTGAATTTCGAGAAGAGAAACAACATATGATTTTTTAAATGCCAGAACACGAATCGCATCATGTAATTTTTAATCTTGTGAATTTAGATCGTTGGATGATTTTTAAATCTCGTTTTTGTTAATATGAAATGCGATGCGCAATTTTAAGATCGCGTAAATTCGAATTACGATTTTTAAATTACGAGAACAATTGAAACGCATAATTTGTAGAATGCGTAAATACGAATCACGACGTGGTTTTTAAATCATGTGATAACAAAAAGAATAGGTTGGGTGTGTGTTGTTGAACTTGCACAACTAAAGACTAAAGAAATGAGCACGTGATTTGAATTATTTTTTAGAAAAAGGGACCGCGTTTGATATAAATGTACACAAATCATTTTGTTTTTTACTTTTTTATTTTTATTCTCTTCAGAAAGGGATCAATTTTGCTTAAAAACGTAGTTACTACTTAAGTTACAAAAAGAAAAAAAAAAATTAAAACAGAATCGAATTTTACGAGTTGTAATATTGTGTTAAAATATCAGAATATTATAAATCACAAGTAAAAATGTAGCGATAACTGGACAGAAAAAAAAAAAAAAAAACACGTTCGAAAAACCTCTTATATTTATGTTAAAATCGGCACAAATGGAGCACGTAAAAAGTAATTATTTTAATGCGCGATTCAAAACTCTCGTGCTCTCAAATTATAGTATTAAAAATATCAGAATTTTTTTAAATCACGGGGAAAAGCGTAGTAATAACTACGAAAGAAATTATCAAACTCCTTTTACATTTGCGATGAAATGGGCGTAAATAAAGCTCGTCAAAATTTCATGTACTTAAATGCGGGATTCGAAATTAAAGTATCGCAATAGCGTATAAAAAATATCGAGACTTTCAAAACCTTGTAGAAATGTGTAACAATAATTGCCAAAATAATGATTGAAATATAATTTGATTTGCGATAAAATCGATACAAATAAACCACGTCAAAAAATGGTTATCTAAATGAGCGATTCTTTCATCACGATTCGTAAAAATATCGTGCTAAAATATTAAAAAATGCGTAGCAATAACTGCCGAAAAACAGATCAAAAGTCATTTAGATTTTTCTCTAAGTTTGCACAAATAAAGCGTTTCATAACTTTCAAAAATCGCGATTTTAGAAACTTTGTGAAAATTCGAAATTCGTATATCATAATAATGATGTATTAAAAATATTGGCATTTTCAAAACTATGCCTAAATCCGTAGAGTTAACCATCGAAAAACAGCGATCGAAAAGTATATTGATTGAAATTGGGTGCATCACAATTTTAAATGCGTAAATTTCAACTTTCCAAATTATTTTATTTAAAAAAAAAATAAAAAAAATATTTTTCTCTTTTTTTCCCTTCTTCATGTTGTTCAGATTGCGGCCGCGGGCCGCACATTGAGGGTTGGCGGGCCGCAGGTTGTGCACCCCTACCATTAGTCATTGGAAGATCAAGCAAACCACGATGTTTTAAGAATGTGAAAAAGCTCCTATGCGTCTATAATAGCAATAAAACGGTGTGGATGACATTGAACATTTTTTGGATTTCCTTTATAAATTTGACAGAAAAATGGAAAAAGAAACACGAAAAGTTGTTTTATTTATAGATCAATGAATGCCCTGCTCATCTACAAAACTTACCGAATTTCAACAACACAAAAGTTAATTTCTTTCTTGCAAATTGCACGAGTAAAACTCAACTCTTCGATCAGAGCATCATCCGTTGTGTAAAAGTACACTATAGAAAAACTTTAACTCGTCGTCTTTTGGCTGCCATGGAAACAAAACTTCAGGCAAAAGACTAGCTAAAGCAAATCACTGTCCACGATGCAATACAAATGCTGTGCTCACCAAGAAGAAGCATCACAGACAAGTGTATTCAAAACTGCTTTAAAAAAAGCGGGATTTCTGCTTACAGAAGAATCTGAATGTGAATGTGAAGAGCCGGAGTCAGAAAATGAAAACGACATCAGTGAAGAGGATTGGAATACTGTATCTGTTGGAATAGGTAATTGTACTTTCAACGAATTTGTTGACGTAGATGAAAATGTAAAGCTCAATTGTGAGATATTAGAGAAATTGAAGCTAAAATAAATGGTGGCGTCAAGGATGAAGAAGATACCGCAAAAGTTCCCAACTCACAGTCGCTTTAGAGGCACTAGAAACTCTGTGTCATTATTTTTAATTTCATTCTGGAAGTGAAGGAACTTTTTCAAGTCTTGATGGACTCGAAAAGGCTCTTTTTGAAAACTGGAATAAAAATGGGAAAAAATTGGAATAAAAATGAAATTTAGGTATGTAAGCATTTTAATTTTTTTTAACTAATTTATAGTTAAATCAACTGAAATTTGAATCTCCTCTTATCAATCAAGTATACATAGTATTAATATGAAATATAATGTAGTAAAATATACTAATGTTCTATTTTTAAGCTCTTTATTATGGCTTTTCATTAATGAGTGTGACTCACTTATGCAAGCTTTCCTGTGGCCCCTTGCCACCATGCATGAATGAGAGGTCACTATATACATATAGGTATATATATGCATGCCACAGGCTAATACTGTTTGTTGCAAACCACTGCCTTTACTTAGCCTCCAAGGTTCACTGCGGAAAGCCAAACAAACGATGGCAATTTGCATAGCAGAGCCTGATTTTCCAAAAAGCCTGCAGCTTATTATGCATAATGTCCTACTTACTATTCCCTCGAAGTGATGTTATTTTAATGCTTGTTAAATACATCTGCACTAAACTGAATATTATAATAACGCAAACATAATTTAGCTTCCTTTTGTTATCAAGAAAATCCCTTCTAAAAAAGTATTTAAAATTTTTTCGACTTTTTGAAATGAAAGAAATTGACAATTCATCAAATTTAGAAAAAATACCATAGAAATGACTTAAACCATCATTTCTTTTGATGTTATAGTATATTAAACATCTTGAAGTGCTTTAGAATATAGGAAGAGGGACATACATTATTTATTTTATTTTATAACCGCCATTGAACAGTCAACCCAATATAGGCCTTGTGACTACTAATGTTCAACTTTATATTCTTGTAATTTTGAGCCCATTCCAGAAGTTGTAGCTGTTTGTAATTGCTATATTCATTTTGAATAACCCTGTACATGGTTCCCACTCTTTCATCAAAGCAAAAATTAAGGACTTTTAAGTCCTTTTTAAAAAAATTAAGGACCTTAAAATTAGTTTATCATCAATTATACATATATCCACAGTAACAGTGCCAATTATTTACCTCATTTTAAAAAAAATATAATTGCATTTATAACCAGTTTTTGCCAAAGTGGGCCCAGGCAACTTAGTCAGGTCGACCAACTAGAAAAAACCTACATTTTCCAAGGTGGACGTTTTTAAAATTCATTATACTAGATTATTTCACTTCAAAAGTAAAATAATTGTAAATTATTGTCCTTAGAAAAAGACTTCCAAAGAATTGAAAATTATTCATAAATTGAAATGCATTTAACTTGTTTTACAAGTATTCTAATATGCCTTTAAATAAGATAGAAAAGTGATGTATTTATTCTTTATAGACTCCTAAAACCTTATAAAATTTTTTTAAACTTAAATGAAATTATTATTATTGTTTAGTTCGTTTTTATTAATAAAAATTTCATTGCAAGTAATATATGATAATAAATATTATAATGGTGGGAAGAAAACTTGAAATATTTCTAGATTGTTAAGGTTTAATAAGATCTACAAAACTAATTTTTATTCCAATTTTAATGATTTCTTTGAAATTGAACTTTTTTCTTCTGTTTGTAAAATAAAGAGCAGAATTTGAAATTCATAATTTTTTTAAACATAAAAAACTTGTGGAAATAAATAAATTTTGAAAAAATATTGAAGGCAAATTTTTATATTTTGTTGTGGATGATATGCACCACCTATTTAGTGGTGGACCAATCTTGCTAAATATTTGGCAACACCAAAAATAATTTTTTTTTCTATTAATAAAATGGTTCATTTATAAGGGAATATTAGAAGAATTAATTCTAAAAACTTAAAGTAGAGTTATGCATGGTAATTTATTAACTATGACATGTTAAATTAAGTCCTAATCTCAGGTAAATACAAGCCAGACTAATATAAAATGCACCTTAAATTGTTCCATTTTTTTTCGCTAAATATTTTTATGTAAATTTTAATAAGATAAAAATGCAATTATAGTGGTGAAAATTGATGATTTTTGATTCAAAATGTTTCATATATTAGCAACTTATGGGTGCAACTGTTTTGTTTCTCAATGTAACATATAAATTAGTTTTTTAAAGTGGTGAGTACATTGCTATGGCCATAAAATTCTTAATTAACTTCTTAAGGTGAGGTTTCTTGATACCTATAAATCATTTTTTTGTTTCATCATTTAGATGTAGATGTAGTTAATTTACGTCGCACTAGAGCTGCACAATGGGCTATTGGCGACGGTCTGGGAAACATCCCTGAGGATGATCTGAAGACATGCCATCACAATTTTGATCCTCTGCAGAGGGGATGGCACCCCTGCTTCGGTAGCCCAACGACCTGCATGCAAAGTCGAGCACTTTACGGTAGAACCGTTTAATGAGGACCAATACCGCACACCCTCGGTCCCTACGTAGACTGATCCAAGTGGTCACCCACCCGCACACTGACCGCAGCCAGTGATGCTTGACTTCGGTGATCTGCTGGGAACCGTGTCTTAACGATCAGTCCACTGCGGGACGTTTCATCATTTAGAGGTACTTACTTGTACTTTCTCTTTATCATCTTTTCCTAATATTATTGTCAACAACTGTTAAAATTTGATCCTAAATTAAAAGCTTAAAGTTATAAGCGGTACTTTTTTATTATAAAGATAAAATAATCTTGTAATATCACTTCACTATATATATATATATATATATGTATATATATATACACACATATATACATATATATATATATACATATAAATATACATACATATATATATACATATATATATACACATATATATATATATATATATACATACATATATATATACATACATATATACATATATATATACATATATATATACACATATATATATATACATATTTATATATATATATATATACCAAATATTGAAAAATTTTATGAAAGGGAATTATAACCATTTTGAAATAATTACTAAATAGCAAATGCGTTATACAGTCAAACCCCGCTATAGTGAACCTTCAAGGGACCGAAGTTTCGGTTCACTATAACCGGGAGTTCACTATATCCGTTATGCAGGCAATTTAACTAATGGTTCCCAAACTCCTCCCTTTTATTACACATTATTCAAATATATGACTGAAAAATATTATGTAGTAACAAAAAATGTGTTATTTTTCATTACTTTTCGTCTTGCGTACAAAAAAAATTAGTAATCTTTAGCTGATGAGCAATCCTCTCCATCAGATATGGAAACAGTTCCCTACTCACACATAATTTTTCCTGAATTTCTGTTATTCCGCTTTTTAAACCTGTCTAACCTGCCATTCGAGCACATAAAAGAAGTATCATAAAATCGCTTAGCAAATTCATCGACATTTGTCCAGATACTGGAAGATTGCAGCTTCTTCGATTGGTGAACCACTTCAGTAATGCTTATTCATTATCCTTGTGATCTGCTTTTCTCAACTTTTTTCGGCCATCTAAATTTTTTTCATGAGCAGAAATTATTAATTGCCTATTTTTCCATATGTTACAAACTGCAGATTTGGAAAGTTTATATTCCCTGTAAATATCAGCTTGATTGTATCCATTATCAATTTTTCTGATTATGCCAATTTAATTATCAATATAGAACGTTTTACGTTTACTGCTAGCCATACTTTAATTTGATACACTTGTTTGCAGGAGTTTTTTAACTGAACTGAGAGCAAAAAGGAGTTGAAATGAGGGCCTTATCAACACATCTCTATCAACACATTGTGTCTAACTCTTTGACCAATAATGAATAATTACTCATTTCCTCTGACAGAAAATGCATATTGATCCCACTGACACCTTACAGGTGCATCCTTTGCCTGGGTTGGAAACATCTGCTTGGTTTGTTTAGGGATGGGAAAGTGAGATAAAAGAAGCAAACAAGAAAAAATGCTTATCGCTACATTCCCCTCTATAGATGGTTTTGAAAATCGGTATATGTATTTAATTTTAAGTAGAAATTTCAAAATTATTAAAAAAAATTAAAAAAAAAAGTTCATTATATCCAACTTCCTCTCATTTTTGGTTCACTATATCCACAAAAAATAACATTATCCGTGTATAGCAAGGCACAGAACCGAACATTTTGTTCACTATATCCGGGAGTTCACTATAGTGGGGTTTGACTGTATTTATTTTTCTTTGTATAAAATTGTATCCAACCAAAACTGTTTTTTGGAATTAGCTGTACATAATATTAAACAGTTTGACGTGAAACATTAACTAAGTTTTATAAATTAGTCAATGTTTCTCGGTATGTCAACTTTTCTTACTTTAGAATAGAAATTTAAAAACAAAACAGTACATTTAATTTCAATATTAACGGAACAAAATAATTAATAATAAAATCCAAGTTTAAGTTTTATTCTGAGACTAAAATAAAATTAAAAATTATGGGATCTTTTAATTGGGTTGCTGAATTTTTGTGTAACAATCTGATTGTCTTTAAGTAATAATAATAATATAACAATTTAAAACCTCCTAAAGAATGGTTACATTGCACCCAAAGATATAAATAGTTACCAAATATTTAACTTTCTTGTTAGAAGAAAATCATGCATTCTTATTAAGTACTGAGTAATAAAAATGTAAAGTACTGAAAAACCCAATGGTTTTTTATCTCATTCATGAGCAGTATTCCTCAGTTTCACATTCTATTCTTTACTTTCAGAATGCTCTACTCTTCTCATGTGGTTTCATTCTAAGCAAAATGAAGAATATAGTAATGAAGAAACCTATATATCAATGAAAAAAGGCCATGTTTTTTTTTTGTTGCTTTAGCCCACTTAGACACCTCTTCTTGTCTCTTAAAATGCTCTACCCTCAACACGAAGACTCATTTTAAGGGCAAAACAATGACTTATATTTTAAACATTTTTGTGAGACTGAAAACATTGTTTTTTATCAACTATTGAGATTACCCAAAATTAAGTATTTAAGGACCGTGGGAACCCTTGCTGTATAATAGATGCCATATCACTCTCCTGAAATATCTGCTCATTTTGTATGAAAAGAGCAGTTAAGGAAAAAGAGAAATACCATTTTGATGAGAGCAGATAATTCCAAGAGACTATCATTTCTCATCATGCTCTTTAATGCATAACAAGCATTCCAACACACTTTCATAAAATTGGCTGATAAAGCACACAAAAGAGTTTCACAGGCTTTTCTTATCAACTCTAGAATTTGGAGGGAACCTAAATACAAAGATTTTGTATATTAGTATAATGCATTTGAATTTATTAGAATGACAACATAAAAAAGTGTATCAAAGGATTTTAATTTTAGTCAGTGTCACTTTCTTGGTAGGAAAATGCCACTTTTGTTGGTGTCATAAAAAGACAGATAAAATTTAGCGTTTATAAAAATGATTCCAACTTATATAAATCTGTGTAAAAAAGAATTAGCCAAATATTTTAAATAAACAATTATATATATTTTTTTTTAAGTTTGCATTTAATTTCATATCATAAAAAGTTTGGGGTTTAAAAGATTTTATTTTTGGCTTGTTTATTTTTTCTAAAATAGTTTTTTTTTAAAAATTTAACTCTTAAAAAATAAATTATTCAGAGCATTATTTTTAATGCAACATGAGGTAGTATCATCAAAGAGCTCTCTACATTAATCTATCTAATACATTCAACATAAAACATTCATAAACTACATAATATATGCATTCATTCTCTACATAATACATTCAAATCTACTTATTTGTTTTTATATTTTTTTTGTGTTCCTTTATTTGACTTTTTTCGGTGCTTGCTGGGAGAGGTTTACTCACTCTACCTTGAATTTCTGTTTCTTAAAATTTAGATTCAAAAATAAATACACTTGCTTTTATTTACATATTAATTTGACTTAGAATGGTATCTTGTGAAATCAAAAAATTTTATGATTTTTATTCTTAAATGTTATAATACTTAAATGGGTTATAATTTAAATGTTTACCAGGTACCAGCAGAGTAGAAGTTTTTATCTCATAACCAACAACATGGTACATCTTGCTCAATCTTATAACTCCTCTCAACCACCCATTTTTAATAAAAAGAAAGATTTTTAATACGAGGACATTGTTGCCTTTAAAGTGCAAACAATTCTGTTTTTAAAGCTGTAGTGAATTATCTTTAAATGAGTTTCTAGCTGGTTCTGTTAGTTTGATTTTCAAAATGCATGCATACAAGATCCATCTGTTAAGAACTTTGGATTTGCATTGAAATCATACACATTTAATTATATATAGTTGTCATTCCCAGGGAAGTCTTTTTCTTCTTAATACCGACAGATTGCATTCTTTTTAAATTTGTATGTATTTGTCTGGTTTTTGTAAATAAATTTTTACTTTCTGTCTGAATCTCGATCTCCACAGACTACAGTTGGCAGCACAGCTGTGGTTTTGAAAATTATGATGCAGTAAAAAGTTTCACTAAGTTTCGCCGTGATTTACATTGTTTAGATTCCAAAATGAATAGGGATCTGCTGAGTATTTCACTGCTTAACAGTGACAGCTCCTATCAGTGGCGTATTAAAGTCAAGGCTTTGCTAACACTCGAGAAAATTGCAAATGAGCTTCTGAAGAGGCCCCCATTGATCCAAAATTTCAAGAACAATGGACACTAAACAATGATGATGCTGTAGCGTACATTTAACTTTCGCTTTTTGACGACCAAAGTCTACAGTTCGCCAACAAAATTAACGCAAAAATTATATGAGAAAAATTCAAAGCACATTTACTCGTAAAGCCAAAAATCGGAAAATCGATGCAAGTAACAAAGTAAAAAGTCTGGAAATAAAAGAAAATTAAAATGTTTCAGACTATATTGCAAAATCACGTGGACTTCAAACGAAATGTTCATCACTGAGACTGGAAATTTCAGAAAGAGAACTTGTTTGTTATACAGTTGGAGGTTTAGGTTGGAAAGTTTTCAAAAATAAGAGAAATTCTGAAAACCCAATGTGAAAAACAAATGGATGAAATTTTAGAAATACTGAGAGAAGAAAACAGCGTATCAAAATCAAAAAAATTATATTCCTAGAAGAACAGAAGCATTTGGAGTAAGACACAAATAAGAAAATAGAAGCACGAAGAAATGTTTCATCTGCCTAAAATGAATCACCTAGCTAAAGACTGCTATTTCCGAAACAAGAACGGTGGAACTCAACAACAAAGAAGATTTTCGAACTATAAATGAACAAAAACAATAACGCTCATTGTGCATTGGAAAATAGAGATAAACATTCTAGTGAAAATTTCGCACTTACTGATTGATGAACAAGAACATCATGTAAATTCTAGTGCTGCAGGTAAAAACAAAACTGCTTTCATTCTGGATTCTGGTGCTACTTCGCACATGGTAAAAGATTTAAACTTTTTTGAAAACATAAATCATGCTAATGAGAAAATACAATTAGCAGGTAAGAAAGCAAATTTAATTTCTAAAGGGATTGGTATTGTAGAAGTTACCACAACAGTTGATAATTGCAGAAAAATGTAACAATATATGATGTTATATATGTATCAGATTTATGAAACAATTTAATTTCAGTATCTTAATTAAATGATAAAGGTTATAAAATTCAATCTAATGGTAATGATATTTTGATTTTAAGTAATGATAATCATATTGTTTTAAAAGCTGTAAAAGTAAACAATCGTTTAGAAATTTTAATGGAACCATGTAATAACACTTTACTTAATTAATTTGATTATAATGATGTAAATAATTCTGAGTTAGAAGGTAACGAAGTAAGTAATTTGGATACTTATAATATTTGGCATAAAAGACTTGGTCATTTAAATCCACAATACATGGTTAAAATGAAATGTCCTTGGCATACATTTTAAAGATTTTGAAAATTTTCATTGTGAATCTTGTGACATAAGCAAAGTAACCCATAAAAGTCATCCAACAATTAATATTGCGCTAAGTAATTCTATATTAGAATTAATTCGTGCGGACCTAGTAAGCACAATAAATTGTGATTCATTAAGGAATTCAAGATACTATTTAGTTCTAGTGGATGATTTTTCTGGGATGCACATTTCTTATTTTCTGAAGCATAAAAATGAAGAATTTGAAATGTTTTGTATGTTTAAAGAAAGATATGAAAATGCAATGAATAAGAAAATCAAAAGATTCAGAACAGATAACGGTTTAAAATTTGTTAACAAGATTGATAGTTTTCTAGACAAATATGGGATCATACATGAAAAAACAGCACCGTATAATCCTTCGTTGAATGGACGTGCTGAGCGAGCCATAAGAGTATTAGTAGAAAGGGCTAGGACATAATTATATGAAAGTGAGTTGCCATTAAAATTTTGGGCTGAGGCGATAAATTTTAGCGCTCACATTTCCAATCCTACCGGGTAAAAATAAACAAGATCTTTCGATTAAAATATGGTCAGGAAAGAAACCTAAACTTAACTACTTAAAGATATTTGGATGCTTCGTTTATTTTCCGATACCTAAACAATTCTGAAATAAATTTGATGTTCCAAGAAAATGTGGAATTTCGTCAGTTATTCTAGAGAAATGTGCGTTTATAGAATATATGATGTCGATAAAAATATTGTAATTGAAGAGCGATTTGCCAAATTTAACGAATCATTAAGAGGAAGTAAATTTCTAAAACACAAAAATGAATGTAGCATATGGAACATTGAGGATTTGACGCAGTTCAATATATCTCAACCGCAAATTGAAACTGAAACCCATAACTCCCTTCCAACCGAATCAAGGAGTGAACATTCTTTTTCTCATATCAAAATACTCCGACACTAAGACGTTCTGAAAGAATATAATATCTGGGAACGTGAGCTTAGCCCCAAAAGGATCATCTGCTTCGCAAAGTTATGACCAGATGATAAATAGTAATAAATATTCGAAGTGGAAAACCACAATGGAAAATGAACTACTTTCGATAGAGAAACATAGGGTTTTCGAATTAATTTAGGGGCCTAAGAAGGAAAAAATAATAAAAAGTAAATGGGTGTATACTATTAAAAATGAATAACAAAATCTAGAAAGCATGACTGGTTGCAGCTGGGTTTAATCAAATAAAAAATGTTGATTATTCTGAATCATATTCACCAGTGGTAAATATTGAATCATTCAGGTTATTGATTGCTTTATCAACAAAACTGGATTTATTTGTCAAATTTCTTGATATTAAAACTGTATATTTGTATGGTGCTATAGATGAAACTGTATATGTGGATATACCTCCAGGTTATGAAGATAAAAATAAATAAAAGTATTTATTGTCTACCTCAATCTGGTAGAAATTAGCATATTGAGTAAAAAAATGAACTTAAAAAGAGTGGTCTCACTCGACTTGCATCTGACAATTATGTACAGTAGAGAACCATTTATTCGGTATCCAGTAAACGGGGAAACCAGAAAACCGGGAATAATTTTTTTGGTTTTCCCGCTATTTTGTAGTATAACAATAATAAATAAAAAGCGGAAATTTTACTCATCCTTGAAGTTGAAAAGGAAAGTGGGGAATTTTTCTTCTCCTTTGCCCAAACTTAAATTCTTCTCCTGACCTTGAAGATCATTAGATCGAGAGGGGGTAGGGAAGGGACAAATGTTTTATTTTCTCCTGTGTGTCAGTTGTTTTTCTGATAAGCTGTCGTCAATCAAGCTTAAAGGAGTGGCATGCTGTTCTCGTTTTCTCCTTGGTTTACGAGGGGTGGGGAAAATGAATTGCACTTCATATCAATGAATGTCCAAGTAAAGGAACTTGAAATTTCTGGCTAAGAGTATTGGCATGTGAGATTTATTTTAAATTCACTTTAGTTACTCAGTTTTTGTTAGCCTTGATTTATTATGATGAATTGTTTTATTATTTCGATAATGCATTATTTATTACGAACAAAACGTTTTATAATCACCAGTTCAGTTCATTTATTTGACATTGATTAACAAAACAATATATATATTTTTTTGTTGAATAAATTCTGATTTTTTTAGAAATGCGGTATCATTAGCAAGTTTTTGTTGATGTGGAATCACATCTGCTTTTGCTAAAAATAGTCTTTTTATAAAAAATAGAAGAAAATTGTTTATTAATTTAAGCATATAATTATTTGTTAATAAAAGCAGATGATTATTTTATGAAGCAGATAGCAGTTTTCTTTTTTCAATTTTGATTCTGTTTTTCTGATTCCAGTGCGTTTGAGTTTTATTTTTCTCTTTTTAAGATAAATTTCGTACTTAATAAATTATTTCTTTTTATCATTAAGTTGGTTTTTTTTTTAATTCTGTTGATCTTATAATATCTTGCCTTGTTCCAGGTTTTAATATTTATGTTAGTGCCTTTTTTAAAAATCGTTTCCGTTCGATAATTTTCGAATGTTTTTTTTTTATATAGATTAATAAGTCCCCGTATGATAAGGTATGAAATATATTGCGTTTTTAATTATTGGTTTTGTTTTATATTAGTTAATTTGGAACACTCTTAGCCAATCCAGAAAACCGGGAAATTCAGACATCTGGGATAGCGATGGTCTCGAGCATCCCGATTAATTGGTTCTCTGCTTTATTTACTAAAATTAATGATAATGATAAATTCTTCCCTCAACCCCCTGCTATCATTAGCACAATGACCTGTGTAAGGAAGGGTTGGGAAAGACAGCAGAGAACATATGGAAAATTAAACAAATTGTTCTTTTAATCACTCGTTGTAGACAGGTGATTTTAATTTTTTCTTTGTCTTTCATTTTGTTTCTAAAATTTTATTTATTATGAAACTGTTCATTTAGCTGGGTTTGTTTTAGCTTCATGAAAAAGGCGAGATGAGAAATTCTGAAAAGAACAAGTTTCCTCATAATTAAAAAATCATGGTTCTAAAGGATATCCAATTTTAAAAATAAAGTTTTTATTGTTTATCATTAAATATTGAAATCTTTTCTAAGCGAAGCCGTTAAGCATTAAAAAAGTAATCGCTTTAAAACTACTTCGCAAGAGAAATCGTTAAAAAAAAGTACGATTGCACTTAATTCACGAAGGATTCAAATAAAACAAAATCTTTCATCTCCAAATCTTAAGCTTCATTTATTTATTATAAAATCTATATACAGTGGAAAGTCGCGTATCCGGAATCGGCGGGACTTCCCCAAGTCCGTATAATAGACCCCCAAGGTAAACAAAACTTAAAATGATCTGAATCTAAGAAGCAAAAAATTAAACATTATTTTTCGGGCAATAATGTTTTAGTATTAGAATGATATCTAATCAATCAAAAATAAAATACTAGAAAATAAATAATTATTGCTATTATAAAAATAAATATAAAAAACGAAAAATATTAATTGCTCTCTCCACCATTTTGAACTAGAACGATTCAAGCCAGAAGGGGAAATTCCCGTCATTCACTAAGGTGGGTAGGTGGAGAAGAAAATTCATTTCCTCCTTATTTCTCATTCAGGTTGAGGGCGGGGCAGTGACAAATTCTTATTTTCTCTCCCATCAGAGACTATCAATCAAGCATAAAGGCGTGGCATGCTGATTGGGTTCTCTTTATTTTTTCCTGTGTTACTAAAGGGGATTCCCCTTCCACTTTAACGTTTGTTGTGTTTACACTTTTTCACAGTACTTTTTCTTTCCCTAACACTCTAATAAAAAGGTTCCAGGAAATGCCTCATTTACTAGCCAGCTGCATAGGAAAGAAGAGGTGGAGGGGACTCAGTTGTGCTCTTTTGAAAACAAATATCTCCCCCCCCTTTCCTGCATTCCAAAGGAGGAGCGTCACTAATGGTATGGTCTTGGTAGATCTTCTGTTCCCCTTTCTGTTGATTTATGGGTTCAATGTATAAATCACTAGAAGCTAAGAAAGGAAAAAACCTGTCAAAAGACCTCTTTTTTTGTATTTTTTTTTATTCCCCTTTTAAGAGAGGGGAAGGTGAAGAAATGTTTGTTTATTTTGATTGTTAAAAAGTGTCCCGGAACGTTACACTGTATCAGGGATAAATAAGTTCATAGATAATGAAAAATAATAAAGTATTGAAAAAGTTGAATTTTGATTTTTAGCTGATGTAGATAATGCTGAAGTAAATTGCACAATTTTTTTTTTTACTGAAATTGATTAAAAGAAAAGATGAAGTAAAATATAAAAGAAAAAGAACACTTACTTTCAAGAAAAAAAAAATTATGAATTTCAATGTCGAATGAATTTAGTTTCTGAGACAGAAGCAAATGTTCCAATTGAAATATATTAATAGTTCGAAGTTTTGTTCCATTTTATTTTTGGTATTTTCTATAAACTCAGTAGTGGGATTTGTTTTGAAGAATATCAGGTTTTGTTCTTTCTATTTGTAAATTTTTTCCAATTTAATATTTTTAAAAAATTCCTTTTTCTTTCTTTTGAATTTATCTTTTTTTTCTGTCTCAATTTGACAGTTTTTACATCAGTCAATCGGCAGATCAATTTCAATTTAAAACTACCATGATTTCTTTTTCTTAGGTGCGTTTATTTAATGCAGAAGCATTTGTTTTGTTTTTTTTAATTTCTATATCTTATATATTGAATACACTGGTTCGTAAAAGGGGCAGACATTTTTAATCAGCATTAAAAAATAAATAAAAAGGAAATAAAACTGAAAGTATCTACTGATATCGGATTGATGCATAGAACAAAAAGAGTTTATTTTCTAGTTTTGCGACAATTTGAAAATAAAATATTTATAAAGAAAATATAGATGAGAAGAAGAGTTAAAAATTAAGCGTACTAAGTTTACTTATTCTTAAGTTACAAATAGGAATTTGTAACACCATTTTTAGGTTCATGTGGTTTTTCGTCAATCGAAAACTTCCTTAATCAAACTATATTTGAAAGAAGAAAAAAAAGAAAGAAAAACGTTTTCAGAGCAAACATTGCGGAATAGGTTCGTAATTTCTGAAAATTTTCAGTAAACATCTGTTTTTGAATAAATCCACTGTGATAGAAAAATTATCACGTATGGTTTGGGATAAATGAATTTTTCGTATAGGCTGCACATCATGACACAAAAACTTTTAAATACATATAGGTCGCGAACTATCTACCTGAAATTACTGTACCATTAAAAAAAAAAGAGCTAGCCATTACAATGATTGTTAAGAAAATAATAAAATATTTTATATTCGCTTTTATAAAATATAATAAAAATTAAATAATTGGTTAATTTAATTAAAATTCAAATAAGAATGATTAAATTAAAGAAATTTTAAAAACTTAGAAATATGTAATGCCTATTGGGGCATCATTATATAATAAATTAATCTTAACAAAAAACTTTAATAAAACAAAAATATACAGCAATTTCCAGGAGATGAGATGTACTTTAATGCTAATTTTCTTTGATGTGTGATTTACGTGCATGAACATGTTTACTTTACTTATCATTATCCAAGCAAGTGAAAACCTAGCTAAAAATAAGTGTTTAAATTGATGTTACAAAAACCATTATTAAAGTTTAAAAATGGCTAGCTTTTTTCATTATTATTTTTAGATAATTAAAAAAAATCAAAATATTTAGCTTGTTTTTGATTGATGAATAATAGTATGATGTGTTTTTATTGGGGATCATTAATTTTGACTCATAACGAAACGATATTTCAAGTATAAACTTTAAGAGATTTCCCTTACATTTTCAAACAATTTCAGTCTTTGAATCAGAAATATTATACACTAAATTGTCACAACCATCCATTGATTTTCTTACTTAAATATTGGCGAGGTATGAAAAGTAAAAAGTTTCCCAATGCTCTGACAGCATTCGCTTTTACTCTGTCACAATCTTTTGAGTATTCAATGCATCCCATACAGATTGAATAAAATAACTCGGCTGACATTTCATTGGCAAAATCTCTGAAAAGATTTTCAAAATCTCATTAATAAGATTTTCATAGAAGAGAAACAATGTAATTGAACTAAAGAAAAATTGTTACCTCCTCTTCAAAAGTAAACCATCACTGAGATTGCCCAGGGCCCAGGATGCTTTAAATCTTACATTTACATTTGTATCATTCACTGTTTTGACAAGAATTCTACTCAAATCATCGTAAAAGGATGCATCCTAAAAATACATATATAAATATAAAATTAAGGGATTAACATTTTTTCCCCCTAAAATAATTTCTCAATCATAACATGTTCATCTTTACAGAACAAAATAAAAGAAAGATCAATTGTAAAATAGTTTCAAATATAAAATTTAATTGAATGGAAAATTATTAAGTATCTTTTGAACTAATAAGTTTTAGTATATGAAAATGTGATTTCATGTAAACATTAAAAAGGAAATTTTAATTTATGAATTAACTGTTTTTAAATAATGCATACCTCAATTAAAGATGGAAACAAACAAAATATTCCCAAACATCGGATGGCAGAACCTCTAGTATTTGCATTAGAGTCGGAGGTTAAACCTAAGAGGATACTAACATAGAGAATCTGCAGTCTAGACTAAAAGAAAATACAAAACAACTTACTTTTTATACAACTAATAGATAAACAAAACTAACTTCTTAACAAAATATTTTACATGGACACTAAATGGAGACTAAATTTTGAACGATATAAATCAGACAGTTACTGAGAAATTAAAATTTAAAAGACCTGTATTTTTTATATCTCAAGAGCTTTTCAAGCATTTTGAATCCTTTTATTTTGTCATTTCAAATTAGGTAGGATACCCATTACCTGATCAAAAATTTCATTTACTTCAATAATATATAAATAGGAAATAACAGTCGACATGCATCAAATTCTCAATTTTTGACGTTATCAGGTAATATCTTACTGCTTCAGTTTCCAGAGATTATTTATTTAACCCATAGCTTCTTTTTGTTAGGCATGAATAGTTTCAGACACATAGGAAAATGAACAAACTTTTAACCACCTATTCTATTGGGACTATATTTTTATGATTGCATCCCACATTTTGAGGGTCTATATTTGCTGAAAAAAAGAAGAGTTTATTCAGAAAAAGTGTGTCTGATCTTGCAACTTTAGCTGCCATAAACAGTAATTATATTTCAGGTCAAACCATCAAGATTTTATTTCAGCATGATCAAAACAAGTTGTTTTTATTTTACATACTTTAATAATATGCTTCTTTTATGATTAGTGTTCAGATGACACTGACCAACATCCATTGTTCCAAAACTTTTCTCTTATAAAAATTTTCAAGACATTACATATTCAAAAATTTTTTTATAAATAAACCAATATAATAACCTGGTAAAACTATCTGAATGATCAAACCTGTGTAACTGAACCTATTATATTTGAAACAATGAATTGCCAAATTTCATAAACAATTTTTTTAACATTTTAATGTACAGTTTTAATTTATTAAAAACATTTTATTATAACTTAGTATTACCACTAGTGTTCACGCTGTTAGAATTTTCTTTTACCTTGTAATTATATTCAATAATTTAATTGATATTTCAGATATTTTTATTGAAATAAAGTGCTAAGTGAATAAAAGGTAGTAAAATTTGAAAAAAAAAATTTTTTTCCTTCTCCCTAATACATTGAATAAATTAAGAATGGGACGCGCATTTATAAAACATTGCATTAGTATTTCCCATATAGAACTTATCATTTAAAAATTAAAATAAAAAGTCAACAATAAAGAAATGTATTTTCTTGGTAACCATTCACAATTCCTATTACAGCGGTTCTTTTTCATTTTCATTTTAACAAAAACCATGATTCAGCAAAACAACAAAAAACATACAACAAATCTCCAACAAAAGCTGTACTTAACGTATTTGTACTTCTAAAGCAATTTAATTAAATATTCTCAGTGGTAGACGGATCATGAGTTTGAGTCTCCTAGCCGTCAGGTTAACCATGGGAGGTTTTCCTCTCCATGTAAATCAAAGGTGAGTTAGTTCCACCACAAAGGCAAATTTCTCCCAATACTTGGTCCAGGAGTTTCATTGTTTTTTGGATTGGGTTCAAAATTACAAGGCTATAAAGTTGAACAAAATAGTACAGTGGAAAGTCCCGTATCTGGAATCAGTGGGACTTATTAGATTTTTCCGTATTATAGACCCCCAAGTTAAACAAAGCTTAAAATGATCTGAATCTAAGAAGCAAAAAATAAATGAACATTATTTTTTGGGCAATAATGTTTTAGTATTAGAAATATATCTAATCAATCAAAAACAAAATATTTAAAAAATAATAATTATTGGTTAAAATGTAGAAAACGAAAAAAATTTGACAGTTATAAGAATATTAATTGCTCTCTCCGTCATTTTGAACTAGAACGATTCAAGCAAGAAGGGAAAATTTCCTTCATTCATTAAGGAGGGTAGGAGGAGGAGAAAAATTTATTTCCTCCTTATTTGTCATTCAAGTTGAGGGCAGGGAAGTCACAAATTCTTATTTTCTCTCTGATCACTGGCTATCAATCAAGAATAAAGGAGGGGCTTGCAGATTGGGCTCTCTTTCTTTTTTCTTGCATGACAGAAAGTGACTCCCCGTCCACATTAACGTTTACCCTTTTTCATGGTATTTCTTCCTTCCCTAACACTCTAGTAAAAAGGTTCCAGGAAATGCCTCTTTTACTAGCCAGCTGCATAGGAAAGAAGAGGAAGAGGGGTCACAGTTGTGCTCTTTTGAAAACAAATCTCCTCCTGCATTCCAGAGGAGAAGCGTCCCCCTCCAGAAAAGGGACGTCTGGATATGGGACGTTACACTGTAGTCGTAAACTCAAAAATTGGGTCGGCTGTTCAACGACGTTTATGAATAATATTTGATCTAATAATTGTTTAGTTATGAGAGAGAGAAGCAATCTTGGTAAGAACTTCTGAAAAGGGGACGGTGGGGATCTTATCTTGATATAATGTGATAGTATGATACTTCTATAAAATAAACATTAAATTTGGTATTGTTTACACAGTCTTTTCATAGAATATTTTTATGTATTTAAAAATTTAGATAAACTTCCTCAGAAAATTTTTATTTAACTTTATACAATGTTTGCCTATAAAACTGCATTTATCTATTCATTGATGCCCTTTTTGAATTTTTCATTTTTAGGTATTTTTGAATTGGTATTTCTGAGGAAGAAGCTGGCTTCTTTGTATTGGGAAATAGGAACTCTATGCTTTTCAATGACCAAGATTTGTTGAAGGACATGTAAGAATTTAAAAAATAGATAACTTAAATAATAATTATGCATTCTTCTTTTTTTTCAGCAAAAAAGTCAAATAAAGTTGTCATACTTAATAGTTTTATTTATGTTTGAAATAAAATGTGGGAAAATGAATTTTCATAAATATGCCGAATATCAGGCTAAAGAGAATAGAAGGGCTAGTTCACTCCTCTCGCCGCGCCAAACCTCCGATTTTCACCTTTGACGTCACAGTGGTGCTAAGCTTGAGCTTTCACTTCAAGAACGAAGCGTTTGGAATAAATAGCTTTAACTAATATTGGAGCATTCGTTTTTGTGACATATTCCATGACATTCTTTGTTTCCTATAATGATTTTTCTCAGTTTTGTGAAGTGAATTACAAAAATTTACAATTATTTATGAATTGCCAGTTTGTGCGATTGTAACTTACAAAAATTCTGATAGAAACACAAAAGGAAGAAATATAATTTTCCACGTGTTCTAAAGTAAATGAACAACTATGTAAAGAAAGGCTTCAACATTGCAAACGAAATGACCCAGTTAATATTAAATATCAAGGAATATGCAGTAAGCATTTCTTAAAACAAGATTATAGAGATGATATGAGAAATCGCTTGCTTGGATTGCCGATTAGAATAATTTTAAAATTGCTCTAACTCTATTAAGTGCTCTTTTATCTAAGAGAGGACTAATTGGATGGAAGTGTGTGAGGAATTTGAGAACATTTTTCAAAGCCTGCATGGGACAGAAAATCAAAAAGTGTCATCAAAGAATCTATAAGTGAATTAGAGGGATGATATCCCGCAGTAAATAAAACAGCAATATGCTTATTTTGCATTTCAGAACTTTTATAAGAATTCGCCATCTAAATTGAAACCGCCTAGCTACTTAAAAAAAAGGCAGACGAAAAAAATAAAATAAAAAAAAAAGAATAAGTCAAAGAAAATAAAAACTTAAATGAAAAGTATAGATAATTAATAGTTAAAATTCTCCTAGTTTCATAACGTAGTTTTTAATGTAGTTATTCTAAATATTTATTATTTTTTTAAAAATTATAATATAATTATTTTCTTAATATAATTATATTCCTTTAAATTTAAATATCTATAAACAATTGTAAAATTTCTAATATTTTTATGAACCTAAATTATTATTTTGTTGGAATAATTAGCATTTAAGGTTGTTGTTTCCTAATGATTAAGTATAAACAAATTGTCATTAACAGCATATTTTAAAATCAAGATTCTAAATTTAACCCAACTTTACAACTTATTGCTATCGAACAATATGTAGCTAAAATAAGTGTCGATATATACATTAAATTTCTTTTTAATAATAAAAATTAAAACTGAAAATTTTAAAATAAAGTATTTATAAAGTCATTTACGACAACTAGTAAAATATTTTTATTAGTTTAAAATAGTATTTAATTTAATATTTTGGCCAAGAAAAATTTTAAAACTATATTTTTGAAAGGAAATAATATGTTAATTGCATAAAGTTTAAAAGCTAATATCAAGAAAAAGTCAAACTTATTTTTACAGAGAGAATGATACAAAGTTTTCATAATATATTCGCTTGCGATCTCAGAGATCTGTGTGCAGCATGACGTCATGAGGAGAGAAATCGTAGTTTCAGCTCTAAGAGCGGAATTAACTAGCCCTTCTATTCTCTTTAGCTCTGTGCGGAATAGCCAACAAAATTTTGCCAAATAATGAAAAAGGAGGTCACAGCCCATCCCAATGCCCCTGAGTTCATAATCTCTAACTTATTTTTAAGGATGAGGAAAAAACATTAGACTGTTATCACATTGGTGTATTATTTGAAATGATTATTTACCCATATACTATTCTGTAAAATAAAAGCAAATAAAGGTAAAATAGGAAAAACAAGATTAAAATACAGTCGTACTTCTATTTATCGAGGTTCAATTTTGCGAATTTCTATATTTTGTGGTTTTTTTGAAGAACATTTTGGAAATTTCTTCATACAATAACTTCCAAATAGCAAAGTGAATTTTCTATTTAACGAACTTTTCTTTTAGATCTACTTTCCCTATTTCACAAAATATTTCAGAGCATTTCAAACTTGTTAATGTATTTTATGGGAGGGGGGAAAACCTTGAATTGATTTTCGCAGCCACTTAACTTTTAGATAAAGTGGTCAAATCCCTTTCTCTTTTTGCTTGCATTTCACACAGGAATCCATGCCAAAAATCAATTTACAAGAAAGCATAACAGAAATTTCTAAAGCATGGAACTATGATGTTACAGATTGTACTATTCGTAAAAGTTTTGCTAAAGCTGGATTTTTAGTCAGCGAGGAGAATTTGGAAAGTGTGGAGGATGATAACCGTTTAGAATAACTTAAAAAAAATGTGGGTACTAATAAGAAAGAACCACAAAATTAATGATGATGTACTGTTTAATGATTTTCTTTTTATTGATTCTGAAGCTGCAACCACATGATTAACTGAATCGGATATTTTGGACAGTGTGGAAAGTAAAAACAATACAGCAATAAATTGTGAGGTAGACAAAGAAGATGAAGACAGAAATCACCAAATAAAATGTTATAATCATTTGAAATGATAGTAGATAATTTATAAGATAAAAGCGTATCAATCGCTATTTTAATTATATCTTGTGTTTATGAATTTAAAACTTGTTTTGTGTTGTTTAAGTATTTCGAATGGTGATTTTCTATTTAACGAACTTTTCATATAAAGGACTTTCTATCAGGATTTAGCGACTTCGTTAAATAGAGATCTGACGGTACGTTTTAAAATTAACTATTATTTTACGATTTCTTTTATGATTTTACTTCACAGCAGCTGAACTGATAAGATAGGAACAATTACTTTGCAAGTGTTATTCTAAATTGAGGAAAATCACAATCAAAATCGAAACAAGTTTTAAAAGTTGATAAAATATATTAATTAAATTACACAAAATGCAACATTGTCTCTTAATAATGGAAAAATTTTAACAGTTTGTTTGATTTCAGCTAAACACGATTACAGCTATTTAAGTTAAGTTTGATTACAGCTCTTTAAGTAAAACACGTTTATTTTTTATTCTATTGATATTTTATTTTTAAAAATTCTTTCTTTCCTAGTTTTTTTTTCATTGCTCTTAGGTAACATTTTGCAACAAAAATAACAAATTATATCTAACGATTTATCTGCTTTAAAAATACTTACAGTAAAACCTGTTTTTGTGCGGTGGATAGGGACTGCATAAAAGAAATCGCACAAAAAAATATTCGAAAATTTTATGAATTCTTACATATAATAAACAACTTCGTACGATATACTACCTAAAATTTTTTTATGCGGTGGATGAGGTGATTCAATTTTTTCAATGATTTATGAAATAGATGAGAGAATGCTTTCAACTAAATTAAATAATTAAATTAGACCTAAAGAAATTGTAAAAAGATTTAATTCTTCATTGTACAGTGCGCAAAAAAAAAAGAATCACCCTGAATAATTTTTGTTCTAATGATCGGATTTTCACGAACTAAGTGTCAATCCTAATGGTTCCTGGGGGTGACCTCAAATATTCTAATTAATTAGTGCTAACTATTAATTAAGTTACGAAATCAGACACAAAAACGTACTTTTTCTGAATAAACATGTATTTTTTTAAACATATTTGGAATCCTGACCCCTGAAATAGGGGGGGGGGGTAGACAAAATTTCGAAAAAATTGGGTTGCAATAAAGAGTAATATATATGGCGAAAATTTAAAAAAATGCCAAATTACCTCGCCATATAATGTGAATGTCTTTTGATCTGCTTTATAAGCATAGAAATAGTATTCGTTTTAATACTTTGAAAATAAAATTTGAATTTAAAATGAAGCAATGAAAATGAAATTATTTTTGATTTTCCAATAGTTCAAAATTTAAACGTTGAACTTATTATCTGACATTTTTTATTTTCTTAAAGATGTTATTAGTATAAAAAAGCAGTACTAAAACCAAATTTATTATAAATTTATGATTTATGTAGGGCTAATTTCTTTTACACCTCAGTTCAATTCTTTCAGGTAAGGAAAAGAAAAAAAAGAGATCCTGCAAAAAATTTGGGGTACGATTCTGATGCGCAATCAGAAGGTTTTATAAAATTCACGGTATTTCTTTTCGATAAAATTGAAATATATATATATATATATAAACAAGGGAAAAATTACAGAACAATGAAAAAAGGGGATAAAAGAAAAATAATAAAAATAAATAAAAAAAAAACAAGAAGCTGGGAGAAAAAAGGAATTTTTTTTTTTTAAAACCCGGAAAATAAGAGATATAATCTTTCCATCAGCCCACACGATTATATCCGCAATATTAGAAAGCACTCTTTTTTGCGGATATAATCGTGCAGGTTGATGAAAAGATTATATCTTTTATTTTCCGGATTTTTGTAAAAATTTTTTTTTGTCCTTTTCTTCCCCTCCCGGTTTTTGTTATTTTTTTATTATTTTTATTTTTTCCCCTTTTTTTATTGTTCCGTAATTTTTTCCTTGTTTTATCTACATTTTGAACTTATTTTATGAGTTCTATTTACTTGCAGCTTATGCGCAACAAGTAAAACTTACTGTTTTTCTTAATTTTCATCGTGTTTTTTGTATTTATTTATTATGCTATATACACATATACATATATAATAGTATAAGAGTAAATTTTACTTGCATTTTTATTTTATTGTTAAAGGTCATTTGATTCTGACAAATATTTAGGCTACATGTTTTTCTTAAATAAGTAGGATTTGAAAGTAGCATCCTTATGTATAAATTCTGAAACTGACTTTTGCAAACATGTTTTTTCCCCAAGTTCTTCGATTGTGATCAGTTTATTTTCAGATATCATTTATAGATCAGTCTTATTTATCACCAAATATGGTTACTAAAGTTTCTTTGTTTTATTCTTTTATTTAAAAACTTATTTAACTATTCTCACCATCACTACCGACATCTGATACGACAGCGTCATTTTAAGTAGAGTTCGTAAGATCCTTAAGAAGTTAAAAATGTGGGGGCGAAACTAAAAAGATGTATTTTATTATGTTTATATTTACCACAACATTCAATATTTAATTTCAAAAATTTAATTTCAAATTTAATAATAACTTTATAATTACGATTGATATTGATACCACAGTGTTCTTAATTTATTAAGGACTAGATTCTTGACTTTTTTAAGGGGGGACCCCACCCTGAGATGGTAAAATAGTAACGTTTTTCTTGAATTTTTTTTAAGTAATAGGCCAATGCAGAGACTCCTTGTTTTTTTAGGTTATTTAGCTACATTTTTCGTCTATTTTAAAATTTTTTCTTTTACAAAACAATAAAAAATAAGTTGGTGGTAGCTCCGTGTATGGCTGGTCATCAAAAAGTAGCACCTCACCGGCCTCATGGATTTAGAAGTCCTGAAACATAGGAAGACGATTTTGTTCAGATTTTCTGAAACATAAAGACATTATCTAAAAAGTAGCATAGCAGTTTTTTGATATTCGCAAAATTACCGAAATGGCGGCAACTTAAAAAAAATGTTAAGTTTTTCATTAAAAAATATTCATTAAAATACTAATATAAAATTGAAATATATAAATATCAAAAAAATCCTATGCTACTTTCTAAAGAATATATTTTTACGTAATTTAAAATAAAGAACAGCTTATTTCATTGTATAGCTCAGGAGAATAGCGTGAGGCCAGGTCAAAAAACAGCTTTTGGAGAAAAACGCGTTTAAAGTTCTGACTTATGGTAGGGGAAAACGTTTAATTTCATATATATAATGGTTTGATAAATGAAATGCCTACAATAAGTTTCTATATACAGTCAACAGAATGGATGAGACACAAAAAGAATGTCGCCCCTCCCAATCTGGCCGAACGGGCATTTCTACCTGATTAGCAACGTCTCTCTGTTTTCCGGTATAACTTCCAAACGAAGTTAGGTACCGAGAAATTGTTTTAGACAGACATTAGGAAGGGTACAAAGATTCGAAAAATGCAATAAATTTTTTTTCGAATTTTTGAAATATTCAGGGTGGGGTCCCCCTTAAATGAAGGTCAAATAAAAAAAAAGATTTTCAAATCTTTGAAAAAATTAAAATTCATCAGAAGTTGGAGTCAATTTTATTTAGAGTTTATCGTTGTATTTTAAAGTTGTAGATTATTTAGAGATTTGCTAATTTAAATTAGAATTTTACTAGTTTTAATTGTTGAATTAGAGAAAATAATGAGAACCCTCTACCCTTAACTATTTCCAGCATTTACGCAAACAAATACTTTCATTGGTATTTTTTTATTTTCTGAAATTATTAGAAGATGGTCGCAGAAATTATAAATGAAAAAATAGCTTAGCAACAATATTTAAAAATGCTGTTGGTAGTAACTATTCAACCCACCGTTTTATATAAGGTAAAAATGTTTAATAAAAGAAATTATCTGAAATTAATGCATATGTGGTAGATAACTCTTTTAAGTTTTACTGAGTTAAATTTATAATTTAGCTTTTTGATCAATAAGTCAGTGACATTCTTTGGTTAAATTATCTGTGGCTTAATTAATAGAAAACTATAAATAGAATCAAAATGTATGAATTCCTTCCTTTAGGATTAGAGTGGATACCTTTCAAGCATTTTGAACATTGCATGCAAATATTGTAAATCATAAATTAGCTGAATGCTATGAAGTTTCTCATTTTTAAATGTAAAAATTATATAAAACAAATAAATATTTTGTAAATTTATATTTTGATTATTTAATATAAATAATTTATATAGTGTAGTATAGCAAACTTTTATGTATTCTTTCCTACCAGTTCTTTTATTTCAGTTGCTTTGTAGCAGTTTCTTTTTACAAAAACTAATCAATTTTATCATCGAATTTTAAATTGAGGGGGGGGGGGGAGTATTTAGAGGATAAACAAACTCAGAAATTGTGCTAAATTATTTTTTTATGATTCGCCGAAGTATTGTTAGAGATTCACTCTTTGAAAAAATGAGTTCAAAATTTTAAAAATGTTATAATTTCTTGAATTATGTTGATGTATGTAAATTGTAAAAAAATATAAAAACTGCCAATATTTGACTCAAACAAAAACATACAGCGGATCATAGAGTTTAAATAGCAAGGTTACAGAATTAAAAAAAAAAAAAAGTTAAAAGATAATAATTCATAATGATTTAGTTTTTGGCAGCTTACTAAGGTCTTCGTTTTTGCTTCATCAAGGGAAAATGAATGGCCAATGTGAAAATTATATAAATAACCAATTAAAAATAAACATGCTTTATAACATTTGTAAAATAGCAAGTATTTTTCCGAATTAGAATTTTTAAAGAAGTTAGCTGCCTTCTAATATAAGAGTTCACTCTTACATATATGAAATATCCTACCTTCCTCCACCTGAGCTCAAGAATTTGCACTTCATATGATTTCCAAATGATACTAAGTAAACTTAGTTTCTAGTAAAACAAATGGATATAATTTACATACTCATTTCTTTAGTTTACAATTAAAAAAATAATTTAAAAAATTAAAAGAAAAGAAAATGTAGGTTTATAATAACCCAAATTAAACATGAGTAACACTTGTTACAGTTTTTAACTCTGACATTCTTTTCATGAGATAACTTCTTTTGCCGACGATTTTGTCAGTTTTTTATTATTAATTAAATTTTTGCATTTTATATTTGAAATTTTAAAGTCGAATGACATGCATGAAATGACCCCTATTTCAAAGGGTCAAAGTTAAATAGTTGCAAGGCCGATTGTTTCGAAAAGAATTAACTACTTCGGTGCAATGAAAAAATTATCAATGAATTATTAATATTCTTGTTTCCTTATTACGAAATATTAGATCCAAATTTGCATTCATTATTTTTTCAAAACATGTATTAAAACTATTATTATAGGTTATTTAGGTAGAAAAAAATCCTCATGTTAGAAAAAGAACAAATTTTGAGATGATGATTCTAAAAATAGCACCTTTTTTTTAATCATTTTACAACTTTTTATTTTAGTAGTTGTTTAACGAAGCAAGGCATATCAAACATTTTCCTGATAAAGCAATATTTTTTTGAACTGTGCAAAAGTTGAGAAATAATATAAACAACTTTTAAAACAGATATTTTCAATTTTTTAAAACAAAAGGGTAACTTTCTTTAAGTTAGCGCACAAGAATAACTTTGAATGTCGAAATAAAATTGTATGTCCATAGTTTTTTGCTCATTTAAAAAAGACAAAACAATCTGTTGTATGTTTTTGCTATGCTCATATACGCATTTACTTTTCATTACGCAACTAAATAATAAAAAATAACAAAAGGAAAATTAATAATTTATCTTCATTTTTTGAAAACAATAGTATGATTAGTAAATAGTCAGGTTTTCTGCATCGAATGATATTGATAAGTAAAGTATTTTTATCACATTAAATTAGCACAATCTGGTGTATAATCATTTTCTATCAGAAGCACGCTTTTATAAAACTAGACATTTGTTGAATAAAGTGTTTTTTATTCAAAATGTTTTATTCAAATTTCTTTACTAAATTGCAAATAAATTATTTAATGACTAAAAAAAAAAACATCGTATTTTATAGTTTGAAAGAAATAAAAAGATTAGCAAACGATTATTAGCGAAAAAAATATGAATGAAATTTGACTATGTTCCTCGCAAGTTTATCACATTTTAATATTAATCGCCCCATTTAATTATTTCCTTATTGTCGCCAAATTATTTTTTTTAAAATAATTAATTAAAAATTTTTTTGAGCTTCTAATAAATAAAAACAGTTGAAACTTTAGATTTTTCAATTGAAAAATATGCAGATTAATAAGGTATAAAAAAATTCATACCTAATAATTCAAAATTTTTTCATCCTCACTTTAATTAAATAATAAAAAATAATTAATAATTATTAAAAAAATTTTTTCATGAAATTATCTTTGGGTAAATGAGTTTTATAAGTGAGTGTAATTTCCCTTAAATTGCTTTATTACTTTTAAAAATATGACTAAAAACGTAAAAATTGAAATTAACATTAAGAGGTACGAACTTTGGATCGCTCTCCTGACCAAACTATGGGAACCATATTTCCAAGATTGCGGCTACCCCCTATAATTTGAAGTTTTAGAATCCAAATATGTAAAAAAAAATATATGTTTATTCAGAGAAAGTACGTTTTTGTGTCTGATTTCTTAACTTAATTAATAGTTAGCACTAATTAATTAGCATATTTGAGGTCACCTCCAGGAACCATTAAGATTGACACTTAGTTCGTGAAAATCCGATCATTAGAACGAAAGTTATTCTGGGTGATTCTTTTTTTTTTTTTGCAGATTGTACATATACATGGAGAAGTTTTCAAGTTATACATTAAATAGTGGAATTGTCTGTCTTTTTACTTTCTTTTGGCTATAATTATTCATTTTAAGTGAGTACTTGTGTCTAAAAGTAAAATCAAAATCAAAAAAGAACAAAAGTAATTAATTTATTTACCTTTAATCTCACTATAAAATGAATCCTTAATCACGTGAATCGTGTATAAAACTCTGAATACGAAGCGTATACTGTTTGTGCGTCGAGCGACAGTCCGCAAAAAAAAAAAGATATCACCCTGAATAACTTTCGTTCTAATGATCGGATTTTCACGAACTAAGTGTCAATCTTAATGGTTCCTGGGGGTGACCTCAAATATGCTAATTAATCAGTGCTAACTATTAATTAAGTTACAAAATCGGACACAAAAAACGTACTTTCTCTGAATAAACATGTATTTTTTTACATATTTGGATTCTTAATCTTCAGAATATAGGGGGTAGCCGCAATCTGGGAAATGTGGTCCCCATAGTTTGATCAGGAGAGCGATTCAAAGCTTGGACCCCTTAATGTTAATTTCACTTTTTGCGTTTTCAGTCATATTTTAAAAACTAATTCAGCAATTAAAAAAAAATTGCACCCACTCATGAAACTCATTTACCCAAAGATAATTTCCTGAAAAAAAATAATCTTTAATAATTATTAATTATTATTTAATTAAATTGAGGATGAAAAAATTTTGAATTATAAGGTATGAATTTTTTTATACCATATTAATCTACAGATTTTTCAATTGAGAAATCTAAAATTTCAACCGTTTTTATTTATTAGAAGCTGAGAAAAATTACAATTAATTATTTTTAAAAAAATAATTTGGCGACAATGAAAAAATATTTAAATGGGGCGATTAATATTAAAATGTGATAAACTTGCGAGGAACTTGACTTCCCGCGCGTAGCATAAAATTTCATTCCTATTTTTTTCGCTAATAATCGTTTGCTAATCTTTTTTTTTTATTTCTTTCAAAATATAAAATATGATGTTTCTTTTTTAGTCGGTTATTGCAATTTAGTAAAGAAATTTGAATAAAAAACACTTTATTCAACGCATATGTAGTTTGGTCTAGTTTTATAAAAGCGTGCTTCTGATAGAATATGGCTATGCACCAGATTGTGCTTATTTAATGTGATTATTTTTTGATTTTGTTTTTCTATAACTGATACAATTTCAATAACGTATGCATAGATTTGGAATAATACAGGGTGTTTATAAAGTCCCGGACCCATTTTGACGTTTAATAACTCCTAAAATAATAAAAATAGATTAAAATTAATTACATAAATGGTTAGATAGACTCAAAAAGTTTCATGACCCTTGTCAATGAACCTCCTAGGAGCCTAGAAGGATTGCGTTTGCAAGAGATAGGGTAGGATGGATGATGCTGATTTTCTGAAGCGCATAATGTTCTCCGACGAAGCATTGTGCCTTTCTTTTTTACAGAAAAGACGGTCTCATCAGTCGTATACTTAGACATGTTGGAAAACTTCGTATTTCCACAACTAGAAGAGCTTCAGCCACATGTCCTTTTGCAACAAAATGGTGCACCACCTCATTGGGGTATTATCGTTCGTAGTTCTTTGAATGACCATTTTCCAGGAAGATGGATTGAGCGAGGAGGTCCAATTCCTTGGCCACCCAGATCACCTGATATAACACCGCTGGACTTTTTTCTTTGGGGATTTAAAAAGGACAATGTTTACAGGAGGATCGTGTCGAACATTGATGACCTAAAAGCCAGAATTACAACCGAAATAGCCTCTGTGGATGCCGACATGCTTGCCGCTACCTGGCATGAAATGACTATCGACTTGATATTCTCCGTGCGACGAAGGGGGCACACGTGGAAGACAAAAGTCATGAAACTTTTTGAGTCTATCTAACCATTTATGTTATTAATTTTAATTTATCTTTATTATTTAATGAGTTATTAAACATCAAAATTGGTCCGGGACTTTATAAACACCCTGTATATCTATCAATTTCTTGAATATATATTTTATAAATATTAATAAAAATACGTAGTCAGCATTTTTAATGATCTTAAAACTTCTTTACATCTTATATATTGCCTTAATCTTAAAATAAATTTGTAAATTACCTGTCTGCGCGTTTTTCGCAGAATTATTTTTCTAACTTATTAATTAAATTTTAAAGCGAAATCTTTTTTTTTATGCTACCATATACATTATTCTCCAATAATATACTAATTAATCATTTTAGTACTTTAATTTATGTTTTCCTTTAAAATAAAATTACTTTTTAAATTATTGCTAAGTTCTTATTGAAAGAAAACTTAGAATTATTGCCAGCTATCTGAGAATTAAATCTTGTTAAGAAATTAAAAATATTCTACTGATCACACACAATATCATTTGGTACAGAACAGCTGACTATTTACTAAGAATACTATTGTTTACGAAAAATGAAGATAAATTATTAATTTTCTTTCTTCTATTGTTTCTTATTTATTCGAGTAATGAAAAGTAAATGCGTATGTGTGCACAGCGAAAAAATACAACAGATTGTTTTGTTTTTTAAATGAACAAAAAACTATGGACATACAATTTTATTTCAACATTCAAAGTTAGTCTTGTGCGTTAACTTAAAGAAAGTTACCCTTTTGTTTTAAAAAGTTGAAAATATTTGCTTAAAAAGTTGTTTATATGATTTTTTAACTTTTGCAGCGTTCAAAAAAATAGTACTATATCAGGAAAATGTTCGATATGCTTTGTTTTGCTAAACAACTACTAAAATAAAAAATTTTAAAAAGATTCGAAAAACGTGCTATTTTTAGAATCATCATCTCAAAATTTTTCTTTTCCTCCATTTGACTTTTTCTACTTAAATAACTTATAATATTAGTTTTAACACATGTTTTGAAGAAATTATGAATACAAATTTCTTCTAATATTTCATAATAAAAAAACATGAATATTAATGATTCATTTATAATTGTTTCATTGAATCAGAGTAGTTAATTGTTTTCGTAATAATCGGCTTTACAACTATTTAACTTAGATTCTTTGGACTAGGGGTCACTTTATACATGTCTTTCGACATTGAAATTTCAAATATAAAATGTAAAAATTACAAGAATGCGTAAGCTGGTTTCAACTTACAAAAAAAAGGACAAAATCGTTGGCAAAAAAAGGTATCTCATGAAAAGAGTGTCAGAGTTAAAAAAGTATTGTAAAAACTGTAACAATTGTTACTCTTGTTTTATTAAGGGTATTATAAACCTAATTTCCATTTAATTTTTAAATTATATTTTTTAGAGAATTAACGAAAGGAGTCTGTAAATAACATCAACTCTTTTTACTGCAAACTAAGTTTATTTAATATCAATTGCAAATCTTATGAAGTGCAAATTCTTGACCTGCTTCTTAAAATAAAGTTTTACTTTAATCGTAGTTGAAAGAGTACGGATACGTAGTTAAAAGAGGTATGTGACATTTGGGAAAAAAAGTCGTGTGATAGAGATAGTTTTAAACAGATCGAATTCGATCTTTTGGTAGAAATGCTGACAATATCATCCCAGCACCTTGGTTAACAAGTGCCATGAAGGAAGGCTCTGAACTTAAAATAAGGATTTTAATATATTTTCCTATTTACATTCCTCCTTGATCTCCGCACCGTTTTAATATTCTGTAAAGCATAAAATGAAATAATGTTGAATAAAAAAAGAGATTTTAAATGAAATATTTTATTTTCCTTAATACAGGGTATCTGCTACATTTTAGATTTTCACATTTATGACTTTCCATGTCTAATTCCAAGAACTTTTCATGACTTAACGAAGTTACTATTTTCTCCGTCAAAAACATAATAATAAACTTAAAAACCATTATAATCACATTAATTATAATGATAGGTATAACCAAAACTGTTATACTCTGCACCTTATATTGCACCACGTATTTATTGATTTTAAATTTAAAAAAACAGAGTAAGGAAAGAGTTGAAGCAATAAAACAGCTGAAAAAATATTTTTCTTTTCTTTTTTTCTGCAGAATTATATTCTAAAGATACTTTTCTTGTTCATCAGAAAGGAAAGAAATATCAGAAGGAATATATATATATATATACATATAGCATAATAAATAAATATGAAAAAACACGAAGAAAATTAAGAAAAACAATAAGTTTAATTTATTGCGCATAAGTTGCAAGTAAATAGAACTCATAAAATAAGTTCAAAATGAAGATAAAACAAAGGAAAATTAGAGACTAATGAAAAAAAGGGAGAAAAAAAAAAAAAAAAAAACAGAAACTGGAAGAAAAAAAATCCCAAGAAAAAAGAAAATAGGATAGAATTCTTTTAAAAAAAGCCGGAAAATAAAGATATAATCTTTTCATCAGCCCACACGATTATATCTGCAAAAAAGAGTGCTTTCTAATATTGTATTAATATAGCCAAAGCAAAATATATCAATACAATAGTGTGAGGAGCACTAAAAAAATTTTACAAAAATTACAACAAATGAAATAGAACACAATAAGTAAAAATAACACGTAAAAACAGAAAATAAAATATAAAGAAAAAACAGAGTAGAAGATAAAACATAACCTATAAAGCGAGTAGCAAAATTAAATGAATTTACATAAACGTGAAATTCTTCAAGAATGATTTAAAATATTTTCGTAACAAGATAGCCAGATTGCAAAATATGAAAACAAAAGCGCAAATTAAGATAGCGTAACTATTTGTTCTAAAGTGTTGAAAAATAGGAGCCATTATTATTTGAGTTTCTGATATTGAAAACAATCTATTATAAATAAAGAATTCACTTCATAGAAAACTATATTTATTGAAGACAAAACTTTAAATATAAAGAAAGAAAAACTACTCTTAATTAAATTAAACATAACTCTTTAACATAACTCTCTCTCTCTAAACATAACATAAGAGAAGGAACATACTCTATACCAAAGCAAAACACCAACTAACTAAAAAACAAAAACACCGACTTCCTTCTAGATGAGATAACAGGAAGTGACCCAACTTCCCACAGGAAATGACACAGCAAAGAGGAAAACACTGCCCATCTATTTATTTACATTTCCAAGATTCAGCCCCCTTTTCCTTTTGCTGTGCTAAAAAGTTAAACACTCAATTATAACCTTGAGCTATTAAGTCCTTAAATATATTTTATTACAAAAAGATCTAATGTGCTCTTTAACCGCAGGTTTTGTGAAGAAGTCCGCTGTATTGTTCAAAGTTCTAACATATTTCAGTTCAAAGAATTTGTCATTAACATATTGTCTTACAAAATGGTAACGTACATCAATGTGTTTACTTCGAGAGTTCTCAATTTCAGATTTAGAAAAATCAATAGCAGCACTGTTATCACAAAACAATTCACAGCTTGGTATGTCACATTTGAGTTTCTTATCAGTTAGCAAATTTTTTAACCACACTAACTCCTTGGCTGAGTCTGATAAAGAGATATACTCAGCCTCCATGGTAGAAATTGAAACACTTTTCTGTTTAAAGGTTTTCCACAAGATAGGAATATCACCTACATATACAATAGTTCCTCCTATTGACACTCTGTCATCTCTGATGCATGATCAGCATCAGTGTAGCACTTGATTGACAAATCTGAGATTTTTGACAAATCTAGCATATTTTCCTTTGTATTGTATATTGCAGATACCCTAATAGTTTCAGAAGAGCTTGCCAATGTTTGATACCAGGATTTTCTTGATATTGTGATAAAATGTTAACAGCATAAGATATTTCAGGCCTTGTCCTACTTGTTATAAAAGATACACATCCAAGAACACTTCGGTATGGAATATTTTCTATTTCAGCTTTCTCTATCTCTGCTAGTGGGCAATCCTGCATCGACAAATTTAATTCTTTAGCTATTGGCAATGAAACTATAGGTATATTGTACCACTTGCTAAAATGCTTCACTGTATTCTCTATATATTCTTTCTGATGGATTACTAAATGACCATTAATTTTCTCAAATTCTATACCTAAAAGTTTCCTTGTTTCTCCCAAAATCTTTCATTCAAAAATTTTATTCAACTGTTTTAAAATTAGACCTATGTTCTTTTGACTTTTTCCAAATATCACAGTATCATCTACATATAACAATAGCAGCACATTATCTCCGGTGAATATTCCGTTACACCAATCTAATTTTTCAAGTTTTAATTCGTATAACACACTAGTTACTTCAGTGTACCACTCACGTCCTGATTGATGTAATCCATATATTGCCTTTTTTAATTTACACACTTTTGATGGATCTACTACAAAACCTTCAGGTTGTGCCATATAAATTTCTTCTGTTAAGTCTGCATATAAATATGCACTTTTTACATCAACATGACAGTGAACCGAGTTCATCAAACCTACAAAAATAGCAAAAAATAGTCTTATGAGAGAAAAATTTACCACAGGACTGTACATTTCGTAATAGTCAATACCCTGTTGTTGCTTAAATCCTTGTGCAACAAGTCTGGCTTTATGCCTCACAATTTTATTCGATTCATCGGTTTTTAGGTTGTATACCCATCGACTACCTATCACTTTAGTATCTCTCGGCTTTTCCACCAATGACCACACTTCTCTTTTCTTCATCATTTCAATTTCCTCTTCCATTTTTCATAATTTCTTGACTCAACTGCTTCTTTGTAACTTTTTGGAATATTATACTCAATTAAATTTGCTTCATTTTTTTGTACTATACCGACTTCATTTCTGGTTACTTTATTAGAATATTCATTCCTACCACTAAAATCAAATATATCTTTTTCAAATTCAATTCCATGACTATTACAATATTTCTCTATGTCATTTTATGACCTAAATCGGTTTTTAGACCCTTCTATGTAATAATAAATATCATTTCTAGATCCATCTGATCGTTTAGTTGCTTTTCTTAACCAGTTTAAATCGGATACCTTCTTGATGCTTTCATGACTACAACTTGAGTCAAATTCTGGCCTAGGAACAATATCTTCATCATCTGATTCTTCTTTATCATTCCATTCTGTTCTTCTAGGTAGTTTTCTACTTGGGTCCAGGATGACTTCCGCTGCAAATTCATTTTCATTGAATTTAACCTTTTTTTGTTTCTATAACTTTACGATCTTCAGGTAAGTAGATACGATAGCCCTTGGTTGAAAAAGCATAACCTAGCATACCTTCTTTGGCACGCATTTGGAATTTATTTCTCTTTTGCTTAGGTACACCAACATAAGCTTTACATCCAAACACTTTAAAATACATTACTGGTGGTTTCTTTCCATACAACATCTCATACGGTGTTTTCTTTCCTTTTCTTGAAATTCTGTTCCATGTATGAACAAAACAACATCCCACCATTCTTCATTCATATTACTATCCTTCAACATAGATTTAATGGCATTCAGAGCAGTTCTATTAAATTTTTCACATACACCATTTTCTTCTGGCGTATAGTAATTAGTTCGCTCAGCAGAAATTCCATGCTCTTCTAAGTATTGTTCAAATTGGTTATTGCAGAACTCACCGCCATTGTCACTCCTGATACGCTTTAATTTTCTTCCAGTCAAGCGTTCCATCTTTGCATGATAATTTTTAAATTTCCTAAATGCTTCACTTTTATTCCTCATAAGGTATAAAACTACTGCACGGCTGTAATCATCTATAATTGCCAAAAAATATATATTTCCTTCTTTTGAAGTTTTCGGCATTGGACCACAGATATCCATACATACTACTTCTAGTGGCTGAGAAGTACGACTTGGAATTGACTTAAATGAGATTCTATTGGATTTGGCTAAGAGGCAAGTGTCACAATTTTCATCTGGTTTTTCTATATTAGGTAATCCCCTTACACTCTGGTTCCTGCTAGTTTCTCTAAGGTAGTTAAAATTAATATGACAATATCTCCTATGCCACAGTGTAGCTATATCTTTTCCTGATTCACAGGTGCCAACATTAAATCCACTATCTTCAGCAATTGGAGTTCTAGTATTTGTATGGCTTCAGGTAGTATAATCCATCTCTTCTAGTGGCATAAAATAATTTTAACCAATCCTTTGAATATACCCACAATTTTCCCTTGGTTCCAACAAAATTAGCTCCTGCAGTTTATAAGCGTGAAAGAGATATTAGGTTTCTGCGTATACTTGGGTTGTACAAGACATTTGTTAAAGTTATATTACTCATTTCTTCTACTTTTAACTGAAAATTTAACTGTTCCTTTTCCTAGTATCTTACTGGAAGTATCCCCAACAGCCAAAGTCATGTTTACATTATTTGTTTTTTCATAACTTGACATTACATTTTGTTTTTACAGAAGAGTGTAGTTACAGCAGAATCCAAAACCCAAATTTTATCATCATTTCTAATCATGGTTTCACCAACTTCCACAGAGTGTGTTGTATAAGTCTCAACTAAAGCAGCTGACTGGTCATTGAAATTTCTTTTCTGTTTACTCCACTTTGACTTTACATTTCTGGCAGATCTATCTCTACAATTTGCAATTAAATGTCCATACTTGTGGCAGTGATGACATGGACCAACGACTTTTCTATTATTTTCTGCTAGTTTACTTTGAGATTTTCTTCTGTCTCCATATCTTTCTTCATCTTTACTTATAGAGGAAATGTTAAAAGCACTAACCTCTGGACGAATATCAGCTTTCACTTGTGTAAGTCTGCTTTCTTCTCTTATCAGTTCCTCAGCAATTTTATCAATCGTGAAGTCTTCATCTTTCCAACGATATATTAACTGAACTATATGGAGAATTCAGGTGGTAGATGCCTTATTGCTTGAAAGCCTTGAAACAACTGATTTAATTCATGACCTGCTTCACTAAGCTTTTTCACTGCTGTTTTAAGTCTAGCAATAAAAATGCCTATACTTCCATTAGCTTGATACTTTATGCTAAAAAACTCATCAAGTATCTGTCTGAATGAGTCTAACTCTTGTTTTTGGCTCAAATTGCTGAACTAATTTCTCCCAAGGCCTTTTCCCATCTAAACAATCTTGGATAAGCGGCCTGAATTCTGGCTGAATTGCATAATACAATGTTGAAAATTATCCATCTTTTCTTAATTCAAATTCCTGTTTTTCCCTTCTTGTAGCTGAAACTTCTAACTCTTCTTCTTTTCCTTCAATAAATTTCCAACAGCCTTTATCTAATAATAAAACTTTAATGTCTGTTTTCCACCTGTCCCAGTTATCATTACTTAATAAGTTAAAGCCTTCTGGTCAAAGCCATTCTCTATTAAAGTTTTCCAAAGTATATTTCAAATTATCAATACTCACAGCCCCCTTCTAAAATGTCCTGGCCCATAACCAGTGTTGAAAAATAGGAGCCATTATTATTTGAGTTTCTGATATTGAAAATAATCTATTATAAATAAAGAATTCACTTCATAGAAAACTATATTTATTGAAGACAAAACATTAAATATAAAGAAAGAAAAACTACTCTTAATTAAACTAAACATAACTCTTTAACATAACTCTCTCTCTAAACATAACATAAGAGAAGGAACATACTCTATAACAGGGGTCTCCAAACTTTCCAGCATTAGGGCCATACTGATTACTCCAGTAAGTTCCGAGGGCCAAAACCATTTGTTGCTGGTGGTAAAAAGTGAAATAGTCCACTGATGAAAAAAAAAGTCCAAAAAAGTACGCAACGTTTAAAAAAGGCTGCAAATCGGACTAAAGTCCGCAAAACGGCAACACTGCATATTATTAATTTTCCTGTCATTATCTGTAATTTCTAGATTAGTCGTAGAGTACGAGCCATGAGGAGTAACGTGACACGACATCTGGTGGACACAAGAGGAAATAGGTAGTACCTTCTATCGCTAACAGATGGCGCTAATAGCATGTACAGAATAATCTCGTTGGTTCGAGAAAGTTCTGGTGTCTTCCACTCACTTCTAGATGGCAGTAATTGGAATATATAAGAAGGCTAGTGGCGCAACCACAAGTCAGTTCCTATGACACTGTTGTGAAATAAAATAGTGTGTACCTCCTTAAAATGTGTTTGTGCGTGTTTAAGTTTAAGACATCTTTATAACAGTATTTTGATTTGAATTGTTGCTTCTGTATGTGATTTAGTAGTATGGAAAAGAAGCGAAAAATTGATAGTGAATGCAGAAAATTCGAAGATCAGTGGAACATTCAGTATTTCGTAATTGAGTCCAGTAACAAGGCGCTATGTTTGATTTGCAATGAAAGCATAGCCGTTCTCAAAGAATATAACATTAAACGTCATTATGAAACAAAACATTTTCAAAATTACTCAAAATATACAGGAAGTTTGCAGTCAGAAAAATTCGAAGCTATGAAGCGCGGATTGAAATCGCAGCAATCTTCATTTACAAAACTCAAAACTGAACAAGAGGCTGCAACTCGTGCCAGCTTTCGTGTGGCTCTTGAAATTGCAAAACGTGGAAAACCGTTTTTTGAACTTCGAGCAGTGATCGAAATTTTTTTGAATGAAAAGCATCGCCCTCTTACTGAATGACAAAACAACGCATGGCTGTGGAAGTTAGCATTCTATGTTGATTTGACAAAACATGTGAACGAACAAAATTTGAGATTGCAAGGAGAAAACCAGCATCTTCCTGATTTATACACTAATATTAAATCATTCCGGAAGAAATTGATACTGTTTCAATCACAACTACGAAGTAAATGTTTTTCACATTTTAAAACTTGCGAAATATTCAGCCACACCACTGAGACTGAGTTTCCTATCGATTTTGCAATCGAAACTGTGAGTGCTTTGAAAATAAATTTTGATACTCGTTTCTCGGACTTTGATGCCATTGCGAATCAAATTAAGATTTTTCAGAATCCTTTTGATACTGACATTGAAACCCTAGCCCCGGAACTTCAAATGGAAATGATTGATCTACAGTGCAGTGATATAATTAAGAACAAATATCAAAACTCATCTTTGTTGGAATTTTATAAGAGTCTTCCACTGACACAATTTGATAATTTGCATAAATTTGCTCGTGGGCTGTTTTCTGTTTTTGGTACTACTTATTTGTGTGAAAAGACCTTCTCCAAAATGAAGTACACAAAAAATTTTTGCAGATCTAAATTAACTGATGAGCATCTTAAATCTCTTTTAATAATTGGTACAAGTAAAATTAGTCCACAACTACAAAGTATTGTCAGTGGAAAATCTCAATTACATAAATCTCATTAGTATTTCATATGTCATTATGCTTGTTATAAGTTATGTTTTTATTTAAAATGTATAAAATGTTAGTTGGATTCATTTCAATAATTTGCTAGTTATTATATACTGAAGTTAAATTTTCTGCATATTATGCATGTCTTTACTCATTACAATTCAGTGTTTCTTTATCCAACTTATCACAAAAACAATAACAATAAGCCTACAACAATGTTATGAGTAGTTAGCCCATGACCATATCAATGTAGATGTCATATTAATAATTATTCAATATAAAATTAGAACACTTCAGTAAAATAAATTTAATTTGCTATAAAAAATATGTTCTCTAAAAGGAGTTTTCAAGTATGCTAGCTCTCCGCAGGCCGGACAAAATCTGTCCGCGGGCCGTAGTTTGGAGACCCCTGCTCTATACCAAAGCAAAACACCAACTAACTAAAAAACAAAAACACCCACTTCCTTCTAGATGAGATAACAGGAAGTGACCCAACTTCCCAGAGGAAGTGACCCAACTTCCCACAGGAAATGACACAGCAAAGAGGAAAACACTGCCCATCTATTTATTTACATTTCCAACATAAAGTGCGTTCTTACTGCATTACTGAAGTGCGTTTGATTTGTTAGTTACCAAGGATGAGGCCAAAAATGGATGTGCGCAAGGTAATATCATACTGGATAATTTAAAGAAGTTGACTATAAATAATTTTACAAAATAAATATTTATTTAAGAAAAAAATAGAAAAGAGAAAGAAGCATGAATTGCCTGTTTTGCACATAATTTTAGCCACGGATTTGCCCGAAATGGATTTGCACATGGAAAAATTATATACATTAACAAAGAAATCTTTTTAGTAAATAATTTAAGCCACCTATTTGCTCGAAATGGATTTGCACATGGAAAAATTTTATAAATTAACAAGGAAATTTATTAGTCAATAATTTTAGCCACGGATTTGCGCATGGAAAAATTACATAAATTAACATAGAAAAATTTTAAGTAATTAATTTTAGCCACGGATTTGCCCGAAATGGATTTGCACATGGAAAAATTGTATAAATTAATAAAGAAATTCCTTTAGTAAATAAGTTTAGCCACGGATTTGTCCGAGATGAATTACTTTTTTCAGGTCCTTCTTTGCTTGATCATTTTTCTTTCTTTTCCTTACCTAAGAAACTCGAAGTGAGGTGCAAAAGCAATTAACCCTACAACTCTTCATAAATTTATAATAACTTATGAAAATTTGGTTTTAATTCAAAACTGTCATACAAATGACGTTAAAACGGTTTAAAAAAACTAAATAATGTCAGATAAATAGTTCAAGATTCTAAAATCTTGGAGAATCAAAAATAATTTATTAACTGATTTAAATTTCCTTTTCAAAGGAGATAAAAATAAATAAATAAATAAACAATCTGTTTTGTTGTCCAGAAAACAACTCAAAAAATTCTTTTGGTTGCTTAGCAACGAGAAGCACTATGCTTTCCTTTTTTGTCATTCATTCAGTTTCTTTATGGTTGTTATCAGTTATTTCCCCTTCTATGGCGAGGTAATTTAGCATATTTTAAAATCTTTGCCAGATATATAAATCCTTATTGCGACCCAATTTTTTCAAAATTTTTTTTTATTTATTCAGAGAAAGTACGTTTTTGTGTCTAATTTCGTAACTTAATTAATAGTTAGCACAAATTAATTAGCATATTTGAGGTCACGCCTAGGAACCATTAAGATTGACACTTAGTTCGTGAAAATCCAATCATTAGAATGAAAGTTATTCAGGGTGATATCTTTTTTTTTTTGCGGACTGTACATAACTGACTCTGCCTTGTCAGGAGATTGTTTAAAATAAATGAACAGAGCATCGCGAAGTCCAGATACATCGTTGTCAAGGAGGCCACATAATCAGAATTCGTCCACAACATGTATATATACATTGATAGGAAACATTAAACTGGTGCTAATGCCACTAAAATTCATATACCACATAAAAAAAAATGCCACAAAAAAAAAAATCGCACAAAGCCAATTGCATAAAAACAAAATCGCATAAAAAAGGACCGCACAAAAGCAGGTTTTACTGTATTTTCAATTAAGATTATAAATTTGATTAATTTAGGGTCAAAAGAAAATTACATAAAGAAAAAAAAAAGATTTGGTTTAGTTTTCCTGTGCAATAAAAAGGCATGATAGCTTCAGACTATAATATTTAATTGAAAATTTATAATATGAAAAATGATTCTCGATAACAATACATTCTTTTTCTAATTTTCAATTATTTTTTCTATTAAATATTCATGCAATTTTGATAGAATACCTATGACTGTTGTCAATTATCAGTAGTTAAATATAATTATTGAAAAAGGTTTTGAAAAACTAATGAATAATGCCAATATTTTATCATCATCATATAATGATTGTATCCACATTCCAATAAGGTTACTTAAAATTCTTTTTGCAATAATATTTCATACTCACATCTAACAAAGCAAAATCCTTGGCAGGCAGGGTAGAAAGGCAATCACAAACAGATGCTTGTAAATGTTTCTGCTCTTCATTGGTCAAACATGTTATCAAAGGTTTTGTCACTGCATTTAAAAAAATTTTGGAAGCCTAAAAATAAAGAAGTCATATTTAACCAAATGTTTATTGAATCTGGCTTATATAGTTGGCTGAAATCATGTATAGTTTGTCTACAGTAAGAACTCCCCCACCACAAAGTCTGAGGCGTTCTGTTGCTATGGAAACCAGAATAGCACATTTCAAGGAGGGTAGCTTCTCTTCACTCTAGGGATAGCACAGAAGATCAAAGAAAAAATTACCTTTCTCTCGTCGACACCTGTCTTAAAAAATGACTCTACACCCCTACTTGAAGTAGTTATATCTTGTTATCATAGTCACCAGACGAATGGCTAGGGGAGTTCTTACTTTAGACAAACTACATCTTGACAACAAATAAAAAGTCTAAAACATATGGAGTAAAAAACATTTCTCCATACTTTAAATGAACCAAAAGGAAAAATATATCAAATTAAACAAAGAAAATTAGCATTAAGGTGAAATTAATGTTAGATATTAAAAAGTGCTCTTGAAAAATAACCTGGAACAATGTAACTAAAATAAAAATAAGTGATAAATATTTTTTAAAGTTTCACTGTATTGGATAAAAAGAAGTAAATTTGAAAATAGATACTTACTAACAAACTTATACTTTTTTCTAAATTAGATACATCATTAGTGCAGCGACCTATAACATCAACAAGCTATAAAGCAAACAAAAAATATCATTTTACAATGTTTTTTATTGAAATGAATATTTATATATTTTTTTTAATATTACATTTTAAAAAACTTAAAATATATTACTTTGATTCCATAATATTGAAGGCTTGGTTGAGAATCATTCAAGCAAAAAAATATAACATCTTTAATAAAAGGTAAAAATGATCTAAAAGGAAAAATTGCAATATTTTAAAAACTAGTAAATTAAAAAACCTTGTTACCTGAAGCAATTTTTTTTCTTTCTTTTGGAACTGTAATTTTTTAGAAAGTTGCTTCAGTTTTAACTACAGTAAGACCTCGATTATCCGAGCAAATTGGGACCGCTAGTACCTCGGATATCGGAAATCTTGGTTAATAGAAACCATGTATGAAAACCTTCCGTGCTTGCGAATTTAACTACTTTTTAAATAAAAAACAATAGAACGTTTTTTAAATGATAAAAATAAACATATATGAACTTATGTTTCACAGCTAAAAAGATTTAAAATGAAAATCAACTCTAGAAGTAAATTTTAAAAAGTAAAATGGAATTTTTTTTAACTATACTTAGTTAAATATCGAAAGACGCATTTTCAAAAATAACACATATCTCAAGAAAATATTTTATTTTTAAAATTTAATGTACATTAATTTGTTAAATTTACATTCTTTTAAAAAAGTCTGTTACCTTTCATTGCAAAAGTCCATAATTTCCATCATGGGGTGCCCTATCGCGTCAATTTTTGAGCAACAGGAGATCCATCGGTGTAGCATCGTTTCGTTGCTCCAAATATTTTAGGGCAGTTGTCAGTGCTTGAACACCTTCACTATGACTTATAGTTGCAGAATCTTCAAAGTCCTCGTCGTCATTTTCAGTGTCATTAATGTCCGATGAAGGATTAACGGCTTGTATGATTTCTTCGTCATTGAGAATTTCAAAATTTGGATGTTGATTTTCAACGTCCAGCCACTCGCAAATGTCCTCTTCCATAACCTTTAATTCCATTGATGGTCTCAAGAAGTTCCCTTTCTGTCGGTGTGTTTTCCGTCTGCTGGGATTCACCGTCTCCTCTTTTCAACGATTATTTTGTTGAATGATTTACGAATTGTAGCTGGATTCACTAATTGCCATGCCTGGGCAACCATGTAGATAACATCTTTCACGTTTATTTTATTCAGAGCCTCATTTAGGTTTTCTTCGCATTCAAGAATATGAGTGATGAGTTTCTTTTTGTAGTGTCTCTTCGTTGTTTCAATTACCCCTTGATCCATTGGTTGTATTATCGATGTCACATTTGGGGGAAGAAAAGTCGCACGTATTTCTCCTGAAATGAGTATTTCTCTTCCGGATGACAAGGAGCATTGTTTATCAGCAAAACTACTTTAGGTGGGAGATTTAGCTGCGCCAAATGTTCCTTTACATGTGGTACAAAATCATCATAGAACCACTTTTCAAAAATTTCGGAATTCATCCAAGCAGACCTTTGATTTGTGTATTTCACAGGCAAGGAATTCACATTAATATTTTTAAATGGTCTCGGCTTCTTTGATTTAGCGATGAGAAGCAAGGGGAATTTATCAGTTCCACTTTCATTTGCACAAACTAGAAGGGACACTCGGTCTTTGCTCTTCTTGTAACCCGGGGCACTGGCTTCTTCTTTAGATGCCAAAGTTTTCGATGGTATCAATCTGTAAAACAAGCCAGTTTCATCAGCGTTATGAATTTGATCTAATGTCAAATTTTCTTTTTCAATCATTTCTTCAAATCTTTCAACAAAGTCTTTAGCAGATTCTATATTGGCAGACAACTTTTCACCTGCAATTGCCAGTTGTCGAATTCCATGTCTCTTTTTAAATTTATCTAACCAACCTTGACTTGCAGAAAAATTTTCATTTCTGTTTAATTTTTGGCTGAGAAGAAGGGCTTTCTCTTTTAGAATGTTCCTGGAAATAGGAATGCCCTGGGCGCGTTGTTGCTTGAACCAAAGATAGACTGCTTCATCAAGTTTTTCAGTTTCTGCTTTCTTTAATGTCGATCGTTCTTCTAAGGCTTTTGACGAATCCATCTTTGAACAAAAAGCCTCTATTTGAGCTTTGTTTTGCTCCAATCACCTACAGTGGTTTCACCAACTCCAAATTCCAAAGCAATTTTTTTCAAACTCTCACCATTATTAATTCTTTTAATAGCCTCAAGCTTTTTACTCATCAAAACAACAACTCTTTCTTTTTTGGTTTGGCATTTTAAAAATGAACAACTTACTAGTGCGATGGTCAAACGTGAAATGATTTAAGCAAAGGTTCACTATGAAATAGGGGATTCGCTAAAGAACAGGCAAACAAAAGAATGCTATGAAACACAAATGCCTATTGTAAGAGTCGCCAATCCCCTCCCCCAACCAGGAGTGTCCGATAACATATTGCACCTGGTATTCAATAGGGTCACATGATCACTGTTAACAAAGCATTCATGGATGTTGTCTTCTCAGGGTGTAATATTTCTAGGAAGTTGAGTGCTTTTGAGGGGAAGAAGTGGACAACGGACAACGAACTAAAATGTGTATAATTTTTTCCAAGCTCATTTTGGAAAGGAGAAAAAGAAAAGTAAAAAAAAAAAAATTAGACTTCGTTATTGCCTTGGTTAACAGAAACCTCGGTTAATCGAGGTTCATTTACATTTCATTTTACATTTTACTCAGTTTTTTAGTTTTAAATACTGACTATTTATCCATTAATGTAGAAAAATTTATTTTCTTTATTGAGATCTTTATTTTATAAGCCCATGCTTGAGTTAATGTTAAAAATACCAAAAGAGAGAGAGAGAAGATACTGCCATTAACAAATTTTACTATTTATATTGAAATTTTTAAAAATAAAAACTTAATACAAGAGGGATAATAGCTGCTTTCTATTTTGAACTCTTATAAGTCCTGTGAAAGAGCAAAATGACTCTCTATAATTTCTTTCTATTGAGTCAAAAAATTTGTATTCCTTAAATTAATTTTGTAATTTTTTTTTTCTTTTCATATTAGTTTAAAATTACAGGCCATTATTTACAATTCGTTATGACTAAAAAATTGGCAAAATGATATTAGATTAAACTACAATAATTGTATATTTTGTTAACAAAATATTCTTTGTTTTTGTGGAAAATATGGACTTGAGCGATGTAGCCTCCTAGGTATAGATGTAAAATACCCAGATTTTTATAACTTGGGGTAAATAAACAAAATTTCTAAATGCCTGGGTATTTATCAATTTTATTGAAAATTCAATGATTATAATTTCCTTTATACAAAATTATATATATTTTAGACACAATTAAGTTTTGCATACATTGTCAATAATTAATTAATTCATCATTTACTGTGAAGAAAAATTAATTCAATTGAAAATGTTAATTAAAATCCTTATTTTTTTAATTTCATTTATTTAAGAGCAGTTATGGTTTATTCCTCATTAAATTCACATTTCTAATCATGATTCCCAGCATTTTTGGTTTTTAAATGTATCATCTAAACAAGGTAAATTTTGTGAAAAAATTATTCAAGTTTTATGCAATTTATTTTTAAAAGTTTATCATGGGAAACTTTTCTTGCATATAAATAGTACATTATTTCTTATTTGATCCATATTTTATTGTTACATAATGATATCTTTCTGAATAACAATTATGTGTTATTTTAAGTTGTAATTTCATTAATAATGAATTAAGAAATATAGCTTAATATTTGAATTGTTTTCAAAGGAGTATAAAATATATGATAGCTTGGCAGTATCTTATCTAAGTTTAAATGAGTTTAGGAAGCTTCTTTCTCTATGGGAAAAAATATAAGTTTTTCCCATTTAAAATTGCAAGTTTAATTTATTGAGCAAACAAGGATTTATATAGTTTATTTCTTACGTTAAACAATAAAACAAATAAAATATATATTTAATTTTATCATTCTACTTGTAATTCTTAAAAGAATGAAACAAAAGAGTATTTCATTACTATTTTTTCTTAGTTACATATATATCATTAATTTTTTTCAGTTGAAATTTTTTTTCTCCATAAACTGCAGTAAAAATGCATATAACAAAGTCATGAAAATAAATAATTATTGAAATAAATTTTATTTAAATTAAATATTTCTCTTAATTGGTATAAGTATAAAATAATACTTGATAACTTTCATAAAGTTTATCTTCCTTAATTGTTTTATGTAAATAAATAGATAAATAAAATTTTATTTATTAAACTAAAATATAAACAGTTGAGATACATAGTTTTACTTCTTATACTTAAATTAATTTTTGAATTGACAAAACTTATTTTCAAAAACTTATGAAATGTTTCATATTACAGACATAACACACATCATAATATTTAAATTTAATTAAAAACAGGGAACAATATTAGAATGGCGCAACAATTGAAAATATAAATGAATTATATGTTTTTTATACAGAATAGAAAACAGTAAATAATATTTTAAAAGATAAGACTACCTTTTGTTTAAATGTCAAGTATTTTTAAGATGAAACATTGTTAGCTCATAGTTTTAAAAATAATTTAATAAATTAAATTGAATAATTCATTATTTTTTTTACATACTAAAAGAAAATTTTGAAATTTTAAAAATGACAGATTTTAAAAAATAAAATTATTTTTTATAAAATAGAATCCATACAGAAAAAAAACTATTTAAATAAAATATCGAAGAATTTTAAACTAATTACATTTTCTTAAAAAAAGAGACTAAACAAAATATTTTTATGAATAATTTTTCTTTTATGTTTAGATAGGAAATTTATAGTTTTAGTTTTCAGCTCATATTAAATTTACAAACTCAATATAAATGAAAAAAAAAAACACTTTAAAGCTTAGTTTCAACAAATTTCATAAATTTTAAACATATTCTCTGTGCTTATTTAGAATATCTTCTATTAAATTCAATTTATCCCAATGCTTTGGAAAAAATGTGCAACGCCGAACTTAAATGAATAATATAATTTCTACCCCGGTGGCAGAATCATGGCAATATGGCGACATTGACGCAGAATGTTACCAAATTCGTGAAGAAAGATTTTTTCTTTGGGAAGTAAAAAATTTTGCTTTTCTTTTCTGCAGAAATTTTCAAAAGATTTTATCTTTTCTACAGAATTATATTCAACTAAGCCTGTCTTGCGCATTGGAGTTTAAAAAAAAACTGCTTGTAATTTTTCTGTTCTCTTTTGAGAATAATGAAAAATAAAGGATAATGAAGTAAAAAATTTGGCTTTCTTTTCTGTAGAAATTTTTTTCTTCTATGTTTTCATGCAGTTATTGCTACTGATTTCCACGTAGCTTTTAAAATCACATATTTTAATACAATATTATTTATTACAACAGCTGGATCCTGAAATGAAAACATGTATTTAGTAACCCCCCCCCCCTTTTTAAACAGTACAATTCTCGTGATTTGGCTATTGATCTTTTTTTCCGGTAGTTACTGCTGCAGATTTAACGATTTTTTAAAAAAAATTTTTATGTGATGATGAATTACAAAATGCGAAAAGGAAATTATTAGTGTGTTATCTTCTAACAAAATGCGAGAATATAGCCTTAATATTAGAATTAAAAAAATATTACAGATTAATTTTAAAAAATTACTTTATTTGATCAGATTTTTCATTTATTTATTGAAATTAACGCTTCTGTTACTTTAAACTAGTTACCCTGTATATTTATTATTTTTGAGTATCTTGCAGAAAGATACTAGTATTAGAGGTGTATGTCACAGAAAGCCCGAAAGAATTCAGTCTCAGGAATTCCAACTTTATTATTTTACACAATGCAAACTTTTTTATATTACTTTTTTAATGCAACAATGTAGCTTTTCCACTAGCTATTTATAGTTTTATGAAATATTTCTTTCTGGAACTGAAATATGTTAAGTTTAAAGTTTATTTTTTGAAAATTAAAGATAGTTATATTATTTTTAGAACTATAAGCAAGACACATCATGTTTAAAAAGAAAAAAAAATTATAAAAGCCTTGATTTTGGTTACATACCAAAGCAGGGACTCTACCCACTGAATCATAGGATGAAAAAAATAATTTTTTAAATTATTAAATGGCGGGAAAATGTACCGAATTTCGTTACGGTCTTCTGATTTCTGGATAAGAGGTTCTGTACTGTACTTAAATGAAGATGATGATTTAGGGTAAAAAATTTTCAATGCTCATAAAGATATTTATTCAGAGGAGCTCAAAATTTGCTTTTGGGATTAAGGTTTATGGTGGAAAAAACCTTTCTCTAGCACTAATGTCTTTCTACAAGATAGTTTTAATAATAACAAATGTATACGTTACTAATTTAAAGTAACAGAAGTGCAATGTTTAAAATAATAAAAAAAACTCTATATAGTTTTTAATTGAATCTATATAATATTTCTTCTATTTTAATATGAACGATATTCTTGCATTTTGTCGGGAGAAAAATGCACTAATTATTTCCTTTTTCACATTTTGTTAATTATTATCACATTGAAGGAAAAAAATCTTGAAATCTGTAGCACCAAATAAAGATCGATGATGGGGTTACTCAAATGTATGTCTCATTTTGAGATTCTGTTGTTGTAATAAATAATATTGTATTTAAATATATCAGAATTTAAAAACTATGAGGAAATCAACAGCTATAACTGCAAAAAAATGGGCATAATGATTGAGTTAAAAAGTAAATACTCAAATGTGCAATTCGAATTTCTCATATTGTCTGAAACAGGACATTTAAAAACCATGTGAAAATCAATACCAATAACTGTCGAAAATACAATCGCAACAATATGTGGATTCACGATACCATTGGCATAAATTGAGCGCATCAAAAAAGTGATTACTTAAAAGGGGGTTAGTATTTTAAGTGTAAAAATAATACTGATAAATAACTGGAATTTTAAAAACTCTGAGGAAATTGGTAGCACTAGCAATTAAACCCTGAATTAGCTGGTGTTAAAGATATTGTCGAGCAGTCTAAGTCTCAGTAGCTCAGTGGTAGAATTCGAATCTACAAAGCAGAAGGTCCCAGGTTCGATACGGGACGCGGACACTAATTCCACATTTTTCTTATTTAATTCTATGAACATTCCAGAAGCTTCTGGTACATTCAATTTACGTCCTTTTCTCTTCCGTTGTTCCTAGGAAGTTTCCAGAACATTCTTTGTTAGTATATAAGCGATCCCTTCATTGTAAACAGGCAGTTCTTAGTGCAGACTGGTTCTCGTCATTTGTACATTCTTCACTTTAATAAATTCATTATCAAAACCTCATCTTGTCATCCGTATTAAATCACTTTAACGTGACAAATTTGGTGGAGGCGTCGGGTACGAGTTAACCTCTCAATCAATATCACAGAGCAAAACACTGACCGGCTTAGAAGAAGCCGTTGAGTCCAAGGACTTCCACTTGAATTTGGATTATACGAAAAACCTAAAGAAGCCGTTCCTGAAACCACTGTGCCAGAGACAGCCATGGCCACTGTGCCAGAGACAGACATGACAACTGAGGACCAACAGGATGTGAAACCTGCCTTTTGGATGACGCCAACAGTTGCTGTTGAAGCCAGGAAACCAACAATCTTCCAGGGTGCTCCCGGACAAGACCCGCCAAAACGGCTGAAGGAATACCAGAGTGTCATCGTACAATCATTGGGATGAAACTGTGCAATTAGCTAATGCGTACTTCTTCCTGGACGGCACCGCAAGACAATGGTACGAAAACAATGAGGACTCTTTGACGTCTTGGACTCTATTTGAAAATGGTTTGAAAGTGACCTTTAGAGACACCCAATCTTACCTCAGACGAGCCAAAGACCACCTCAAGTCTCGCACACAAAAATCCGGCGAAAGAATCCAGTCGTACATTCAAGACGTTCTCGGACTTTGCATTCAGGTGGACCCGACCATGTCCGAAGGGGATAAGGTTTCCCACCTCATGAAGGGCGTCGCAGAAGATGTGTTCCAGGCCCTTCTTACGAGAGAAATCCTAACAACATCCGATTTTACAAAGCGGTGCCTGTATATAGAAGAAATAAGACAAAAGAGAGTGGGACGATACAAGTTTGCCAGATTACCTAACGTTGTCCCTATGGCCGCCGTGGACGAAGCACCTGACTGGGCGGTGCTAATTCGCCAGATTGTCAGAGACGAAATTCAACATGTAAATGCGCAGCCATTCGAAATCCATACTGCAAACTACTGAGGCTTCTATTCGGAACGAGATGGACCGATCCATAGCAGCCCTTACAACCAACCGACCTCCCTTCGTCACTACAGGACGCCCGGTTGCAAGACCTCCTAGACGTTTGACGACATACGCCGCAAGGCCAAAAAATAATGTTCCCTGGAGTGAACCCCAATGTAAGACTGACCTGTGGCGTACAACGGATAACCATCCGTTGTGCTTTCATTGCGTACGACCCGGGCATGCCGTTCGCTATTGCCGGGAACGCCGAACCATATTTAACAACTATCGAGCCAATAACCCAAGAAGATACCCGCCAGCTGACTATGAAGACGATACTACCTCACACATCGATCACAGAGCAGCTGTGCGAAATAATAAAAAAAACTACTAAAATGTGAGATTTTAATTGTAGCTCAAAAACTAAGCAAAATTTATCTTTAAATGAATATTCAGAAATTGGGCCAAATTTAAATCCTGATGTGTTAGACATTGTTCTTAAATTTAGAAATTTTAAAGTAGCGTTCAGTGCAGATATTGAAAAGGCTTTCCTCCTGATAGGCATCACTGAAAAGGATAGGAAATTTTTTAAGTTTTTATGGCTTTTAGATAATTTAAGTAATAGCTTTAGAATTTTGCGAATGATTTGCCTTCCTTTCAGTTGTATATCATCTTCGTTTATTCTTGGTGCAATAATTAAAAAGCACATTAAACAGTATTTTGAAAATGCATGTGTTGAAATGTTGGACACTTCACTTCATGCAGACGATCTTTATTTTGGTGCATATGGGACGGTAGTTAACTTTGCCACATTTAGAGTTGATGGCGACAGATATAGGAGCTCAAGAAGGAAATTATCTTAATGGTATTTTTGGGGATATGATTTCTGAATATGTATTTTGTACGGACTCTTCCATTGTATTGCATTGGATCAGGCAAAGCACTGAACATTGGAAACAATTTGTTTGTAATAGGATCAAGAAAGTGCAAGAGAAGTCGAATTCAGAGTTTTGGCATCATTGTAAAGGTAGTGAGAATCCTGTAGATTTAATAAGTAGAGGGACTTTAGTGCAAAATTTGATGAAAAATAATCTTTGGTGGGAAGGTTTGAGTTACTTGAGTATGGACAAGGAGTGTTGGTCTAAACAAGAGAAATATGAGATTCTGGACAGGGAAATTGATGTAGAAAGGAAGAAAACAGCTGTATGTTGTGTAGTGGAGATCAATTACGAAATAGAGGAATTGTTGTCAAAGTATTCTTCATGTATGAATTTGCTGAGAGCAATTGCATGGTGCTTATGATTCAAACATAATGTGAGATGCAATCATCCAATTATCCTTCCAAAGTCGCATCGAGTGACAGCATTAATTGCTAGACATTATCATCATAACTATCTCCATGGTGGTTTGCAGCTCTTACTTTCTGAAATAAGGAGAAAATACTGGATAATCAATGCTAGAACAGTAATTAAGCAAACAGCACGGAACTGCATCACCTGTTGTAAATTGCGAAAAGACATGTGCGTTCAAATGGTGGGAGACCGCCCAAAAGCCAGAGTAATTCCAGGTCAGGTTTTTTCAAAAACTGGAGTAGACATGGCCAGTTCTGTCAAAATCAAACCTAAAAAGTGCCGCTGTGTACATCCATTAAAGACTCATATTTGCATCTTTATCTGCTTCATAACGAAGGCGGTTCACCTGGAAGTGGAAGGAGAACCAACAGCAAATTCCTTTGTAGCTACCTTAAAACGTTTTATTTCCCGAAGAGGAAAACTAGATGAACTTTATAGTGACTGCGGCAAAAAATTTTTCTGTGCAAATAACGATCTGCAGTTGTGGAGATCTGCCCCAGTTTGCCAATTTTAAAAAAATGAAGGTATAGACTGGCATTCAACACCCCATTTCGGTGGGTTGTGGGAGGCTACTGTTAAGTCCATGAAGGTTCATATGAAACGGGTGATTGGTCAGTAACTTCTCACGTATGAGAAATTTTCCACCTATTTAGCAGAAATTGAAGCCGGTCTAAACTCCCAACCCCTTGTGCCAATGTCGGAGGATCAAGGTAATTGTGATGCCTTTACTCCAGGACATTTTCTAGTTGGTCATTCATTGAAAATAATCCTAGAACCAGTAATGACCAATGAAGAGTTAAGTCTCAATGAGAGGGGGAAGATGTGCATCAGTTGTCTTAATCGTCTTGGAAAAAGTGGTTCTTAGACTATATATCTCAACTTCAAAATCGACGAAAGTGGAGACGCTCATCTCCAAATACTATCAAAATCGGCGATCTATAAAAGATATTATAAAGGATGACAATGCACCAGCTCTTAAGTAGAGACTGGGTAGAGTTATAATGCTCTTTCCAGGTTCTGACAATAATGTGAGAGTAATGAAGTTAGAAACTTCTGATAGTGAAATTAAGAGACCTATTCACAAACTGAGCGTGTTACCTGTAGAATGATAGATTTTGGACATTAACAAAAATAACTATTTTTTCTTACTTTCTTTAGGAAGTTTAACCTGTATGAAATTCGTAAAATTTAAACCTAGAATTATCTCATGAATAATTTGTATACATGTTTTTTGATAACCGCTGGGTAAAATTTTGATTATTTGCAAATTTTCTCTTTAAATATTCATACTGTGTCAAATTCATACTATTAAAAATTGAGAATGTGTAACGAATATTTGTAGTTATAGATTTGTGTTTATCAGGCATTTTTTTCTTGCAGTATATTTTTATATAAAATTTAAAAATCATCACATTAAATATAAATGAGAGTAACAAAATATGTAAAAGTAAATAAGTGTATAAGAAAACATCGATTTTTTTTTCTGTTCTAAAAGATGATACGAAAATTCGAAGCAATTATTATGGAAGGAACAATTGAAACACTGCATGGATTAACAGTGATATTGGTGCAAACCAAGTGTGTCAAAAAGTGATTTTTGAGATATCCGATTCAAACTTCATGTGCCATAATAATATATATATATATATATATATATATATATATATATATATATATATATATATATATATATATATATATATATATATTAAAAAAAAACAAGAATATCAATAATAAGTAAGCTGTAAAAAACATCAAAATTTAAAAAAAAGCAAAAATTTTTAGCAATAATTGTCGAAAAGAATGATCAAAACACTACATACATTTATGATGGAATCTGCGCGAGTTGTGAGCAATGATAAAGTGAAGTTTCAAATGAGTGATTTAGAATTTTCATGTGCGTAATAAACATTGGATCGATTTTATTTCAAGCAAATTTTTAAAAAATAAGAAGAACAAATGCATGTCATTGACAAATTGCTTTGCTACAAATCTGAATTAGTAACTTAATTCCTACTCACAGTCATATTTTATTAATATGATGTTTTTAAAAAAAACGAAAGAGCATGATCTCTATAAATTAAACTTACAGGATTTTGGATTATTTAAATTTATTTATTTGAAATTCTAGCTTGAATTCTAGTCATTATTGATTTTTTATATTCTCAAATGAGAACAGAAAAATTACGAGTATTTCTATCAGATGCATGAGTAAGACATCTTTTGAATATAATTCTGCAGAGACAAAAAAAAATCATTTGAAAATTTATGAAGGAAAGAAAAGCAAAACATTTCATTTCCCAAAGGAAAAATCTCCCTGCAAAAACCATGTAATGTTCTGCAACAATGTCATCACGATTCTGCCACGGAGATTATATGGTTCAGATTCAATTTGCAAACAAGTGGAATTATTTTTATTTTGCAAATAGATTGCACTAATATTATGTTAATTTTTGAAGGTCAGCATTATCTAATGCGGCACTGAAAAACTGAGAGATTACTATCAATTCTAAACAGTTTATATGTTTGTAAGTGACGTTTTATCTACAAAAAAAAAAAAAAAAAAAAAAAAAAATACAAAAAGGAGGAAATGAATGAGGGAGACAGTAAATTTGCCATGCTTTAATTACAAAATATAACAGTAAGCAATCTGCTTACATTTTAACATTAAATTTTTTTCTTGATTGCTAAATTTACCACTACCACTATTGAAACAGCCATTAAAATGATAGGAGGATTATGAAAACCTAACATAAAATAAGAATAAATACCTTGATTTAGGAAAATATTTTTTGGTCATACTGCATAAAACCTGTAAGGATTGTATTCTGAGAGTCATGTTTTCATCATAGTAAATTTTTTGTTTACAAGCATCCACAATCCAAGGTGTATCGTTCTCTCTGTCAAAGTCAGAGGAAAGCATTACATCTTCTAACTCTTCAGGTGTTTGATCGGAGTTTAAAACGCACATAAATACTGCCAAAGAAGCTACTTGTACTTGAACATCTGCAAAATGAAAATTTTTTTTTCCTTTTAGTTAATCAAAAGAATACACAATATTTCATTTCACATTTAGATTTGACTAAGAATCTCCAAGGCAAACTGACTTTTATATAAAATTAGAAAAAAACAAACAAAACAGATGCAACACATTAAAAGACAAAACTCAATGTTTACAAATAATACTTGAAGATGAGTAAATATTGAGGTGTAAAAACATATAGAGTGATGGGTGGAGGCATCTTTTGTGTGTTAATAGCCATTTTAGCTCCATTGATCTCCGTGGTGAGTTACAAGCATTAATAATCAACCATCATTTTAACAAACTATTATGAAATAACCTAAATAGTTCTATCTTTAAGACCAGATGCAAGAGCATAACTTGCATTAATATGTTTAATTTACTTCTTTTATCTTTCTTTAGCTACACCATTGTATGATTAAAGTTTTGTTCCATGTTAAGTTTAACAGGGTGCAAAGCCAAATCTTTCAACAAAAAATAAGCACCTTTTAAGTACTTTTATGCACTCAAAAATATTTTTTAGCACTATATACATTAACAAATTTTAACATAATTTTCAAAGACTTTACATGATCATGATAAACTAACTAGTTTCTGACAAAGTACTCTTTTCTTGATTATATTAGCCATTATAAAATGATCAAGAGAGTTTTCGGCTTGATATCAGAGGGAGGAAAATGAAGTCTCAAATTGAGAATATCTTGCAAAATGAAACAGAGTTGCACATGGTAGTGCAATAATCTCACCGAACCCAGCTCAGTAGATGCACATACAGACTCAAAAGTATTTCATCAAACATGCAAAATGATTGGCGCTTTCATACGCTATGGACGGACGGTACGTCAAAGCAAATTGTGGTTGAAGGAATTGTAAAGATGTTAAATAGTGAAAAGAACGCTTTTGCATAATACGTGGTGAAAAGTGAGAGTAAAGAAAAAAATTTCATTTTGGAAAAGGGAAAACTAAACACTTTTTAAAAACACCCAATGAAAAAAGCACTTTTAAATAACGAAAATCGAAAATAAGCACCTTTAAGATGCACTTTTTAAAAACGCTACACATCATGTTTAAAGAGTGTTGTATATAATTAATAAAACATACAATACAGGATTACTGAAAAGGCTGGTTAATAGCATTAATTAAATTACAGAATCTTCTCTGAGATTTAGAAAAAGAGGGTTCTGTCAATTTGAAGAAGTCAGTAGGTGGAAAGTCCTTACTTTTTGCTAAATTTTCGGAAAAGCACAATTATAATTTATTTGAAGATACAGTAAATAACTATTAAAATTTATTTATTATTTAAAGGAAAAAAGGTTAAACTAATCATTTTATACTTGTGCAAATCACAAAATATAAAGTTTGAACAAACAGTTCTTGAAAAATAGGTCTTTTTGAAGTCAAAACTATTTATATTACTTTTACAGGATTCTTTATAAACTCAATTACCGTATTTTTCGGCGGTAGCGCCGCGGCGCTATCGAAAAAAAAGTTTTTTTTTTCCTACATGCGACGCTTCCGATGCAGCGGCGCATCCGAGGAAATAATTTTTAGCAGCAAAAAAATTTCTCAAGTAAATTTATTTAAGATGAAATAATTTTCTGAGAGAAAGACTATTAAATAAAATTAATAACGAAGTTGACGAAATATTTGTACGTATCGCGATCTGCTGCAAAACAATTGCCAATTCTTAGCAAACTTTCGGCAGCAGCCTGCAAGAAAATAAATAAACGAAATAATAATTTTAAAAAAACATCGCGTAAGGAGAAAATTTAAAAGGTAAGCATCTTGTATCCACCCCCAGCTTAAAGAAAAATCGAAAGCTAGAAATCTACTTATGGCCTTGGCAATTCTAATTGGAGCGGACAGAAAAGGAAGTAATAAGACCCCAAATCCGGCACTCACGGGACCGACGAAATGCCGAACTTCGGATCTCTTTCGGAAATTCCAATATGGCGCTCAAATATTACTATAATTCAATTTTAGAAAAACCAATAAAATTAGTCTAGTTTCGATCGTAGATTATGATGGGGTGAATTTAAAACTGGTCCATCTTAAGAAATTTTATTAATTAAGATAATCATCTATATAATATAATCAAGAAGAAATAATCCGAAGGAGAAATAATTCAAGAAGTAATCCGAATCCTCCGATGAAGAAAAAATAATCGTTTCTTCTTCGAGCCAGATCATAGTTCTTGTTTTTTTCTTTTAGATAACATTTTGTTTTAACAAAAGACGCTCACCTCACAAGAAAAAAAAAGCTAACAAAGAACTACAAAAAAAAGTAACAATTTATGCTAAGGAACTAACGATAACAGCAAAAAACAAGCTAAAAACTAATAACGATAAAAAAAATAATAAATAAAAGAAACAACTAACAACAAAAAAAAAACAAGCTAACTAACAAAAAAAAAAAAAAAAAAACAGTTAATAACTAATAAAAAAGCCGCAAAATAAAAAATAAATGAATCAAATAAAAAATCGCAAAAGGGATAGAATTCATTTTGTACTCCCCGTGGTAGTTTCAATGTCAACTGGGTGTGGCCAATTTATGGTCAAACAGAAGAGGGAAATGTGGGGACAAACCAGTAATGCACAAGTTCAGCTGTCAAGATTGATTGATCAGTTTCTTCCAACTTGCATTTCTTTATTTTGTTCATTGGAAATGAAGGTGTTTTTACTTTTCATTTTATTAGAAACTGCTTTAGAAACAGATGTTTCCTTTGACACAGATTTATTATATTTTTTTTTTTTCAAGCTTTTTTATTTTTAAAAGATAAAATAAAGTTACTTACTTCAACAAAAGAAAATTCCAAATAAAAAGAGAATATAGCTGATTTTTTTGTCTCATCAATATATATTTCTTAAAAAAAAAAAAAAAATTTAGATCAGATTAAGTGCCGGATTAGGGGTCCAATACTGTATGCCCTTTTCTTTTTCCCAACCTCTTTAAAAATAACTGATTGATTCCTCCTAAACAGCTCCAGTAGAAATGACAAGCAGAGGAATTTTTCATCAGAATTTTTTTGGGGCGCTCTTAGTTATTTCTTATTCTTTTTATTATTAGTTATTTCGTTATTATTAGTTTTTCCTTAGTTTGTTAACTGTAATAAATTTTAAAATCTTTTTTTTAATAAATTATTCATTTTATTTTTCTTATTACATTGTTTTACAGATTTCTGTAATTAGTCCAGCATTAATTCAGCTGCTGAGCATATAAATATTTTTTTGCTGTTAATTATTTGCTATAATGTTTTTTTGGCGCGGTGCCAACTGGTAAGAACAACTTTATTTTATATCGTTTTTTTATTTTTTTTTTGCTGAAGGAGAAAACTTTTTTCACGTCAACTCTTTGTTAACGCAGTTTAGGATATTCTCTCCCCACCCCCCAAATAATTTAGAAATTACGTTATTTGATGTATTAAAAAATATTTTGTTGCACTTAACATTATTTTCAGAATTATTTGTTGTACTTAAGTTTATTTTTTGGTGTGGTGCCAACAGATAAGAACAATTTTATTTTATATCGTCTTGTTGCTTTTTTTTTTGTTTTTTTTTTTTTGCTGACAAATAAATTTTTCGTTATAATTTAGAAATTAAAACCTTACTTTATGAAATGTATAAAAAATTTTTATTTTTTATTATACAGATATTCCAAATGGTAATTTAAAGGTCTCTTGCATAAGGATGCTGATATGCGCGGTGTAGCGCCATTGCGGCGCTTGCGCTTACTATAACTTTTTTTTAAAAAATTTCATTTTCATCGATGTGCGGCGCTTGCGACGAAGAGGCGCTTTCACCGAAAAATACGGTACTTAAAATAAGTTGAAAAGAATTTGCATATCTTACAGTCAAATTTTTTTTAAACATTATTAACTATAATAATAAAAAATAATATAAAAAAATTTTATTTGCAGGGATCCTAGAATAATAGAAATTTATAATTGTGTGAATACGTTTTTGGTTAATTTAAAATAATCTTTAGGTACTGCTAAATAGGTAAAAAGTTGAATTAACATAAAAGGACTTGTACTTTCCGCCTCCAGATTAAACTATTGCAGGTACCTTCCATATTTTCAAGATCAATATTTAATAGCAATTATTCAACAGCTTATTGGAAGTAAATCCTTTGAGATTGGCATTTAGTCAGTAAAAATCTGGTCATTAGAACAAAAATTATTTAGAGAAACATTTTTTTATAACTAAATTAGAGTTTGTTTAAAACCCAGTGAATTGCTTTGAATTAGTCTGTTTAAGAGCATGAAAAAAAATTTGAAAAAAAAATGTTCCCAAACGGTGTTCTGCAGAATCAAAGGATTCTGTTAAAAAGTCATCAGACTTTTTTTTTAAAAAACCAGTCCTGTGAAAGAATTTTTTCCGAGACCGAATTCTCTAGTACTAATACCTTTCTCAACATACTTTCAATAATAACAAAGATGTATGTTACTAATTTAAGGTAACAAAATGCTGTGTTTACCAAAACAATATAATTTTTTTCACTGACTATGTAATATGTTTTTGATTCTAATATTAAGGGTGATATTCTCTGATTTTCTTGGAAGTGAGGGAACATATTAATTATTTCCTTCATTGCATTTTGTAAATAATCATCAGATTAGAAAAACAATTAAAAATCATGAAATCCGCATCACCGAAAAACAGATTGATGGCGAAATCATGCGAATCGGACTCTTCAAAACAAGGGTTACTCAAATGTGTATTTCATTTCAAGATTCAATTGTTGTAATAAATAATATCATGTAAAAAGTATGTTTTTAAAAACTATGCAGAAATCAAAAGCAATAACTGCCAAAAAAATCTATAGAATCATTGCCTTAAAAAGTAAACACTCAAATGCAGGATTCGAATTTTTCATATCTGAAATATATTGGTATATTTCAAAACCACATAAAAACCAATATCTGCCGAAGATACAATCGAAACAGTAACAGGATTCCCAATACTATCAGCGTAAATTGTGTAATAAGTAAATAAGTCAGAAAGTGATTATTTAAATAAATGTGCAATTTAAATTTGAAACATAAATTTTTACAGAAAAGGCCAAAATTTTTTTCTTTCCAAAGAAAAAATCTTTTTGTAAGAACTCTAATTTTCTCTGATAATGTCGCCGTGATTTTAATACGGGGAAAACAAGTAATAATTTTTGAAACCTGAAATTTGCACCCAACCAATAATGTCTTATGTAATTAATATTTTGGCAAAATTAATCAATGATAAAAGAAAAAGCATAATTTGTAAATTCCCACGAGTATTCTATTCATACATAATGTTTAAATATTTCTCATCAAACTTTAAAATTCAAAATAAAATAAACAAATTCAAGAATAAAGAATTATTTTTCTGTGATAAAAATTCAAACAGTTCTTTATTCAGCCTATTTTATTCCTTTTACATATGTGCTAAAAATGACTAAATATAAAGCCGCTGTACAGTCAGCAAAAAAAAAAAAAGATATCACCCTGAATAACTTTCATTCTAATGATCGGATTTTCACGAACTAAGTGTCAATCTTAATGGTTCCTGGGGGTGACCTCAAATATGCTAATTAATTAGTGCTAACTATTAATTAGGTTACGAAATCAGACACAAAAACGTACTTTCTCTGAATAAACATATTTTTTTTTTACATATTTCGATTCCTTATCTTCAAAATATAGGGTTTAGCCGCAATCTGGGAAATGTGGTCCCCATAGTTTGGTCAGGAGAGCGATTCAAAGTTTGAACCCCTTAATGTTAATTTCGCTTTTTGCGTTTTCAGTAATATTTTTAAAACTAATGAAGCAATTTTAAAAAAAATTGCACCAACTGATAAAACTCATTTACCCAAAGATAATTTCATGAAAAAAATATTTTTTTATATTTATTTATTATTTTTTATTATTTATTTAAAGTGAGGATAAAAAAATGTTGAATTATGAGGTATGGATTTTTTTATACCATATTAATCTACATATTTTTCAATGGAAAAATCTAAAGTTTCAACTGTTTTCATTTAGTAGAAGACGAGAAAAATTAAAATTAATTATTTAAAAAATAATTTGGCTACAATGAAAAACTGATTAAATGAGGTGATGAATATTAAAATGTGATAAACTTACGAGGAGTTTGACTTATCGCGCGTGGCGTAAAATTTCATTCATATTTTTTTCACTAATAATCGTTTGCTAATCTTTTTATTTTTATTTTTTTTAAACTATAAAATACAATGTTTCTTTTTATTCCTTTAAAAATCTATTTGAAATTTAGTATAGAAGTTTGAATAAAACATTTTATTCAACGAATGTCGAGTTTTATAAAAGCATGTTCTGAAAGAATTTGATTATACTCCAGATTGTGCTTATTTAATGTGATTATTTTTTATTTTTTAGTTTTTTTTATCAATAACTGATACAATTACATAAATATACATACGTATGAATTGATTTGGAATAAAATATTTATCAGTTTCTTGAATATATTTTTTATAAATATTAATAGAAATGCGTAATAAACATATTTAAGCATATCTCACATAATTACAAATTTTTCAACATCTTATATATTGTCTTAATCTTAAAACAAAAATTTTAATCACCTGTACGGGAGAGTTTCGCAGAACTATTTTACAAACTATTTCATTAAGTTTTAACATTTATAAAAATCTTATTCTTTACGCTACTACGTATATTATTTCTTGATTAATATACTAATCTCAATTTTTTAGTACTTTAATTTAGGTTTTCTTTAAAGTAAAGTTTAAATTATAGTCAAGTTTTCCTTAAAAGAATTATTGTCTGCTAGCTAAGAATAAAACCTTGTTAAGAAATTAAAAACATTCCGCTGTTAAAAATTATTTAATGCAAAACAGCTGATTATTTACTACGCATACTATTTTTTTCGGAAAAAAAATATATAAATCATTAATTTTTTTTGTTTTTTTTGTTTCTTGTGACATCAACATAAATTATTTAAAATAGTGTTGATGTTTTATAAGTCACTACAAAGAGTATAAAGATACCGAACATAAAAAGCTGTCGAATATGTAGCCAAAATATTTGAGCGTCTTAAAATATCTCAGTATCTTAAATGTCGTCCTAACATCTTAGTTGTGAAATTAAATTTTTAGTTATCTGACCACGTGTGATTCACTAATTATTTCATTATATCTTTTACTCTTTCCTTATGATTCCATGTAGATTTTTTTCCGGAACTAAACTATTTTGTTTAATTTTTTACTTTAGCACGATTCCCAAAATATTATAGTAGTATAATTTGTTATCAGGAAATATGCCTTATTAAGCAGGGAATACTAAAAATTGAAATTTGTTAGAAGATTTCGAAGCCGCGCGAATTTTAGAGTCATCTGATTTTAAAAAAATGCAATAAAAAATACGCAATTTCAGAACTTATTTTGATAATAAAAATAAAAATTTTAAAAAACGTGGCAAGTAGGCTAACATACTTTTTACAGAAACTGTGAAAATCAATTTTTCCTATATTTCGTCTAAAGAGGATAAGAATGATATTGCTCCAAGGGACCTACTCAATAATTTCGCTATTTCCAGAATGAAATCTGTTTGATCGAAACATATTTCTTTGAAAATTAAAGCGAGGAAAAAATAAACTTTTATTATTTATCTAAGCTTATTCCGTTTATTTAATGATAGCGGTATCGAGGTTAAAGATATGCGACGGAAGCCCCGTTTACTATTATACTATAAATGCATTAAATCATATAGCTTGAATAATTTATTTTAAGCATATTATTCAATAATTTTAAGCAAATAAGGGTGTAAAAATAAACTCGATCAAAATACTCCAAAAGTATACCCTAAAATATATGTAGAATAAACTTTGGAATCGATATATAAAAAATACCTTTTCTAACAACTTTGAGTAGGACGGAAACGCTAATTTGTTTTAAATGGTTGTCCTTGTAACTATTTAATTTTGATTCCTGTGGCTAGGGGACATTCCATTTTCACATTCGACTTTTGAAATTTCAATTGTAAACGGAAATTTTTTTATGTCCTTAAATTAAAATGTTAAGACTTGCAGCAAAAAGTAAATAAATAAAATAAAATTGTACTGCATTGATTTTTCTACTAAGTAGTGAATTATTTTTTCAATATAAGAACCTGTGCTTATAACTTATGTAAAACTCATTTTAATATCGAGTGAAATAATTCAATATATTGTGTAACTAAATAGATGCCGACTGGCCTGTGTAGGGGGCAGGGAACTGTCCTTGCATCAGAAAGGTTCTGGGCTCGAATCCCGGGCAAGGCATGGATGTTTCTTTCTCTCTCTGTGTTCCATATCCTTTCTCCTTTGTGTGATTGCGTGAATGTGGCCCACCCTATGAACGGGTGAGTGGCAGCATGGTGTGGCAGAAGTCAAATTCTTGGCCATAGATGGCGCTACTGAAAAACAAGAACAATCGCACCCCCTTTGCCTAAACGAAAAAATAAAAACTAAATAGATAATCCCAAGAAACTGAATCAAATATATAAAAACTTCATTTATTTAAAAAATAATAGATGATAATAAAAATAGATATGTTTTGAGCGTCCAATAATAAAAGTCACAAGTTATTCAAGCTTGACAAGTTTTGAGAATGGGCGATTATATTTGAACGCTCGAAACATGTCGACCTTTACTTCCCTCTTCATATTTTTTGAAGCCAGTTGAGTTTTTATCATCAATTATACTGTTTTACATTAGGGTCTTGATCATTATTTTGATAAGGATTTTACACTCGTTAAAGTAAACATATTCATTTTCATATTTTAACAGGATTTATGTGGTCTTCGTAAGAGCATCAATATTGTAAAAGTTATATTTAACTTTAAAATTAAAATTTTGAGACCAGATATTTTGAATTAATGAAATTAAATATTTTATCTTTTAAGTTTTCGTCACCCCATTTCAGTATCTTAAGGACCTTACAAGCTCTGTTATCCTGTTAAGGACCTTACAAGAGAGTATCATATCAGATATATATAAGAAAACAAAAATAATCAGAGTAAGAGTATTTGGGGGTAAATGGAGCTTATCGTAATTAAAGAATATGCTGTGCGATATTTTATGGCGAATTCACGAACGTAACTTTCTGAATGTATGGAAGCATGAGGATGCTATTTGCTAATCATCTTCATCCAAAGAAAACCTTTTAATCTAAATATCTAGCAGAATGAAGCGAATTTTTAAACAATGAATCATACAATATGCAACATATTATTTCGATATCTTATTCTTAAACATAACATATCTCAATGTTTTTAAAATACCACTAATCATTCTGCAATTCCTTGAGTTATAGAAAAAAAAATATCGTAAATTATAGAAAAAACTTGTGAATGTGCATCAGAATTACTATACAACATAAATTTTATTTTTCAAACACTTTTTTCTCCTTCAAAATTTCTTGCCTAGAAGACTCGATTAAAGCTGTAAAAATGATTATCCCTAAAATTTTGCATATAGCCATAATAAGTTATGTTAATTTGATTTTGGTATGGAATCCTTGAAGAAATATAGCAAAAACAACATACCGTATTTTTCGGCGAAAGCGCCGCTTTGTCGCAAGCGCCGCACATCGATGAAAATGAAATTTTTTTAAAAAAAGTTATAGTAAGCGCCGCTCCGGTGCAAGCGCCGCAATGGCACTACACCGCGCATATCAGCATCCTTATGCAAGAGACCTTGAAATTACCATTTAGAATATCTGTATAATAAAAAATAAAAAATTTTTATACATTTCATAAAGTAAGGTTTTAATTTCTAAATTATAATGAAAAATTTATTTTTCAGCAAAAAAAAAAAAAAAAAAAAAAAAAAAAGAAAGCGACAAAACGATATAAAATAAAATTGTTCTTATCTGTTGGCACCATACCAAAAAATAAACTTAAGTACAACAAATAATTCTGAAAATAATGTTAAGTGCAACAAAATATTTTTTAATACATCAAATAACGTAATTTCTAAATTATTTGGGGGGTGGGGAGAGAATATCCTAAACTGCGTTAACAAAGAGTTGACGTGAAAAAGTTTTCTCCTTCAGCAAAAAAAATAATAAAAAAACGATATAAAATAAAGTTGTTCTTACCAGTTGGCACCGTGCCAAAAAAACATTATAGCAAATAATTAACAGCAAAAAAATATTTCTATGCTCAGCAGCTGAATTAATGCTGGACTAATTACAGAAATCCGTAAAACAATGTAATAAGAAAAATAAAATGAAACATTTATTAAAAAAAAGATTTTAAAAAATTTATTACAGTTAACAAACTAAGGAAAAACTAATAATAACGAAACTAATAATAACGAAATAACTAATAATAACAAGAATAAGAAATAACTAAGAGCGCCCCAAAAAAATTCTGATGAAAAATTCCTCTGCTTGTCATTTTTACTGGAGCTGTTTAGGAGGAATCAATCAGTTATTTTTAAAGGGGTTGGGGAAAAGAAAAGGGCATACAGTATTGGACCCCTAATCCGGCACTTAATCTGATCTAAATTTTTTTTTTTTTTTTAAGAAATATATATTGATGAGACAAAAAAATCAGCTATATTCTCTTTTTATTTGGAATTTTATTTTGTTGAAGTAAGTAACTTTATTTTATCTTTTAAAAATAAAAAAGCTTGAAAAAAATATATAATAAATCTGTGTCAAAGGAAACATCTGTTTCTAAAGCAGTTTCAAATAAAGTGAAAAGTAAAAACACCTTCATTTCCAATGAACAAAATAAAGAAATGCAAGTTGGAAGAAACTGATCAATCAACCTTGACAGCTGAGCTTGTGCATTACTGGTTTGTCCCCACATTTCCCTCTTCTGTTTGACCATAAATTGGCCACACCCAGTTGACATTGAAACTACCACGTGGAGTACAAAATGAATTCTATCCCTTTTGCGGTTTTTTATTTGATTCATTTATTTTTTATTTTGCGGCTTTTTTATTAGTTATTAACTGTTAATTTTTTTTTTTGTTAGTTAGCTTGTTTTTTTTCTTGTTGTTAGTTGTTTCTTTTATTTTTTTTTTTTTATCGTTATTAGTTTTTAGCTTGTTTTTTGCTGTTATCGTTAGTTCCTTAGCATAAATTGTTACATTTTTTTGTAGTTCTTTGTTAGCTTTTTTTTTCTTGTGAGGTGAGCGTCTTTTGTTAAAACAAAATGTTATCTAAAAGAAAAAAACAAGAACTATGATCTCGCTCCGAAGAAGAAACGATTATTTCTTCTTCATCGGAGGATTCGGATTACTTCTTGAATTATTTCTCCTTCGGATTATTTCTTCTTGATTATATTATATAGATGATTATTTTAATTAATAAAATTTCTTAAGATGGACCAGTTTTAAATTCACCCCATCATAATCTACGATCGAAACTTGACTAATTTTATTGGTTTTTCTAAAATTGAATTATAGTAATATTTGAGCACCATATTGGAATTTCCGAAAGAGATCCGAAGTTCGGCATTTCGTCGGTCCCGTGAGTGCCGGATATGGGGTCCTATTACTTCCTTTTCTGTCCGCTCCAAATACAATTGCCAAGGCGCTAAGTAGATTTCTAGCTTTCAATTTTTCTTTAAGCTGGGGGTGGATACAAGATGCTTACCTTTTAAATTTTCTCCTTACGCGATGCTTTTTTAAAATTATTATTTCGTTTATTTATTTTCTTGCAGGCTGCTGCCGAAAGTTTGCTAAGAATTGGCAATTGTTCTGCAGCAGATCGCGATACGTACAAATATTTCGTCAACTTCGTTATTAATTTTATTTAATAGTCTTTCTCTCAGAAAATTATTTCATCTTAAATAAATTTACTGGAGAAATTTTTTTGCTGCTAAAAATTATTTCCTCGGAAGCGCCGCTGCATCGGAAGCGCCGCATGTAGGAAAAAAACAACTTTTTTTTCGAAAGCGCCGCGGCGCTACCGCCGAAAAATACGGTAATCTAAATAACATCACATAAAAAGTTCATATATTTAAATTCTAAAAACTTAGAAAATCATAATTAATTTATAAATCGATTCAAATTTTCTTTTCAAAGGAGATGAAAATAAAAAAAATTTGCTTTTTTGACAGAAATCAGTTTCGTTATATTTTCTATTAACAATTAATTAAACCTCTCCGAGCAATCACAAAACATTATTTCAATTTTTTTTTTTACTGTCCGAGCTTGGTTGCTTAGCAACCTAGTAAATTTAAGCTTTCTTCTTTTAAATAAGTCAATGGGTTATCTTAAAATATTCATTTGCGCTGGCGACTTTTTTTGGCTGTTTTCTGGACTATCGCCAAATATATAAACCTTTATTGCGACCCTATTTACAACCCAATTTTTTCAAAATTTTGTCTACCCCCCCTAATTCAAGTGTCTGGATTCCAAATATGTAAAAAAATATATATGTTTATTCAGAGAAAGTACGTTTTTGTGCCTGATTTCGTAACTTAATTAATAGTTAGCACTAATTAATTAGCATATTTGAGGTCACCCCCAGGAACCATTAAGATTGACACTTAGTTCGTGAAAATCCGATCATTAGAATGAAAGTTATTCAGGGTGATATCCTTTTTTTTTTGCTGACTGTACACCAATGAAATGAATTGTTTGATAAAAAACATAATTTTCAGACTGTTATTAACCACTTTGTTGCCGTTGTATGCCATGCGACAAAGAGAAAAATAGCATGATTGAAATTGAATTTGTCGCTACTAAGTTATGGATAGGCAAAGGTTTGTACCCTTGAAGTTGGCAAATTTTTGCTCCCTCAAAGTTATGGATTGGCAAATTTTTGTTCCCACGAAGTTATGGATCGACGAAATTCTGACCCCAAACCATTATTCTTATAGTAAAAAGCAAATTTCAATGGAGGTTATTGTTGATTATAGTTAGAATTATATTTGTTAGAAGAAATAACATTTACAGAAGAAAATTCCAAATATTTTTGAGAAAATGAACCCCTTAACTGCCGCGGGCTTATATATAAGTCTTGGCCAGATGATGCGTTAACTGCCGCAGGCGTATATATACGCTTTCCCGAAGTACGATGCTTTGCGTTGCGCTGCTATAAATGGAACTATACTTGGACTTCTGAATGTAGTAAAATGACCTTGAGAGTGTTTGCCAATGAAAGTGTTTGCAATGAATGTATTACCAATTTCGGAAGGGGGGAATGGGAAAGGGATGTGTTGGAAAAGTGATATCATCGTATTTATTGCTTGTGTGTTTCGATTTGAGTAAGGTCGGGTTTATTCTTCTTTTGCTTTCGTTTCCCGTGTATATTCGTCGTCAATCCCACTATAAGTGTAATGAATGTGATGTTGGTTTATGTGTCCAACCATGTTTCAGGATTTATCACACAACAGCTAAGTTTTAACATCTTTTATATTGTATTTTTATTCTTTAATTTAAGTTTTGTATTTTCTATTTTTCCTTCTCTTGTGAAAGTAAACTGTTTTCAAATTGTAACGTGTGCATCTTTTCCCCCTAACAAAACACTGTGTAACAAAGCGCACTTGAGCAAAAAACGGTGGCACTGCGGAGTGAATCACGTAAATTTTACTCGGCAGGTAAGGAGTTAAATTTTGTTTGAAAACTTTACATTTAGCTAAGATGTGATTGTTATGACATTTCTTCAAATTATCAACTTGCAACCTATTTCATTTTTATTTTTAAGGTTGATACACCAGTTGCATGAATTTGAGCTGCAGCAATTAAACTGTGACTTTAATGTGTCTTTATTGTGTGTTTACATGAGCCTATTGATTAGCTTTATTTAGAATATGCTCAAAATTTGAAGAATTTGTTCTTTCAATTCAATAATAAGAGCATTGTAAAAATTTGATCTGATTAAGTGATTTAGAATCCAAAACATCAGTATAAGTTTTAGAAGCAATTATTTCGATTATGCGATACAAATTTTTAACTCTTTCACCAGGTAAGAGAAGTACATTTTGTAGTGATAATGATTTAGAACAGGGGTGTCAAACTCGCAGCCCGAGATGAACATTTTTGTGGCCTAGTCAATATATCCGAAACAAAGTAAAAATAAAATGGAAATGTGAATTAGAAACGAAACCAGCATATAAAATTATAATATACTTTATTTATAAACTATACGGATCATTTTAAATTGTTCACGCGATAAATGTAAAATTCTAATTGGCTGAAATGGAGTCAGTTTCAAACTAAGCTATCAGTTAGATAGCACATATTCAGGTTTATCCTACTATAGCGAGGTACATTGGTTATCTTGCTCTAAGGTTCTCAAACAATTCTGGGATGCGAAAGAAGAAATATGTAAGTTTTTACAAATTAAAATTAAAGATACAAGCTTGTTCTTCGATCAAATATGGTTGCAAGATTTATCTTTTATGGTTGATGTAACCAAACACTTATCCGATTTAAATTTATTGTTACAAGGCAAGGATCAGATCATTACGAACATGTTTGACATAATTATTGTATTCAAATGTAAACTATTTCTTTGGGAAAGGTAACTGAAAAATGAAGATTTAACGCACTTCCCAATGCATAACAAGAACAAATCTAGTTTAGATGATACTGCATCATATAAAAAATAAGCAGAAATTTTTTTTTAAAATCTTAGAACAGAATTTGAAACAAGGTTTAAAGATTATAAATCTTTGGAAGACAGATTTTGTTTTGTTTTCTTCGATTTTCTCAATAAATATAGACTCAGTACTTAGTTATATGCAAATGAAAGTGATTAAGATTCAGTGAGACTCATATTTGAAGGCAAAATTCATTGCAGTGTGTGTGCCTGAACCTGTGTGCACGAATATTTACTGGCAAAGTTTGAAAATACGCGAAAACTCGCATATGAAATTATTTCCATGTTTGGAAGTAATTATCAGTGAGAGTAACTATTTTCTGTTATGAATGGAAATAAATCTCCTGACCGAAACCATATTAATAACGCTCACGTTGGGTTAATTTTTAAAGTAGTCTCGGCCAATAAAATTTCTCCCGAAATAGAAAAGATAGTAGCAGAGAAGAGATGCTAAGTATCAGAACGTAAACAATAATTTAGCTTTATATATGTTTATTACAATGTACTATTCAAAATAAAAATATTTGTTTCTATGAATATTGATTATTTTTTGCGGCCCACCTAAAGTTAAGCATTGTTTATTTGGCCCAAGTTAGCTTTTGAGTTTGACACCCCTGATTTAGAAGGTGGGCATTCGACTGTAGAAAAAAATGAGATAAGTTTCTGACAAGTATCCTGATAAAAGCTTTGGTAGCTCAGGGAATAGAGCATTCGCCTCCTAATGAGGTGAACCAGGTTCCAATCCCGGCAATGGCTGGTTTATTGGAATTTCACACCCGGCTTGCAAAGAACCATAGTGCTGACGTAAAAATATCCTCAGTGGTAGATGGATCATGGGTTAGAGTCCCCTTGCCATCAGGCTAACCATGGAAGGTTTTCCTCTCCATGTAATGAAAATGTGAATTAGTTCCATTAAAAAGTCCTCCATGAAGGCAAATTTCTCTCAATACTTGATTCAAGAGTTCCCTTGTCTTCTCTATTGGGTTCAAAATTACAAGGATACAAAGTTGAACATTAGTAGTTGTAAAACCTATCATTGGGTCAGCTGTTTAACGAGAGTTATAAAATAAAATAAATAAAATGGAACAAAATTCAAGCATGAAAGTGGACAAAAATAAAAAAGCTGAACTTTTACAACGCAGTTACTGGGAGGGAAGGTTCTATATAAAACTGTGACATCAATGAGAATTTAAAAAAACGCAAGGATACAATACAATGATACAGAGTTAAACATTGGTAGTCATAAACTGAAAATTTGGTCAGCTGTTCAAAGACAGTTATAAAATATAAATATCCTGATAAGAAGTAAAATTTTTAAATTAGCAAACACATTTTTAGCAGGACCAGTTAATCTAAGCTTTAAGTATACAAAAGCTATAAGATTAGACTAATTACTTAAGTCATAAATTTGTTCAATGAAGAATAATATCTCATTAAAGTCACCATTAAAATGCTGAATATTAATATTAAATGAAGACATATTTGAATTATTTACAACAGCAGAAATTTGAGGTGTCTCTTTTGTCATTGCTTTACTTTGAAGAATAAGATATGTCATAAAATATAACTAAATGAAAATAACATTAAATCCAATAATAAATGCTGTTAACTGAACTGATCAAAACAAAATAATAAATGCTATGAATTAAATTTATCAATAAAAAATAATAAATGCTATGAAAAGGTGCTACAATAAATAATATCAAGAACAGAAACCACCAATCTAAATTTTAAAGCAGAAAATTTTAATTTATCAGAAATGCAATCATTAAGATTAGATTAGGTATTGTATTTTTTCATAGAATAAAAAAGGTTGCTTCATCTATCCAAGTTTTTTGAGCCCTGTGGCAGAATTTTTGCGGGCTTTCAGCAACATACCTCTCTAAAACTAATATATTTCAGCAAGAAACTTAAAATTAAGAAATATACATGTTACTAAATATACATTAAAAAGTCCTCCACAAAGGCAAATTTCTCCCAATACTTGATCCAGGAATTTCCTTGTCTTCTGGATTGAGTTCAAAATTATTAGATAAAAAAGTTGAACATTAGTATTAATGAACACAAAATTGGGCCGGCTGTTTAAAGACTTTTATTGAATATAAAATAAAATCTAATAACATAAAGCAACCTCAGCAAAAACAAAAAATAATAATAAATAACCATGTCGCTTAGTTTACTGCATGATTTTGTGGTTTTGTTCAGTACAAATTTATTGATAGTTAAAATTTTTTTCCACATATGGAGGACAGATATTCAGCTAGTAAATAAATAAAAGATATGCACATTATATCCTGGTGACATTTACCATATTTACATTGTTGTAAATTGACATTTTAATAAAGTTAAATTTTATCAGCATTTGTTTTAAAGAATTTTTTTTATTCAAATTTACATGCTGACAAAATGAGTTATAAAACAAAACTTCATCTAGGTCATATTATTTACATAACAATAACATATCAAATTTAAAAAACAACTAACCTTTATGGAACAAAAATCCTTTTATTTGCATAAGATACTTAAAAAGTATTTCATTCTTTAACTTGTTATAAGGCACATTTTCCGCTAACACAGCATAACACTATAAAACAGATGAAAACAACATATAAAGTCCACTAAAATGATTTTCCAAGATACTTTTTGTAATAAAAAAAATTTTTAAGCTTGATCACGGTTATAAAATAAAATAGAACTATCAGGGTTCCCACGTAATTTATGATTTCGAGTTCAAGGACTTTTCAATGACTTTCAAGGACTTATAATCAAATTTTTTAAGGGCGTATGTAGATGGGGAAAATTATGTATTTCCATTTCACTTTCAAAAATTTACTCATAAGAGCTTTTCAAAAATTGCGTTAGCGCAAATTTCTTTACCATTTCTTATCTACTAAGCACTATAAATTGCATATAGCATGAATTGCCAGATTTTAATCATTGGAATTTAGAAAGCCCCTCCCATTCTCTATGAATTGGAATCAAACTTTTATTTTAACACGTTTATAATATAACATAAAAAGTTTCAAAAATCACTTAGTTTTCTTGCTACACGTGGTTAAAACAAGGCTAATACTACATGGTTTCTTTTCACTATTGTTTTTTCCACACCCTACTTGTATTTTGTAAGCCAATCATATGAGAGGGGTAAATAAGGATAAGGGCTTTTTAAAAAGTAAATCTAACTAAAAAAATTAGATAGACTTTGCTGACCTTCAATAAAGAAAACTATGAAAAGGGAAGGTCTATCATTTCGCTTAACATTACTTTTTTGTAGGAAATATTATTATTTTAAAAATTACTCAGGGAAAATGAAAAACTTTTTAATAGCCCTATCACAGAATTTAAGGACCTTTAGGTGCCCTCATTTTTTTAAAACAATATACAAGGACTTTCAAGGTTTTTCCAAGTACAATAGTAATCCTGTAATACAAAAAAAGAAAGAAAAAAAAAAACTTAAATTAGTGGGTCTTTCTGCTCACTTACTACTAACACTTGTTAATCTCATGTTCAGAACAAATCTAGCTATCAAATCCGGTCCATTCGAAATTTGGCAAAGTGAGTAAATGTAAAAACTACATTGCAAAAATAATTACAAAACTAAGAATGTCTAAAAAAAAACAGTTGTGACTAGACATTTTTGACTAGACAGTTGTGACAGAATTTTTTTGAATACACAGTTAATTCAGCACCTATTTTTTTAAAAAAAATAAACATTTTAACCTTACCAGAAGCCTTGAGTTTTCTCATGACCATGTAACAGGACGTGACTATTTCTCTTTTTAACATACAGAGCTTCTCACCCTAAGAGTTAGTTTGTAATACAATTGAAATTTTATTACAGTTTTAAAATTCCAGTCATTTTATATAATTATATGACTGAAATTTCATGTGAATAATAAAAAGAATAAATGATTAATTTTGTGACATGATTGGATTTTTATCACTCTTTTACTTGGAAAAGAGAAAAGTATGCTAAGTTTTGTTTTTTAAATTGACTTGTATTGATAGGCAAAAAGATCTGCGTCTTCATAAGTATTCATCATAATAAATCATAAAATTAACTCAGGGTCTTACATAAGGATAGAAATTTTACTGATTTAGAAATGTTTTTATTTTCCTATTCTTACACAACAATCAAGGGTATTAAAGTAACATCACTTTCATCTTTATTTGTCTTTTTTAATCATTTCTCTATCCTAACATATTATTCACAAGTCAAACCATTTTTTTTAAACTTCAGATAAAAGTGAATAAAATAAATTTCACAGCTCAGTTTATTGCATTCATATCATCCAAAGGAAGTTACAATCACCTGTTATTGTGGTAACAACAGTGAGAACGACCATCAGGAATGAGGTTTGGAAGCTATCACTATCTGGCTGCAAAATGACCAAATTCATGAGAACATGTTCTCAAAGAATTATTTAGTGTTTAAAAATTTTTTACAATTTAATTTAATTCTATTTAATTTTTACAATTTAATTTAATTTATTTACAATTTAATTAATATTTTCAAAATTTATTAGTAAACTCTGGAGAAATAATTTTTCTTTTTCCGAAAGGTCACAAAAACTACCTGCGAGCTTTAGTCACTGAACTCCCACATCATTCAGGGCATCTATTTTCAAGCTCAATGACAAAATTGCCCTCAAGCAATGGCACAACTCGGATGGTCAGAGACAAGCTAAAGAGCTGAATCATGACTGCTCTAGTGCGCCTCAATAAGAGCTTCTGAAGCTGAACAGGAAGATCTCACTGGAAGCTGCACCCTCAGAAGACACCTATAGATAATGGTTGTTGTATCTGATCCTCTTTGTCGAGAATGTCATCTTGAGGAGGAGACTCATGATATATACTTTGTGAGGTCTATTCTGCTCAAAGATTTGAGCAATTAAGGCAACAATGCATTAAGACTTGGGAATTGCAAGATATTTCTGTAAGGTGTTTGCTGAACTTTATTTCAGCTATAAAGCTTTCTTATTAATCAGGATTTAGGGTTTGGGTACAATAGTCCCCTGGTCAACGTACCCTGCTCTTTGGAGCTGCCAAACCTCTAAGTCTTCACCTGAAATCCTATTTTTCTAGGTTTTGCCCTAACATTCTATTTTATAAATTGCTTTAATGGGTAGAAAATATACAAAAAACATTACTTTTAGAATTTGCAAAAGCAGAAGAGATGACTTTTCAGAGATTAGAGCAAGAAGCAAACATCTGTGAGTTTCAGTTATCATTGATGCAAGAATTGAACTCAGTGAAGTAAATGCTGAATGTCTTGTGCTCCTGAATAAAAATGGATTAAAATGACATCATTCAATAATATTTGTTGTTTAGGCAAATTTAGTAAAAAAAATTTTTTTAATTTTTTATTAATTACAGAATTTAATAAAACCCACTAAATTAACAAACATTTAAAAAAGTTTTTAATATAAAAGATAAGTCAATAAGTAAATTTAATGCTAAGTTAATAAATAAAAGTAATTATTATCTTAAATCTTAAATATTATTATTAATTTAATTTAATAAATTCATTTTTTAAGATTTAAAATGCAGCTCAAGTAGAAGAAACCAAAATATTTATAAAGCGCTTAAAATTTTTTTTCAAAAAATTGTTTAGCTACTAAAGAATTACATTACATTATATCAATCGTCCTAGCATAACAAATTGTACTGAGTTTTTTCTGTTACACAATATATTCTCGCATTAAAATAGAAAACACCGAAATTTTTATTGAAAGAAAGCCATTAGTCTGAAGTTTGGGAAAACGAGTGAATGCTCATAGGATTAATTTATTACAGACATTAAACAAAACAAATTATAGTATTTTTACAATATTTAAGGATGGTTAACCGTGTAAAGCTAAGCACAGATGGCACAAGGGGTTAAAATTGTTAGTTTCCGGATTACTACTTCCGATTGATTTCTACGCCTAAACTTGATAAAGTGTGCCATCCAATATAATTATACTAATAGTGCTTACAATATAACGCATTCTTTTTTTGAAAATTTCTACGAAACAAACAGTAAATGAATTAAGAAGACACTCAAAACCAGGCGAATTTGTAAATTGCAGGAAACCCTAATGAATGGTAAAATTACGTGCAAATTTAAACATAAATCACATTAATAAAACATTCTAGAGTATTAAGCCTGTTCACACACCGCCTCATAAGCATAACAATAAGTGGAGGAACTTATTTTTTACACAGTACAAAATTTCTGAAAAACTATAGTTTTTATTACTTAATAGAAAGACTGTAATCTTGGCTATGAAATTTTAATCGTTGGCACCTCTGTTTTTTCTTCAAAAGGTTTGGATAACATTATTAGTGGTTTGACATGTGAGCAGACAATGGAAGGTCCATTGGTGATGATAACTCAGAGAAATGCTGCCAAAGGATTAATGCAGATCAGTTTACAAACATCTTAGATGTCAATTTATTGAGGTCTTAAAGCATAGAGTTCATTAGGGAGGGTAAATGCAGGACCAACTTCTAGCTACGAGTCCATGTCAGAATTTCGCAACTACACTTCACGTTTCATAGCCATAGACTGAATTTTTTCATGAAACGATGTTATCCATGTACATATCTTCCAAAAGAACTAATGATGCCAGTGGAAATCATAATTTATCTTTAGCCAACTGCTTGAGAGTTCTGATTGCGAGAAATGGGGCACAAGCAGGACCATTGACTGAATTTTTTAATATAAACCATGCAATCATTAACTCACTATGCAAGACGAATGAATAAGATCATGCGGACCCTGCTTTGACAATGGATGGAAATAAAGCCTAAAAAAAATTTTTTTTTTTCTGAATCAAGGATTTTTGGGATTCAGAAATATTATTAAAATATAAAAGGGTCAATAGAATAAAGGGCTAGAATAAATAAAACAATAATAAGAAGTGACAAAATTGAAATTAATTTACTTCATTTGAATTTCTTCTTTGGAAATGTCATTGAAAACTTTACTAAATTTTATATTAATATTATACAAGAATATTTCTCTAAAAGTGAAAGAAACATTTTTCAACAGTCAAAACTACCATATAGACAGGTGCATAAGATACTAAACCTGCCATCAGCAAGAATTAAATATTGCTTAGAGCCTCTTATTATTTCACTGAGCAGAATTAAGGCATTAAGTCTGACCTATAAAGAAGAAAGAAAAAAACGTTAACAATAAAATAAACTAGTAAAAAAAAAAAAAAAACATCTGTATCCATCACTTACATGCGGTGCTAAGTCCTTTAACACAGTATAGAAAAGAGACACAGATGTAGCTGGATGATCTGGCAAGAAAGCTGTCCAATAACTGAACATGATTTTTTTATCAATACCCTATTAAATAATAAAATGAAATGAATTAGCTTTTAAGACAATATTTTTTTATGTGAAAAATTAAGTGATGATAATTACTGACCTAATGATCAGATTTTTATATTCTAAGAAACCAAAATGTTTCTTTACGTAATAAAAACATTTCCTTATTTCAGTGAGTTATATCAAATAATATAGACTGAAATATTTATCTGGTAGCCATTAGAGTTAAAATTTATTGGTGACCACTTTTTGTGTTAATTCTTCAATAAAAACAAAGTTAACCACATCTGAAAAGGAAACAAACTGTCAATAAAAAAGAGCAGAAAATCTCAAGGTTGCCACTCAAATCTGGAAATCCCTGTGCATATTATACACAATATATTAAGATTAAAAACAAAAATTATTGGGCTAACTATATTTATTAGTTTTAATTGCTGGAAAAACTTCTGAACATGCTTAAATAACGTAAATGAAATAGTTTAGTATAGATGACATATCCCATTGAGTAGTCATTTTTTAAAAAGATGAAAATACGAAACAAAATTCCAAGTTTGTAAAGAATTTCCCCCATTTTCCCTGTGGAGTGGCAACCATGTATCAAATAATAATAATAAAGATCCTTTCATTTAAATTGATTGTGCTAAAATTAGTCTATTTAAAGACTTGTCAAACATTTAATTAAAAAATACAAGAGTGGTGAGAATGGGGTGGCAAAAAGAGATTTTTTATTAAGTCGCTATCCAAATAAAACTGTCATTTTCTTAAAAGTCAATATTTTTCAACAAAAGAAGATTATATTGTTTATGGATAGTTGACCCTGTAAAGCTAAGCACAGATGGTGATATGTATGAATGGTAAAATTACATGTAAATTTAAACATAAATCACATTAATGAAACTTCCTAGAACATTAAGCCTGTTCCCGCATCGTCTCATAAGCAAAATCTAAGCAGAGGGATACACGGCAAGTTCTCTAAATTTCTTCCAGTTTTTGGAAGCTTGTTATTGTTTATATCCAGTCATCCATCTATAAAATATGTGATTATTATATGTTCTGCAATGGATTTCGATGTGGATAAAAAATGAAAATTAGACATTTGTGGACTGTACTGCTTTATTTGCAGTTGCACTGGTAGCGCTGCGTAGAGAGACAATTACGAGCATGTGTGCTCTTTGGTAGATTTACATCAACTGATGCTTGGCTCTGAAAAATAATGCCAAGAAGTCAGCCAACGGGCGTAGCAACATAACGGTTCGCGTTGCAATACCCATGATATTCAACTCAATTGTTCAAATTTTAAAAATAACACACACAAATAACAAGCAGTGCAATTATGGGTACTTTTCCATTATACCGGCGCAAATCTCGCCAAGTAAACTTTTTGGCGACAGCACACAGTGGCCGGAACAAATCACACGAAGCAGACTTTATTGGCCGAAACACACAGTATTTACATTAAAAACAGTTAATAAATGGTTAAAAAGATTTTTTAACTTAAGAGGGATAAACATTTTCATACCGCTTAAAATTTTTTTCACATGGGTATTCCGTTTGCCTTCTCCGCATAAATTCGACAGAAGATAACTTGCGAGATGTTGCCTTGGCGTTCCTCTGAGTTTCTTATTTTGCCAGTTAGAGCTCGCTGTTAGACAAATAGAGGCTAAAAGGTCGGTGACGTCATGGTCTGCGGGGTTTGGCCAGTTTATTTTCATTTGCTATTGGTCACTCTTGCGTGGATCACGACATCACCCGTTATCTGTATTTCAGCTTCTGTTGAAGCAGATCATTTGGGTATTCATTTGGGTTAGTGATATTGCTTATAATGTTAATTCAAGTTTTAATGAAAAGTTAAGTGTAACTAAGAGTTACATCCAAAAAGCCTGTAAAATGTTTTCTAACTTTAAATTTCCTTTGTCATTGCCGATTACTAAGGGTAACTTATTATCAAAAGCTGATTGTCCATCTTCTAAAAGCGAAGTGGATGAAATGGCGAAATTGCCTTTTCGGAACATTTTGGGTTGTTTGGCTTATATAGCTAATCGCACAAGACCGGATATTTCCCATGCGGTAAATATATTATCACAATTTCAAGAAAATCCAGGTTTAAAGTACTGGAATACTTTATTAAGATTAGTAGGTTATGTACAAAATACTCAAGATTATTTCTTAAAATTGTCAAATATTGAAGAATCAAATGTTAATTGTTACTGTGACTCAAATTTCGCTGCTAACAGGGATGACAGAATATCAGTAGGTGGTATAATATTGTTTTTAGAGAAAACTCCGATATTCTGGAAAACTTTCAAACAAAAATGTGTAAGTCTCTACAATGGAATCAGAGTATGGGACTTTAACTGACGCTGCCAAAGAAGTAATGTGGATAAAACGTATAATAGATAAGTGTGGAGAATTAAATTTAAAAGACATAAATTTAAGTGATTGTATTATATTTAGTGACAATCAATCTGCAATTGATTTTTCTCATTCACCTATTGAAAATAGTCGAACGAAACACATCCGCGTAAGGTATAATTTTTTAAGAAATTTAATTTATGATAAATTATTTGCTGTTAAACACGTTAGGAGTAAGTTTAACTTAGCGGACATTTTTACAAAACCATTAACTAAGTTAGAAGTTGAAAATTTTTTTTTCAAAAGTATTTGTGAAAGTTTAATCTTTTGGATGGTTATAGGAATGAAACAACTGTGGTGATGGGTTCGCCGCTCATCGTAAAATCAAGTGTATTTCATTTTATTATCTGTTTGTCTTTAATCAATTGTGTTTTTACTTAGTTTTGAAGTGAACTGAATTAAGAGTTCTGACGTCATCATATTCTTAGAATTGTATAAATACCAGCACAGCACGCATATGGCAGCCTGCTAATATCTCTCCCATCACCTGCTGTGGTGATGTTTCTTGTAATTCAACCCAACTTGTATATTATGTAAATATGTTAAATAAATATTAGTATTAAAAAGGAGCTATCTTCGCTTACTTCAATGGTGACCCGGACGTCTGACGATGCAAGCAACTTTTAGTTTTCATCTTTCCTGTTCTTGCTTCTTGTATTAGTCATGGATTAATAGGAAACTGCAACTATGGCGGAATCGTCTGCAGTAAAAATTCCCATCTTCAATATCTCCGATCCACACCTGTGGTTCCATATGGTCGAAGCAACTTTCCAGCTTGCGACACCGAAGCCGATTACAGAGAGCAAAACAAAGTTTAATTACTGCCTCGCCCAGTAGCCGCAGTTGTAAGGGACGTCATTATAACTCCTGACGCAGACGATCCTTTCAAAAAGCTGAAAGAAGAAATTATTGCACGCTGCGGAGAAACAAAGTCCCAGGAAATTCGACGTTTACTCTCCGGAGAGCAACTAGGAGATCGAAAGCCTAGCGAACTCTTGCGCACTATGCAAAGACGAGCTGAATCTCACGAAATCTCAGATTCCCTACTTTTGGAATTATTTCTAAATCAGCTGCCGCAGCATGTTCAGTGAGTATTGGCCGCAATTCCTTCTCTGAATGCAACAAGAGCTTCTGAAATTGCAGATAAAGTAATGGAAGTGTCAACTTCAAGTGAAGTTAGCGAAGTTTCTTCAAATCAACAATGCACCTTTGAGCTTTTAGAAGAAGTTAAAGCACTACGAAAAGAAGTAGCAGCATTGCGGACACGCAGTAGGTCTCGCAACCGGAACTATGCACAATTTCGTAATCACCAAAGCCAATCCTCATCTCCACATTGAAACTCCAAAATGTGTTTCTATCATCGAAAATTCAAATCGGAAGCTAGAAAGTGTGTCAAACCCTGCATCTACCAGAAAAACCAAGAAAGGCAAGAGTGAGTGCGACTAACATCTTGCCTCCAACAAATTGTCGCCTTTTTATTAGAGATAGACAATCTAACAAACAATTTCTAGTGGATACCGGAAGTGACTGCTCAATCATTCCAGCAAAAATAAAGAAGAAAAAACTCTTTCTCCGATACAGACCTATAAAGCTGCGAACAATACCATTATAAAAGTATACGGTAAGAAATTATTAACTTTAGACTTCGGTCTTAGACGAAAGTTTAATTTTCCATTTTATATTTGTGATATAACTAATCATATTATAGGTGCAGATTTTTTATACTATTTTAATCTAAAACCTAATATTAGAAAACGTTGTCTAAATGATATTAATACTAATTTAAATTCTCATTGTATTTTTAAAACTGCTGACATTATTTCAATTAAAACTGTTCTTGGTGAAAATGATTATGAAAAATTGTTAAATGAATATCCTGAAATAACGAAACCTATTTGCTCAGACCAAATTATTAAGCATAATGTTGTACATCATATAGAAACTTTTGGTTCACCAGTTTTTGCTAAACCTCGGCGTCTAGCGCCCGATAGGTTAAAAATAGCAAAAATGGAATTTCAACATATGTTAGATTTAGGCCACATGCGCCCATCCAAAAGTAATTTTTCATCACCTTTACATTTAGTTCCCAAGAAAAATAGTTTGGACTGGCGTCCAGTAGGGGATTATCGAGCTTTAAACGCTCAAACTGTTAAAGATAAATATCCAATTCCTAATATTATGGATTTTACTAGTGAATTACATGGAACTAAAATATTTTCTCACATTGATTTAATTCGAGCTTTTCATCAAATACCTATAGCCAATGAGGATGTACATAAAACTGCAATAATAACTCCTTTCGGGTTGTTCGAAAGTACTCGTATGCAATTCGGTCTTTGCAATGCAGCCAGTACTTTCCAACGCTTTATTGACGAAGTAACTAGAGGCTTAGAAGGCGTTTACGCTTTTCTAGATGATATTTTAATAGCTTCCGAATCTCCCGAAGAGCATACGACATATTTAAAATCACTTTTTGATAGACTGCAGTATTATGGTTTAACTATAAATCCCTCTAAATGCTTATTTGGACAGAATAGTTTACAATTTTTAGGTTTCAAAATTTCCGAAAAAGGTATTGAACCTTTAACTGATCGCGTCAATGCAATCCTAAATTTTCCAAAACCAAATACAATTACTCAATTACATAGATTTCTAGGATTATTTAATTTTTATAGACGTTTTATTCCTAATGCAGCTCATATTTTATCACCTTTAACCAAGTTTTTAGAAGGACAACGAAATATTAAGAAATGTAACAAATCATCAAAAAAATCTGATTTACCGTTAATTTGGACCGATACTTCAAACAAATCTTTTTCTGATGCAAAACAAGCAATAGCCGATGCAACTCTTTTAAAATATCCTAAACCTGGTGCTAATTTAAGTCTGTGGACTGACGTGTCAGATTTTGCAATCGGCAGTTCTTTAATGCAATATCATAATAATGGGAGGGAACCAATTGCATTTTTCTCAACAAAATTAAATAAAAGTCAGCAAAATTGGTCAACATACGATCGCGAATTATTGGCAATATACGCGTCAATAAAAAAATTTCGTCACATGCTAGAAGGTAGAAGTTTTACTATTTTTACTGACCAAAAACCTCTAATTTATGCGTTTAAACAAAAACCTGAGAAATGTTCCCTGCGCCAATTCAGATACCTTGATTATATTTCTCAATTTTCAACAGATATTAAACACGTAAAAGGAAAATCTAATTCAATTGCTGATACTCTATCCGAATAGAAATAAATGCAATTTCAAAACCTCCATTAATAGACTTTAAAAAACTAGAACAGGAACAAAATGAAGATTCAGAATTGAAGGAAATATTAAATTCAAATAATTCATCCTTAAAATTAGAAAAACATTACTTTTCTTTGGAAGATGTTAATTTAATATGTGATTTTTCAACTAAGTACCCTAGACCTTTTATTCCAAAATCATATAGGCAAATTATTTTTAATAATTTACATTATTTTTCTCATCCTGGAATATATTCAACTACAAATTTAATATCTAAACGATTTGTGTGGCCCAACATGAAAGTGTACATGACAACAAAAATAAAGTTCGTTCTTGTGAGAAATGTCAGTGAGCTAAAGTTTTCCAACACACTAAAGCTCCTTTCAGCACATTTGCTCAACCCGACGCAAGATTTTCCCATATCCATCTGGATTTTATTGGCCCACTTCCTATTTCTGAAGGCAAGCAATACTGCCTTACAATAATAGATAGATTCACGAGATGGCCAGAAGTTATCCCTACTACGGATATGACTGCCGAAACCACCGCAAAAGCACTTATTCATGGTTGGATCTCTAGATTTGGCACTCCCGTTACTATAACTACCGATCAAGGTCGAAATTTTGAATCAACTCTTTTTCGAAATCTCACTAATATCTTGGGCAGTAACCACATCCATTCTACTTCATATCACGCGCAAAGTAATGGAATGATAGAACGCTTTCACAGACAACTTAAAAGTTCTATAATAGCACAAGAAAATAATAAATGGACTGAAATTTTACCAATTGTTTTATTAGGTATTCGCACAGCTTTAAAAGCTGATATTAATGCAACTTGTGCACAACTTGTTTATGGTACTTCCTTACGTCTACCTTCGGATCTTTTAAACGCTAATTCTTTATCTCCACCAGTAACAGAAAATTATGTCACAAATTTAATGGCCTCAATGAGAAAATTAAGTCCTGTAGCAGCATCAGCACACAGTAAAAATAAGTTCTATATTAATTCTAATTTAAAATCTTGTTCTCATATATTTTTAGGAGTAGATAAAATTCGTCCTCCACTATCACCTGCATACACCGGACCACACCGGGTAATTGAACGTTCTGATAAAACCTTTGTTATTGATTTTCATGGTAAGAAAATAACTGTTTCCATAGATAGAATAAAACCAGCTTTTCAAATTTCTGAGAAATTAAAAACAAATACAATTCCAATGGTCGAAAAGCAATTATCTCCAAAAAAGGAAGAAAAACCAATTGTTACAAAATCTGGTCGCCGTGTGCATTTCCCAAAATATTTAGTTAAAGAGTATGTAATATAAAAGCATCTAAATATTTTGTATTTATTAATTGTATTCCAATTTCTAAGTTAGAAATTTTTTCCAAATTAAGACATATAGTTCAATTTACTACTTTGTATTTTATGATTGTTTTTAAACAATCATTATTGGTATCGTGACTTTGTCACTGGGGGGATACTGCGTGGTGATGGGTTCGCCGCTCATCGTAAAATCAAGTGTATTTCATTTTATTATCTGTTTGTCTTTAATCAATTGTGTTTTTACTTAGTTTTGAAGTGAACTGAATTAAGAGTTCTGACGTCATCATATTCTTAGAATTGTATAAATACCAGCACAGCACGCATATGGCAGCGTGCTAATATCTCTCCCATCACCTGCTGTGGTGATGTTTCTTGTAATTCAACCCAACTTGTATATAATGTAAATATGTTAAATAAATATTAGTATTAAAAAGGAACTATCTTCGCTTACTTCACAACTTAAGTATTAGTTTAAGGAAATTAAATATTTCTTTAGTTTATTGAAGTTTTTGATAAACTGTATATGTGTATTTTTCGTAAAAGTTGAAGGCATGAGAGAGGGCCGCATGTTAGACAAATAGAGGCTAAAAGGTATGAGGTTCGATTTTCGGTCGTCGATCTCATGCATTCAACTTGCGTCAGTGACGTCATGGTCTGCGGGGATTGGCAAGTTTATTTTCATTTGCTGTTGGTCGTTCTTGCAGGGATCATGACGTCACCCGTTATCTGTATTTAAGCTTCTGTTGAAGCAGATCATTTGGGTATTCTTTCTTTTCGTCACTCTGTTTGTGACATTTTTATTACTAATGTTTTTAAATAAACATATTGTCTTTAAAAACTTCGTTTTCCCTTATTTGCTTTATTGACATACAGAGACGATATTCTGCGACTATCTCGGATGTCAAATATGGATAAAATTGAGAAATGAAGAAAGAAACACACTACAATCAAAACTAGCGCTACAAAACTAATAACAAAAGCAGATACTATAATACGAAGTGACACTATAGAAATAACAGAAATAATGGAAATATGTGAGCTATTAAGTCAAATGGAGAGTATTTTGACATCATTAAATTCTGAAATTGAAAGTTTAATTTCATTTCCAGCAGAATTCGAAACTGAAATTAGCGCTAGCGAAAAATACAGCGAAAGTGCGGAATTAAAAATTGCTTAACCTACTTGGAATCAGTTAATCAAGTGAAATTAACTCCCAAAAGTTCTGTGAATAATAGTGTTAGCATAAAATTGCCAGAAATTCCGATTCCGAAATTTTTGAGTATATGTGAAGAATGGAGTACTTTCAAATTGCAATTCAATAATGTTATCACATCTAATAAGCAGTTGACAACTGCACAAAAACTACAGTATTTAAATTCAGCTTTAATCGGAGAAGCTAAAAATCTTATTACATTAGATGATACATTTACTTCATTATACACATCTTTAGGAGAAAGATATGAAAACAAAAGGTTAATAGAAGAATCTCACGTTAAATCAATATTAGATATAGAAAAATTAACGCATGAGTCTGCTAAAGACTTACGTAAATTAAATTATTGTGTCAAGAAAAATATTAGAGCATTAAAAACTTTGGAGTATAATCGCAATGATCAATCTGATATATTTGTTTTAAATATAGTACTTCAAAAATTGGATAGGGAAACTCGAAGGCAGTATGAATTAAATATTAGCTCAAACAATGTTCCTAAATTAGATGATTTATTTTCATTTTTGGAAGAACGAGCTCAAATATTAGAAAATGTTAGCAAAACCACTCCTTTAAGATTTAAGTTAAGTCAAGAGAGAAATCCTAAAAGGAAAAAATTTCTAATCAATAAAAGTATCACTCAATCATGCATTTTGTGTAAAATAAATCATCCTATCTGTAAGTGCGATTCTTTTTTGAAATTGAATAGTCATCAGAGAAGTGAACTGGTATCAAAACATAAATTATGTTTTAATTGCCTAAGCAGTCAACACAAATTATTGAATTGCAAATTGAAACATTTATGCAACATATGCCACTCAAAGCATAATACACTACTTCATAAAAAACGCGAGACTATAAATAACTCTGCGGTTTCGGCTTCTTCGTCTCAGGGTCATGACCTCAATCCCGATGCAGCGGTATTTAATATTCAAGAAAACAAAATCGTTATTGCTTCTTTATCTCGCATTAATTGGAAAAATATCTTGCATTAAGTCGAAATTTTTCGACTGTTTTAGTTTGGGTTTTAAATCTTCTAAATGGATCTTAAATGCAATGTAGGGTGATATTAGATTCAGGCAGCATTTCGAATATTTGTACAGCTAATTTCACTGATAAATTAGGATTTCCACAAGAAAAAATTAATTTTTGGGTTTCGAGTTTGGGCGGAAACAAAACTACAATAAGATCAAAAATACAAGCTGCAATTTGTAATGATAATAGCTCTTTTTTGAAAACTCTAGATTATTTAGTGGTATCCAAAATTACTGATTTTCTTCTTGTTACATCCTTCAGAGTAGATAAGGTAAAAATTCCACAACAATTAGCAGATCCTATTAGCAGTAACAGGAAGAATAGATATGCTTTTAGGCGCGGAGGTATTTTTTGAAATTATCAAGGCTGGAGATATCCGTGTTTCAAAACAGTGATTTGGAGTTTCGCTATACTGTTTTTGGATATATTGCAACTGGAGCAATAAATACCCGATGATATGCAGGAGTGCTTAGACATGAATCATATGGAAAAATATTATTATAATGAAAGCAATTTGTCAGGTAGTCAAATTACCTCCCACATCACGGTGTTTATCGTCCTGAGAAGACAACCACTAAGTTACGTGTTGTGTTCAAGGCTTCATCAAGTAATTCAACAGGTGTAAGGTTGAATGATGTCATTTTGAAGGGTGACATGACAGGACATTTTCGAAATGACCCGATTTCGTAAATATAAATGTGCTTTCACAGTAGACATCCAAAAGATGTTTGGACAAATCAAAATAGATCCATTGCAGCTTGATCTTTTAAGAATTGTTTGGAAAGATGCAGAGTATGCAAAACCTGTATCATTCAGACTCAAGACAGTCACTTACGGAACTGCTTGTGCCCTATTTCTCGCAATCAGAACTCTCAAGCAGTTGGCTAAAGATAAATTATGATTTCCACTGGCATCATTAGTTCTTTTGGAAGATATGTACATGGATAACATCGTTTCATGAAAAAATTCAATCAATGGCTATGAAACGTGAAGTGTAGTTGCGAAATTCTGACATGGACTCGTAGCTAGAAGTTGGTCCTGCATTTACCCTCCCTAATGAACTCTATGCTTTAAGACCTCAATAAATTGACATCTAAGATGTTTGTAAACTGATCTGCATTAATCCTTTGGCAGCATTTCTCTGAGTTATCATCACCAATGGACCTTTCATTGTCTGCTCACATGTCAAACCACTAATAATGTTATCCAAATCTTTTGAAGAGAAAACAGAGGTGCCAACGATTAAAATTTCATAGCCAAGATTACAGTCTTTCTATTAAGTAATAAAAACTATAGTTTTTCAGAAATTTTGTACTGTGTAAAAAATAAGTTCCTCCACTTATTGTTATGCTTATGAGGCGGTGTGCGAACAAGCTAATACTCTAGGATGTTTTATTAATGTGATTTATGTTTAAATTTGCACGTAATTTTACCATTCATTAGGGTTTCCTGCAATTTACAAATTCGCCTGGTTTTGAGTGTCTTCTTAATTCATTTACTGTTTGTTTCGTTGAAATTTAAATAAAAAGAATGCATTATATTGTAAGCACTATTAGTATAATTATATTGGATGGCGCACTTTATCAAGTTTAGGCGTAGATATCAATCGGAAGTAGTAACCCGGAAACAAACAATTTTAACCCCTTATGCTATCTGTGCTTAGCTTTACACGGTTAAGTCATTCAAACATCACTTGAAAAGAACTGTTGCTAATGCTAGACTTAACTATGAAGAATTTCTTACTATACTTACCCAAATTGAAGGAATTTTAAATTCCCGTCTGATTTCCCTTTTGTCATCGGACGTTTCTGATTATGAGCCCCTTACCCCAGGCCATTTTCTCAGAGGTTGACCGATAAATATTATTGCAGAACCAATTTTAATCAATGAGCCTGAAAATAGATTGTCTCATTGGCATAAACTGTCAAAAATGATACAGATAATTTGGAAACGTTGGTCTGTATACTCCATTCCACTTTAAGTTGGCACTGCAGGGAAGGGTAGGATATGTAATACTCCGCCTTTGAAAAGTAGTTCTTCTCTATTTTGGAATTAATTGCAGTTTAAATGCGCGTTCAAATATAAATTAATGTTGTATAATAAGAAAAGTTTATCTTGAAACATACATTCGAAGTTTTTCATGTTTAAATGTATTTAACTTATAAATACCTTCTCAGTAAAGCGAATGTTCAAAGAAGAAGGAGGTGTTTTAGTTTGGCGCTGGATTAGCTTTCAAGGCCAAGGAATTGGTGCGTTGGTTAAGTTTTTACACTGGTCAGCCAGCTCGTTCCCTTCTCCTTGCCTTTGCTTAAGTGTCCTATCTCTTGTGCAGTTCTTTTTTCGCTTTCTTTCACACGCATCGCTTAATTGTTCTTTTTTTTTTGTTTTTTATTAGTTATAAACTGTTAATTTGTTGTTTTTTATTGGTTAGTTATTGTTAGCTTGTTTTTTACTAGTTATTTAATGTTAGCTCGTTTTTTATAGTTATAATATTTTTTTGCATTAATTGTTAATTTTTTTATTTTTTTGGTGATTCCTTGTTAAAAAATTTTCTTCTTCTTTTGTTGCTAATTACTAAATGTTAGCATGTTTTTTTGTTAGTTTGTATTATTTTGTTACTTATTGCTCTGAATGCATAGTAACCATTTTGAAACAAATGCATGATTGAAATTTAAAGACTAGATGAAATACAGAATTTAAAGAATACTTCAGGGGTCTGTCTAGGTTTTTCTAAGAGGTACAAATTTTGTGAAAATGCCAACTTAAGGTGGAATGAAATATAGATTATCTTAATCATTTGAAGCAACGTAGGAAACGGTATTTTTCTAAAGATAATGTAAAGAAAAATTATATGGTTATTATTAAGGAGGACAATTTGCCCCCTTTTAAATGGATGATGGGAAGAAACCATCAAACTATTCCTAGTTCTGATGGATGGTTGTAATAGTCAATACCAAATCTGGACCACTTAAAAGACCTGTTTCTAAAATTTGTCTACTTCCTATTGAAGATAATTTTAGTTAAAAACTTTGTTGTGCTTTAAAAGTTCGCTAATTGCATTCATTTGTCAAAATACTAAAGTTAGTTTAATCTACTAAGTGAATTTCAACCATTGTAGTGATTTCAACCTGAAATATCCGTATCTTTTGTTAAAGATTTAATTCCTGCCATGCTAGTTGATTTGTTGTGTTCTTGTTTTATAATCTTTATTTATTTTATTTTTACTTAGTTATGTCATAATTGGGTACTTTTCCATTATACCGGCACAAGTCATAAAGTCGACACTAACGATGCAACCAACGCCTGACGGTATATCGCCGCTGGTAACCTTTTGCTTCCACATTTCCAAAGCAAGTCGCACCATTTTTTTTATTGGTCACGCCTTTTTCTTAATACAAAAAATTAACACAAAAAGCAAAGAAAATTTGGAATTTCTAATACAGAAGAGGAAGCTGTCAGATTCTTTTAAAAAAAAGGTGTTTTGGCTGAAATCGCAACTTGTGATAAGAATCATGAAATGAAATCGTATATCAGAGATCAAATTCAATGGCGCTGCAACTTTTAATCTTGTCGCTGTAAAGCAAGTATCCGTAAAGGCACATTGTTTCAGTCATCGAAATTAAGCTTTTTGAAGTGTATGCGGTTTATTTATTGTTAGTGCGAAGAATTAATTTCAGTTAAATGGTGTGAAAAGCAGTTAAAAAAATATCACGGAGCAGTTGTGTCAGTTTTCTGTGAATTCTTTGCTTAAATGTAAAGATTAGAAAATAGGAGGGCCTGGCATGATCGTTGAAGTGGACGAAAGTTTGTTTACAAAGCAAAAAAACAATGCAGGACGGATTCATCCACAACAATAGATCTTCGGTGGAGTTTTTGGTCAAACGACGTAATGTTTCCTTGTAGAGGTGCCAAACCGATCCACGAACACTTATTAAAGGCAATTAAGAAAAATATCGAGAGAAAAAAACTATGATATATTCTGACTCATGGAAATCATACTGCACTAGTAAACTGGAAGATGAAAGTTTCAAACATCTCAAAGTGAACCATAAGTTCAGTTTTGTCGATCCAGAAACTGCAACGCACACGCAAAAATTAGAGAGACTTTGGGGCAGCGAGTGACATCCGTGATTGTCACAGAATATCAAATCTGTTAGTCAACAACTCAAAAAAAAAAAAAAGTGAAACGAGGTTTCTGAATACAGATAACGGGTAAATACAGATAACGGGTGACGTCATGATCCCCGCAAGAACGACCAACAGCAAGTGAAAATAAAATGGCGGATCCTCGCAGACCATGACGTCACCGACGCTAGTTTAATGCATGAGATCGACGACCGAAAATCGAACCTCATACCTTTAAGCCTCTATTTGTCTAACATGTGACCCTCTCTCATACCTTCAACTTTTACAAAAAATACACATATACAGTTTATCATAATCTTCAATAAACTAAAGAAATATTTAATTTCCTTAAACTAATACTTAAGTTGTTTCATTCCTGTAACCATCCAAAAGATTAAACTTTCACAAATACTTTTGAAAAAATTTTTTCAACTTCTAACGTAGTTAAAGGTTTTGTAAAAATGTCCGATAAGTTAAACTTACTCCTAACGTGTTTAACAGCAAATAATTTATCATAAATTAAATTTCTTAAAAAATTATACCTTACGCGGAAGTGTTTCGTTCGACTATTTTCAATAGGTGAATGAGAAAAATCAATTGCAGATTGATTGTCACTAAATATAATACAATCACTTAAATTTATGTCTTTTAAATTTAATTCTCCACACTTATCTATTATACACTTTATCCACATTACTTCTTTGGCAGCGTCAGTTAAAGTCCCATACTCTGATTCCATTGTAGAGACTTACACATTTTTGTTTGAAAGCTTTCCAGAATATTGGAGTTTTATCTAAAAACAATATTATACCACCTACTGATATTCTGTCATCCCTGTTAGCAGCGAAATTTGAGTCACAGTAACAACTAACATTTGATTCTTCAATATTTGACAATTTTAAGAAATAATCTTGAGTATGTTGTACATAACCTACTAATCTTAATAAAGTATTCCAGTGCTTTAAACCTGGATTTTCTTGAAATTGTGATAATATATTTACCGCATGGGAAATATCCGGTCTTGTGCGATTAGCTATATAAGCCAAACAACCCAAAATGTTCCGAAAAGGCAATTTCGCCATTTCATCCACTTTGCTTTTAGAAGATGGACAATCAGCTTTTGATAATAAGTTACCCTTAGTAATCGGCAACCAGAACAAAGGAAATTTAAAGCTAGAAAACATTTTACAAACATTTTACAAATCACTAAACTCTTTATGGCAAAATTCCATGCCATTATCAGTTCTAACATTTACAATTTTACAGTTTAAAAATCTTTCAGCTCGGTTTTGATATCTTATGAAACTATTAAAAACATCAGATTTCTTTTTAATGGGAAAAGTAGTAACTTTCCTTGAAAAATCGTCAGTGATAGAAAGAAAGTACCGACTTCCACCATGTGAAACGACAGACATTGGACCACATACGTCCATATGTAAAAGTTCCAAAGGTTTCTTAGACCTTATACTTAAATTTGGTTTAAACGAAATTCTTTTAGATTTAGCTAATTTACATTCTATACAATTACTATCTGAAAAATTGAGATAAGGTAATCCTTTCACACTAGAATTTTTACTTGTTTGAATTATATAATCACAATTTATGTGGCAGTATCTTAAATGCAAGATATCTAGATCATTTATCTGAACAGATACATTAAACAATTGCTCATTCGAGTCACTAACATTTTTATAAATAATTAAATCTTTATCAAGCTTAGTATAAGCATTAGGTTTAAAATAATACAAGCCATTAATTCTTTTATAATAGAAAATCTTCTAATTTACCCGATTATACGCAGAAATATAATTTTTAGCACCCACAAAATAACCTCCAGCTTTCTCTATTACAGAACCAGAAATGAGATTTCTTCTAAGTTTAGGAAAATACATGACATTTTGTAAAGTTACTCTGTGCATTTTACCATTTAACTTATCAAAAAATTGCACTTTTCCAATACCTAAGATTGGGCTTTCAATGTCACCTATGGCTAACGACATAGAAGCATTTTCTACAGTTTCATATTCAAAGAATAAATCCAAATTATTACAAAATTGTGTTGAAGCAGCAGTGTCAAAAAGCCAACTTTCTTTCTCAATTTCATGACACACATTGCCAACATTTGCTTCATTGATATAAAGACTATTATCTAAAACAATTTGTAGTTACATTACAGTAAGAATTATCACTTGCATTTTGTTTAAATTTACTCTTTATATTTTTTGAATTATACTTTAATTTTTGCTTACAATCTGATATTAAATGACCATATTTATTACAACGATAACAAGGTCCTATCTTAGATTTATCATAACTAGTTTTGGATTGAGACTTAATATTAGCAGATTCTAAATTTCCCTTACTATTAGAAGAACCAGATTTAAACTTATTAGTTACACTTAACTTTTCATCAAAACTTGAATTAACATTATAAGCAATATCACTAACATTATTTAAATCAAAATTTAGTTGCTTAAGTCTACTTTCCTCCAAAAGCAATTCCTCTAAAATATTCTTAAATTTAAATTTAGTGTCCTCCCATCTATAAATAATTTGAACAATACCTTGAAAGTCCTTGGGTAAGTATCTTATAAGTTGGAATCCTTGGTATAGGTCGTCCACCGGATGTCCTGCTTCTTTCAGCTGAGAAACCAGGTTTTTCAATCTCGCTGCAAATATTCCAACTTCTTCTCCTGGGGTGTATTTCAGGTCGAAAAATTGGTCTAGGAATTGATTAACTCTCGCTCTCGTAGTTGGCTCAACTCGGTATTCGGGTTCGATACTAAGAAATATCGACGTGTACGCTTTGACCCGTCTCCAGAGGTATTCTTGACTTCCTTTTAGACTTGCTTATGAAAGTAGGGCAGGCTCAGTTTATGAGATAAAACTCCACACTCCTCGGTCCATGAGGATTACTTTGATATTTTCTTTCCATATACTCCAATTTGACGAATTCAGGAAATCTATATGCAAGTTCGAAGATTCCACGATGAAACAATTACAATTCAAAAATTCTTAAAGGGAAAAAGGGAATATCGTTCCAGACTAGATACCAAACTTCGTAATCCTTAGAAGTAGCCATCAAATTCGGATGTGCAGACTTATATTCCAAACAAAATTTCTTTTAAAAATGCTTACTACTAGTTTTGTCAACTGAAGAAAAATTCCTGAGAAGAGTCATATTTTGATAATGTTCTATTATTTTCCAAATCCACAGCATCTTGAAGTATACCATAACAAACATGAGATTTTACTGACGATTCACTTTGCAAAAATGGCGGCTGGGAACGGCCCCCATCTTAAAGATTCACCATTTGAAGTTGACAATGACATGGCTGAGTCCAGGCTAATGAAAATTTAATATTCAAGACGATAGAAAATAAATCCCGGTTATGCCTAAAACTCGGCCCATAACCATGACATCCGAGATTGTCGGAGAAAACCGTCTCTGTATGTCAATAAAGCAAATAAGAGAAAACAAAGTTTTTAAAGACAATATGTTTATTTAAAAACATTAGTAATGAAAATGTCACTAACAGAGTGACGAAAAGAAAGAATACTCAAATTATCTGCTTCAACAGAAGCTTAAATACAGATAACGGGTGACGTCATGATCCACGCAAGAACGACCAACAGCAAATGAAAATAAACTGGCCGATCGCCGCAGACCATGACGTCATCGACGGAAGTTGAATGCATGAGATCGACGACCGAAAATCGAACCTCATACCTTTTAGCCTCTATTTGTCTAACAATATTTATTAAGTGAAATTATGCGGTAAATAAAATAATGATAATTTGCCTACCTTTCACTAATTCGATGGCTGAAGATATATTGCGTTACTTCTGGCGTGATGCGTTAGTTCAATAATGAATGCAGGTTTTTCTTAATTGTAAATTTGCGATATATTGGATCTTTATTCTCCTGCTTGGTGTGGACCAGATGTTCTGCGATGGATTTTGATGTGGATAAAAAATGAAAATTAAGACATTTATGGACTATACTGCTTTATTTGCAGTTGAGCTGCAGTGTGGAGAGACAATTACGAGCATATATGCTCTTCGGTAGATTTACATCAACTGACGCTTGGCTCTGAAAAATAACGCCAAGAAGCCAACGGGCGTAGCAACGTGATAATTTCATAAAAGAACATTTTGTTAATATTATTATTGCAACAAAATGAATTATTACTTATTAAAAAAGAATTTAAAAAAATTAATATTCGAAATACACTAGAGTGTGTGACATAAATGAAAAGCAATTTCAAATTTTAACTATCTACAGCAATAACCTCATGTTAAAAAGCAGTTCAAATTGGTTTTAATCTCTATATATCTAGAAAATTTTGATCTTTGTATATGGCAATATCTTATTTTTCATGCTAGCATCTCAAGAACTATTTTAACATTTAAAATTAATAAGTGTAGGTAGGTACTTAATTTACGTCATACTAGGCTATTGTCTACAGTCTGACAATGATCCAAAGAATTGCCTCTGCAGAGGGGATGGCTCAACTGCTTTAATAGCTCGTCAACCAGTGTGCTTTACGATAGAACAGTTTAACGAGGACCCTCAGTCCCTATGCAGGCTATTCAAAGTGGTCACCCACCTACTTACTGACCACAGCCAGCGAATCTTGACTTTGGTGTTCTACTTGGAACCGTGTCAAAAAAATATATACATAGAGAGAGAAAAGCACTTGTAATTTAAATAACTTTTGACAAATTAAAATTTTGAGGAGAAAATAAACACAAATGGAAATTATTTTTTCAGTAGCTGTATTCTACTAAGTCCACCATCATGGCATATCTCACTATAAGTTATGTGTACTCTTAGAACAATTGATAAGTATCTTGCTAAAAATTGAACGATACATTTTTTATTCCATCATACTCCTTGCATACTTTTTTACATACCTTTGTATTTTAAAGTTTCCAAGTCTCATACTTACAGCAAAACAAAATTAACATAAAAAATGAGAAAAAATTTCAGAAAAAAAGCAATAACGTTTTATTTTAATATTATTTTATAACAGTCATTGAACAGTGAACCCAATTTTTTAGGTTTACCACTACTGATACTTAACTTTGTAGCCTCGGAATTTTGAACCCAATTTAGAAAACAATGGAACTCCTCGATCAGGTATTGGGAGAAATATACCTTCATTGATGACTTTTGGATGGAACCAACCCGCATTTGCATTACGTAGAAGGAAAAATCACGAAAACCCCCCACGGTTAGCTTGACAGCAAGGGGGCTCTCACCCATGATCCGTCTACCATTGAGGATATTTTACATCAGCACTGTGGTGGGTGCAACCCGGATACAGATTTTGTATCAAACAACCGTAGCTGGGATTCAAACCCGGTTCACCTCATTGAAAGGCAAATACTTTATCCCTTGAGCCATCATGGCTCAAGCAATTACTTTTTTATTTTATAACCATCTTTGACCAGTCGACCCAATTTTTTGGGTTTACCATTATTAACATTCGTGGGAGGCAATGTTACTCGCGTCCGTGATATCCTTAAATCACACGTGCCTCCTGGGTGGTGCTAAATGAGTAACGACGATGGCCCTTGTCGACTCTAAGGCAGCTATCCAGGCAGTTGCCATAAACTATGATTTAGATACTCAGGCTGTTTCAGATATTAGAGATAATTTGATTTTTCTCGAGAATGCCAACAAAATTATTATGTTCCAGTGGATCCCATCACATGTGGGAATCAATGGCAATGAAAAGGCAGACCAACTAGCCAAGAAAGGGACACTCGAACCACAATGTTATAAACCAATTCCACCAGACTCCCTTAAAAAACAATTTTTCGAGAAACTTATGACCGACCTAAAGCGCAACCAAGCAATAAAATCAATCGGAAAACCCTGGGCTAACATCCAAAACAGTTGGAAGAAATTTTGTCACAGTCCTTGTAAGAAGGCTGTGGCAAACTTCAGACTCTCAACAGGCCATGACTGCTTGGCAGAGCACCTCAACAGAATAGGTATCCTTCCATGTAGTGAGTGCCGAATCTGCAGTTCGGGAACCATGAACTCAGACCACTTGCTTGTATGCCCTTTACTAGACAAAGAATCTCAAGAACGGGGTGATCTTTGTAAACTTTACTGGGATGCCAGAGATCACATGAACTCTCTCTAAAGACTACTCCTCATTCTTCCCTGTATATATTTTAATATTTTTTTACACTTTAATTTTATCTTTGTGTTCTTTTTGTGTTAATTTGCGTTTGTCATGTGTTTTCTTTGTTGTTTATGTAATTTTGTTCCTTTTTACTCCTTGTTTATGTCCACTTAAAGCTGAATATTGTAAATGGATTAATATTTCCAATCAAGCCATATGTAACAACACACAACATTCAACTCTGAAGCATTGTAATTTTGAACATGGTCCAGAAAACAAGGTAACTCCTGGATTAAGTATTGGGAGAAACATTTGCACGTTTAAACCAGAAAAACAAGTTTAAAAATTACAAAATTTGCATATCTTTTGATAATAATTAGAATCCCAAAATTAACTGATATAAAATAAAACCAATAATTAAAAAACGCATTACATTTCATACCTAATTATACGGGGGGAACAATGAAAGGAAAACTTATTAATCTAATTAAAAACAATACTTGAAAACGATATTTAAAAAAAGCACTAACATAAATATTAAAACCAGGAACAAGGCAGGATATTATAAGATCAACGGAATGAAAGAAAAAAAAAACCTACTTAATGATAAAATTTATGAATAAAAAGAATTAATTTATTGAGTATGAAATTTATCTTAACAAGAAAAAAAAACTCAAACACAGTGGAATCAGAAAAACAGAATCAAAATTAAACAAAGAAGCTAAACAATTAAACTATCTGCTTTATAAAATAATCGTCTGCTTTTATTAACAAATAATTATATTCTTAAATTAATAAAAAATCTTTTATTTTATTTTTTATTAAAAGACAATTTTTAACGAAAGCAGATGTGATTCCACATCAACAAAAACTTCCTAATGATACTGCATTTCTAAAAAAATCAGAATTTATTTCAAAAAAATATATTGTTTTGTTAATTGATGTCAAATAGATGAATATAACTGGTGATTAAAAAACATTTTGTTCGTAATAAATAATGCATTATCCGAAATAATAAAACAATTCATCATAATAAATCAAGGATAACAGAAACTGAGTAACTAAAGTGGATTTAAAATATATCTCACATGTCAATACTCTTAGTCAGAAGTTTCAAGTTCCTTAACTCGGACATTCATCCATATGCGTGTGCATCCTTCGTAAATCAAAGAGAAAACGAAATCAGCATGCCACTCCTTTAAGTTTGATTGACGGCAGCTTATCACAAAAACAACTGACACACAGGAGAAAATAAAACATTTGTCCCTTCCCTGCCCCCTCTCGATCTAATGATCTTCAAGGTCAGGGGATGAATTGGAGTTTCTCTGGGCAAATGAGAATTCCACCTTTCCCTCTACTCAACTTCAAGGAAGAGTCAAATTTCCGTTTTTTTTTAATAATCGTTATACATCAAAATAGCAGGAAAACCAAGCAAAATTATTCCTGGTTTTCTGGATACCGGATAAATCATTCTCTACTGTAATTGAAAAGTGTGATTCAAGCAATAACTTCATCTAATAATAATAAGTTCATTTTCTAATGTTCATTCACCAGCCACAGCCCAGATGAACCTCAAACAAATGTCATAAATCTAATTATCAATGCTATATTACCAAAAGAAGATAATTAAAAAACAGGTAGAGCAATATTACAATCACAGGTAAAAACATAAGTTCCGGCGACTCAACTTAATCGAAACCGTAACTTTTCCTTCACCAAAACAATATAAACTGTCTCTGTAGTATGACGTGCTGTGCTGACTTATACTCACCTTCTTTATACTTTAATATTTTTGATGTTAATAAAATCTAATGATTAGTCTCCTGAACATTAACCAACCACCACAGCGGTGACAGCCGGACGTTCAAATATTAAGGAGATTATGTTTCAGCTGGAATAACTTGTTTCGTTTTGGATATCAGAAGTTTCATAAAAATGATACTGTGGCTCTTTAATTTTAGTTTCTTACTTTCTATAAGAGTGCATACTGCATATTAATTTAATTATATTCTATATACATTATTACATTTTTAATATCAAAAAAAAAAACACTGCAAATACATAGATAAGGTAGCACTTAAATTAGCCCCCTTTTTGGTGAACAAATATTAAGTGTTGGCTTTTATATTGTCTAACATGACCTAGGAAGAAACTAAATATGCAAGTCTTATTGCACATATCGATGCAAAAACAATTTACAGACCACTGTGGGCCACGACTTGCTAAACAATATTGCTCCAAATATTTCTGTTTCAACAGTAAAAAGATATTAAAAAAGAACATTTGTTTTCAAAATTATTACCTTCACAAAAATTTGTAAGGCCTGATAGGCATTTTGCCGCACTGATGCAGAAAGAGCTCTCATTCCCGACAACTGACTATCAACATCAGAAAATTCAGATTCAGAGCTGCTACTTTTAATTTTAATATCCCTGAAAGAGTTGCTAAAAGCAGATAAATGATTGTCTGTCCCACTGTTTTCTGAATGGTCTTCATGTTCATCTAAAAAAAATTAATAGCTATAAATAGTTTGATAATTAAACAAACATTTAAAACATAAAAGAAAATTATTAAACTATTTTTTACCCCTTAATTTAATGTAGTATTTATTTAGTATGATTAACATTTTGACTGATCACTGGTCTAGGGACTACTGTACTGGACTACGGGGCCAGTGGCTGAGGGTTCGATTCCCACTATAGGCATGAATTTAACCTTTTCTCTGTGTGTGTTCTGTTTCCTTTTTCCTGTGTGAATACAACTGTCCCTATAAACAGGTTTGTGGTTGTATGACATGGGCAGCGCTACTCTACTGTTGCGGCTTAGCTACATGTCCCCACTGGCTAACGACAAAAGAGAAGCAATTCTGGCATTTTTGTGGCTAATGGAATAGACCCAAGCGTCCGCCATTGAAAAAAAAAAAACATTTTGATCATATAGATTTAAACTTAAGATACAATATAAAGGAAAAGAAGTTAAGGCTGACTTAAGCTACCATGTTAAAACGAACATGCTTAATCTAAAAAAAAAGAATGATTAACTTAGTAAAGAATTCAATAGTAAAACTTAATTCAGGCTAAAATAAGGGTCGACATTATTAGAGTTACTAAGTTTATTAATTGAAGTAATGTGATTACATAATTTTTGACAAACTAGTGAAAAGGTTTGCATATTTAGAACCTATATAATTTAAACATATGAAGTTAATTGTAAAAGGCACTTATTTAATATTAAATTTTAGGGAGAAAAGAAATATAATTATTTAAAAAAAATGTATCTATGTAGAAATTTGCTCCCCCAGGAGAATCCCCATGCTGTCGCAGGACTAGAGCTGTTCTAAGTACTAGCAGAAAACCAACTCTCTGAATAAATGAAGAAGAAAATTCTGTCTCCAACAATTGACTGTATTACTTAATGCATAGCATTAACTAAAAATTTCAGTCAGAAAAGCTTTGCAGGCTTAACTTTTTTATTGAGTGAAATAAAACAAAATTAAATATCTTAAAAATTATCGTTTTTTTGTAATTTTATGTACTTTTTCAGGGGAGAGTCGGGTAGACCCGCCCACTTAAGGAGTATTGCTTATATTCCTGTATAATATTGAGTAATAATCAATATTTTTGTATGTTTCTATTGTTTTATCATCTAGTTAAATAATGCAAAAAGAACAAACCAAAAGAAGAATAGTTTAACTTTAAAAAATAGAAATTTAAAAAATTTGACTACTGTATTCAACATATTTTCAAAACTATTGTTTACCATGTTACCAGCTGCATAAATACTTGAAACTTTGAAAATAATCCTTTTTTAATATAACAATTAATGTCCGATGGCCCATTGACTTGAAAAAATATTCTATACATATAAAATTGACAGTGGGCGGGGGTACCCGACACTCCCTTATACAAATAACTGCAGAGGAGTTTTGTTTAATACACATGGTTGTGACTTAAAAAGTATGCAGGGTGGCCACTCAAATCAGGTTTTCTAATAAAAATCTTAAAATTTCAAGGTGTTTTTTGCTAAAGTGTAGTATAGGTACACGAAAAGTGTCAATAGTGTATTAGTCAATATAATAGTGTAGTATTTCATTTAAAATGTTATTTTTTTAACATATCATCTTGAATAGATGTGGAGGAAAAAATATGTTTAGCTTGCAGAAAATAACGCTTTTAATGAATAAAATATTTTTTAAGTGTTAAATAGTTTTTGCACAAAATGTACCAAATAGTAATGACCCAAAATAACCTTGGATAAGTACTGTTTAATATATTTTTATTAAGCAAAAGAAAATAATTTGAGGTGATTAGAAACCAATAAATTTTTATATTTATTTACATTTCAATATAGAGCCATTTTATACTGTATTTTATACAAACAGTGCTCTTTATAAAATTTATTGAAATAATTTTCTTTAAACTAATATCATAAGTCAAATGTTTAAATAATGTTGTTTGTTTCAAATTAGCACTATTATTTTAAGACATATTCAGTATTTGTAAAGGAAAAATTGTCAATTTCTTGTTGCATATTCTATAAAAAAAAAACTAGATAAAATTTTTTAAATTTTATTCTTTTTATTTCTTTCTTAGTGGAAATTAGAATATATTTGAATTCCAATCTAACATGGTGTGATGATACTATCACAACAAACCCAAATTTTAACAGTTTTGCTCTCATCTAAATTTAAAACGTTACTTTTGTAGCGGTGCCTTGAACCTAGTTTATTTTAACTGCAACCGTGAGTTTGGCTAAGCCGGTTGCTCGGATGGACGCTATGATTCGAATGTTGGTGCTCGAGTAGGTGAGCGAGAGATTTTTTTGTAAGATTCGCTTTCCTTCTCTGCATGCTCAGGGGATAAGGTTATTATATATTTTATTGTTTCTTTTGCCTGTGAATTGTGAAGTTCCTGAAATAAAAAATATAAGTGGTCCAAAAAAAGGCATGTTTTTGTTTCTCCATTCTATTTGACCAGACTAATTTGGGTACACCATTCTACGACACAAGCTTAAGGCAGCCCCATCTCACATGGTTTCCTAGTTTAGATGAGAAAATTGGTTTTGTTTTTAAATCTGGGCAATTCCATGGTATCAGAAAAAAATGAACATTAATTTCTTAGAAAAACTATCTTTTAAAACAAAAGTTTATATCATCAAATTTTTACATTAAATATTTAGTATATCATAACCTAACCAAAAACAATTTGTTTCATAAAAACTGAATATTATAAGTTCAAATTAAATGGATTAAATTGTTGCTGTTGGATGTGAATCGTGCGAAGCAAAAAATTATTACTAATGTACAAATTGTCAAAACTCTGTGAATTTGTTTGCAATTTAAATGTAAACTTGACTGAATTTTGAAGCTGACATTTGAATAAAAAAAAATTCTATGCAGTTGTTTGTGAAATATGATACATAATTAGTTTGAAATTTTTTACTTTAGTGTCAGACGTAAATTTCGCAAATTGGATAGAAATTTAAGTTAATGATAAACATTATGATGACTGAAAATTTTAATCTTAATGCTATAAGTTTTATTTTTTAATTAAATAACTTCTTTAAATTTAAATCGCCTTCTATTTCCTGTTGGAATGGTCAGATTAATATGTTTTATAACATTTTCCATCTTATAAAAGTTTGTTGAAAAAATCACTCATTTTAACTATGCAACGTATATTAACAAGAATGTAATATATTAACATCAATGTAATATATTAACAACAATATAAATAAAACTCATATTTAAGCAATATTTTTTTTTAATTTAATCATTTTAAAAATCATGGAATGAAAAACTGTTTTTTTTTTCTTTTCTTTAAAAAAAAAAAAAAAAATATGGGAAAAAATGTTGATAAAATTCACTATTTTTATATACAATAAAAAAAATTCTATTGAAAAAAAAAATCACTGTACATTAAAAGGAAAAAAACAAAAAATTTTTACTCTATTATTAGCCTATAACAAATTTTTCTGGGCACAGGAAAAATGATAATAATAACTTTATTTATTGCCTGCTTAAAATTAAATAATCTTTCTGTAGCAGACAATATTTATCGATATGCCTTTTACTTCTCTTTAGTGGCACAGAGTGAACAAGAAAAAAAACACAGAGAACAAGAAAGAGCATATGTCCGGTTGTAGCACAAAAGATGGGCCAAATTTTTGGAAAAAAATTTCATATGAATTCTAGAATAAATTTTTATCTCTTTTTAATACCCCCTCTCCAGTTTCATTGACCAATTACAGGCCAATTAAATAACTAATAATTTTTATCCCATTTACCTAAAAATTGAATAGGATGTGAGTTATTGTTGTAGTTTGCTATGCAAGTAGGTTTAATATTTTTTTCACAAAATTGTTTTTTTTTCTTTACTCAAAAAATAAATAAATAACTACAGAATGTTCTGAAATTATCTCTAAATACATATATTTTTCAAACTCTAAGCAAAATGATTGATTTAAAATGTTCTAAATGAAATTAAATTGTTACTAAAAAAATTAAAACTGAGATGCTTACCTCAAATAATAAATTAAATTAAATTTAAAAAATATATTAAAACTTTATTGATTAATTTTACTCTTCATATTTGCTTCATTTCATAAAGAAAAGGTGAAATAAGAGATGACAATAAATAAAAGCAAATGTAACGAGAGAAAAAAAAGCAGTGGTGTCTGACTGAGTGCTGTGTAAAAATAATTCATTATTAATTTAAAATTAAAATATTTATTATCAAAATCTTGCTTTAAATAGAAAAAATAATTTGATTATATTAAATCCTAGTGCTATTACAGTACAATTCAGGGGTCTGTCCAGACATTTTGTGAAAGGTCCGTTTTTGTATAATTGTGAAAAAATTACTCGTAATTTGTGAATATAAAAAAAAAAAAACGTTAAGTCACATTCTTTCAACCAGGGTCCGCTTTTGTGAATTTGTGCAAATAGGGTCCGTTATTGCAAAAAAACTTTTTCAAGGAGTTTTTAAATTGTAATGATATAAGAAATTATGATCAATACTGCAAAATTATAATTAAAAAAATTAAATTTAAAAAAATTAACAGCAACTGCAGCTACTAAATTAGCGATGCAACATACAAATATTTGGTATTTAGCCTATACTGCTGAACGCAGAATATTCATTTCGGACGAATAAAGGACGAAGCGTCTGTGGAAGTCAAAATTTAGTTCGTTTACATCTGTTTTTCTCCCCTCCCCCTTACTGGGAAGGGTTTATTCGATTAACAGAACAATATTGAAGATAAACAAATTTGTGCAGGGTCCGATTAAAAGATAAATTATTTTGTGAAGGGTCCATTTTTAAGTAAAAATATTTTGTGAAGGATATTTTGTGAAGGTTTTTATGAAAAGATATTTTGTGAAAGGTCCGATAACGGACCCAAATTTCTTCTAAACAGACCCCTGCAATTAATTATGTATTTTAGTGCTGCACGTAAAACATCAAAAGTGTATCTTGAGAATTTTCTTTTTGTAAATCAAAATGAGAAATGTTTCTACATATTTGTGCAAGATAACCTGTTTTGTTATAGTTTACTTTAATTTCTTTCCATTTTCTATTATTAGTATGAATTTAAAAAAAAAAAATGAACTTTGTTACAGATTCCCTTACTAAGGTTGAAAATTTCAAATGATGTTGCCCTTCATTTAACAGCCTATGACTTATATAAAATTAATATTTATATGTTAAAAATCCTCATTTCTAAATCTTCAATTATTTTACCTTGGAAATGATACCTAGTTTACTTAATATTAAATGTAAATTTTTGGTCATCTGGTTGCCCAACTTGAAACCTGTCTCTGTACAGTGCAGAACAAAAAAACAAAGTTTTGTTTTCCTTCCTTCTAATAAACAAATATTTAAAAAAAAATTCATTCTAAGTTTATATATCATTTAACATGTTTTTCATACATTCCTTGGTTTTTGTTAGCTTTTATGGGTAAAATGAGAAACAATTACGGAAATATCAAAATAAAAGTTTTCATGAAATCCAAAAAATCAGCATCAATGCAACAATTTTGCTATAAGCGATTGGTAGGTTTCGCTGAGAAAAATAATTCATCAGACCAAAACTTTCAGAAAAAAAGTGCAAGATAAAATCTCTAATTAAATTATAACCGATTATTTTTTTGGAGAATTTTATAAAGTTAAAAATACTAAAACATTTTGAATAATTTTGTTGAAAGAAAAAAATACCCTCTGAAGCATCAGCACAAACTTGAACAATTAATGAATTCAGCCCACAGATTAAGAGAAGATTTAAAAAAAAAAAAAAACACTACTTTTATAAACAGAAGCAAATATCCTTATCCTTTCTTCCACATTTTTGCCTTTCTTAAACTGCATAGTCCCATAATCTCCAAAGAGGTCAAAGATTTCTCCATTCATTTCCCAACATAAAAAAATTTTGAAATGGCATTCTAGTTTAGCAGGGTAATAATGAAGAGAATTTTAATGCAAGAAAAGGATTGCTGAGTTGATAATATTTCAAGTTTTTTACGATAAATTTATGTCTAAATAAAAGTGGCTATAACGGATGGTAAAATAATTTAAATTAAGAGAAAAATTCCAGCTTTTCTTTGAAGTTCCCTGATTTTTCCAGGTTTTTATCCAAATTTCCTTGACTTTTCCAGGTTTTTTCGAGTATAAAAAAATTCCCTGATAATTCCAGGCTTTCAAGATGGGTGGCCACCCAGAGTATGTGTAGGTTTTTGACACTTGATTTTTATGACAAGCAGTATCATCTTCCAAGATCAATATATAGATCATATTTATATAGTAAAATCACCTTAAATAACTTTTGTTCCATTGATCAGACCTTCACAAACATCTTTTTTATTCAAATATACTGATTAATATAGTGCTAAGCATTCATTGAATTACAGAAACGCACACAAAACATACTGCAAAAATATACCATTTTTAAAACAAATTTAGATTTTTAGCCATCAGAATAGGGTAGGTGCACAATCAGAAAAATGGTTCTCACTTTGTCACATATATGTTTTAACTGTGATTGTAACTGCGGCGTTATTGATCCTTTGATGTGTTTTGTTCACGTTCAGTACTTGCTATGTTCTGGCCTGAGAGGTTGCTGTCTTATTTGATAATGTTTAATAAATATATTTTTAATGAAACTTGAAAGCTTTGCATTTCTTGAAAGTATGAGAGAAACATGGTGTCAGCGTGTATGCTTGCCTAAATGTATTTGAGAGGAACTTAGTGTTCGTTTTTCGTTCTAGTTTCATTCAGAACTTAGTGTTCATAATAAAAGTATGGAAACGCTGAGGCCTCCAGGCGAAATAAAGTTTACTTCAGGTAACCTTTCAGAAATATGGACGAAATGGAAACAGAAGTTTTTTAACTATCTAATAGCGTCAGAAAAAGACAAAAAGTCAGACCAGATAAAAATAGCCATACTTCTCAACGTACTTGGGGATGAAGCAGTGAGTATATTTAATACTTTCAAGCCTGGTCCAGATAAAGATGTAAAGAAGTTTGAAGACGTTGTTGAGTTATTTGAAGAATACTGCATGCCAAAAAAGAATGTTGTGTTTGAGAGATTCAAATTTTTCTCTTGCATTCAACAAGAAGGGCAGCAGGTAGACAGCTATCTTACTGAACTGAAAACGCTAGCTTCCACATGTGGTTTCGGCAGCCAAGAGAACGACTTAATCCGTGACAGACTGGTACTGGGAATTAGAGAAAAAGCCCTCCTAGAAAGACTACTCCGAGAGACTGATTTAACATTACAGAAGGCAGCTGATTTTCTTAGAGCAGCGGAGACTAGTAAAGTTCAACTGGAAACTGTTACTGCAGCCTCTCAAGTGCATGAAATTAAACGAAATCCCCCTAAAGCAGCAGTTGTGCAAAAAAGCCATAAAATTGATACCTTTAAGTGCTATCGATGTGGTAAACAGCATGCAAAAAAGAGTTGCCCTGCATTTGGCAGGACATGTGCAAAGTGTAAACAAAAAAATCACTTTGCAGCAGTGTGTAAGGCAACAAAACCTACCCCAAAAAGTGTTAACCAAATTGAAAATATCTCTGATAATGCTACTCTGTTTATAGATAGTGTGACATTTGGAAAGTGTCATGTCAATGATTCTGTTCTACATGATAAAAACTTTAGTGTACATAGTTTAGAAAATGTCTGGTTAACAAAAGTTGAAGTAGAGGGTAATGAAATAGAATTTAAACTGGATTCTGGTGCAGAAGCAAATGTATTGCCACTTACTGTATTTAATAGCATGACATTATCTAATGAAAAAAAATTGATTGATACGAAAATAACATTGTTGTCGTATGGTAATTTTGAGTTAACACCAAAAGGTGAAATTGATTTGAATTGTGTACATGGTAGAGATGAAGTCTTTTTGAAATTTATTGTTATCGATGTAACATCAAAACCTATTTTAGGTCTGAAAGCTTGTCAGATGTTAAATTTAATTAAGAAGGTGCATGTGATAAATTCTTTTGATAGGGAAAGTGTAATTAATAGGAATATTGATCTTTTTAGTAACTTGGGTAGATTCCCAGGGGATCCATATCATATTGAATTAAAGCCTGATGTAAAACCAATGCACCTAGAAGGGTACCATTAGCCATTCTTGATAAATTAAAAAGTACTTTTGATAACCTAGAAGCAAAGGATATAATTAGAAAAGTAAATAAACCTACTGATTGGGTTAATAGTCTTGTGGTTGTGGAGAAATCTAATGGGAATCTTCGAATTTGTCTTGATCCGAGGAATTTAAATAAAAGTATAAAAAGGGAACATCATATCATTCCTACGGCTGAAAAGTTAATTAGTAGGTTAGAGGGTAAAACTGTATTCTCTGTCTTGGATCTTAAAGATGGTTTCTGGCAAGTGCCGTTAGATGATGCGAGTGCAGATTTGTGTACATTTAATTCCCCATTTGGCCGTTATCAGTTTTTAAGATTGCCGTTTGGTATTATATCGGCACCTGAAGTTTTCCAGAAGCGTAAAGTACAATTATTTGATGATATTGAGGGAGTAGAAATCTATTTTGATGATATCATAGTGACTGGTAGAAATAATATTGAACATGATGTAGCACTTAACAAGGTTTTTGAACGGGCAAAACAATGTAATATAAAATTTAACCCTGAGAAATTTCAGTATAGGGTGAGTGAAGTTAAATACGTGGGACAAATAGTGTCTAAGGAAGGAATAAAAGCTGATCCACAGCATATAAGAGCGATAACTGAAATGGAAATTCCAACTGATAAAGATGGTGTGAGGCGATTTTTGGGTATGGTAAGCTACCTCTCAAAATTTATTCCTAATGTATCAACAATTACTTCTCCTCTTAGAACTCTTTTAAGGGATAAAGTTGAATTTAATTGGCAACCTAAACACAATATTGCTTTTAGTAAGATTAGGGATTTGTTGAGCTCTTCCTTGGTGTTAAAAGTGTTTAATAGTTCTAAACCTAGTATAATACAATGTGATAGTTCCAAAGATGGGATTGGGGCATGTCTTATTCAAGAGGGTCACCAGTGTCTTATGCTTCCAGAAGTCTCACTGAGACTGAGCAGAATTATGCTCAGATAGAGAAGGAGATGTTGGCGATTGTTTTTGCTGTACAAAAGTATCATAATTTTGTGTATGGTAAAAAGTTTGTAGTTCAAAGTGATCATAAACCTTTAACAAGTATTGTTAAAAAGCCAATGTATGCTATATCCTCAAGGCTACAAAGGATGCTTCTTAAGTTGATAAAATATCAATTTGAAATTGTGTATGTAAAAGGGAGTGAGATGTTTTTAGCTGACACTCTCTCTCGAGCCTATATAAAAGATAAGGTAAATGATGACCCTGATATGCTTAATGTTGTACATACTGTCAAACAACTACCAATAAGTAAGAGAAGAGTTGAACAATTTATAAATGGTATAAAGTCTGATCCAGTGTTAAAATTTGTTTATGATTATTGTGAAAAGGGTTGGCCAAAAGAGGCACAAAGTGTTCCTCATGAAGTAAAACATTACTTCAAAATTAGAAATGAATTGTATTTAGAATGTGGGTTGTTACTTAAAGACTCAAAAATAGTTGTTCCATCTTCTCTTAGAAACGAAATGTTATCATTAATACACGAGGGACATTTTGGTATTGAGAAAAGCAAAAACCGAGCTAGGGAAGTGATGTATTGGCCGGGTATGTCAAAAGACATAGAGTTGTTAGTTTTAAAATGTGAAGTTTGTCAAAAATTTCAAAAGTCTAACGTTAAAGAACCTTTAATATCTCATTCATTACCTACTAAGACTTTTGAAAAAATAGCGATAGATATATTGGACTTTCAAAATGTAAGTTATTTGGTTGTAGTATGTTATTACTCTAAATGGATTGAGGTGATTAGGCTAGGTAGCAAAACAATTGTAGTTCAGTAAAAAACTAAAATCTTGTTTTTCACAATATGGAATTCCATCAATTATAGTAAGTGATAACAGTCCCTTCAATAGTTATGAATTTAAGAACTTTGCAAAAGAATGGGATTTTGAGTGTATTTTTGCAAGTCCACGATATCCTAAAAGCAATGGCATGGCTGAGAGTGCTGTTGGTATTGTAAAAGCCATTTTGAAAAAAGCATTTGAAGATCGAAAAGAATGGGTAGTTGCAATTATGGAATATAGGAACACTCCCATTTCAGGACTAAATTTATCTCCTGCTCAGTTACTATATGGGCGCAGGTTAAAAACTAAAATTCCAATTCACAATAAATTGTTAAATATTGAAGTTTTTAAAAACATTGAGGAACAGCTAAAGCAAAAGCAGTTCGTTATTATGACAGGGGTGCACAAAAGCTCAAACCACTAAAAGTTGGTGATGTAGTGACAGCTTATAATTTTAATAAACATGTTTGGGAACCTGCCAGGGTTATAGAGAAACATAAAAATCCTAGATCTTATATTATTAAAACGAATTTAGGTAAAACATTGGTAAGGAACCGCATACATTTAAGACCTACTATGATTAAATTTAAGTCTACAGTAGTTCCAGACTTTGAATTCCCTGATAATTCTGTATCTAGTTCTGGTGAAACAACTTCTTTGGTAGTGCCTCAGAGAAATAACTCAAGTAATCAGTATCAAACAAGATCTGGAAGAAGGGTCATTAGACCTCACTATTTAAATGATTTTATATGTAATTAGTATTGTATTTAATTTGTGTCTGAACCTTTAAAATGCATATAATTAATTTTAATCTCACTGAATTTAAATATCTTCAGGGAGGGGTGTCACATATATGTTTTAACTGTGATTGTAACGGCGGCGTTATTGATCCATTGATGTGTTTTGTTCACGTTCAGTACTTGCTATGTTCTGGCCTGAGAGGTTGCTGTCTTATTTGATAATGTTTAATAAATATATTTTTAATGAAACTTGAAAGCTTTGCATTTCTTGAAAGTATGAGAGAAACACACTTACTGTCAAAAGTTTGAATTTCTTAATATTAACTTCACTTTCTGCGCATTTGAGCCGTGATGGCTCAGGGAATACAGCGTTTATCTTCCAATGAGGTCAACTTGGTTCGAATCTTAGTGATGGCTGGTTGACACGAATTCCGCATCCAGCATGCACCAACCACAGTGATGGCATAAAAATATCCTCAGTGGTATAAGTATCATGGGTGAGAATCCCCTTACCGCCAGGCTAACCATGGGAGGATTTTGTGGTTTTCACCTCCATGTAATGTAAATGTGGGTTAGTTCCATTAAAAAGTCCTACACAAAGGCAAATTTCTCCCAATACTTGGAATCATCAGTTCCCTTGTCTTCGGGATTGAATTCAAAATTACAAGGCTACAGAGTTGAACATTAGTAGTTGTAAATCCAAAAATTGGGTTGACTGTTCAACGACTGTTATAAAATTGACTTTATTACTTAGTACATAACATTAACTGAAAATTTTAGTCGGAAAAGCATTGCAGGCTTAACTTTTTCATGGAGTTGAATAGAACAAAATTAAATGTCTCAAAAAATCATTGTTTTTTTATAATTCCATGTACTTTTATGTATAATATAACTGTAAAGGAGTTTTATTTAATACCCCACCCCCCAATATATATACATATATATTATAATGAAAAATGGAAAAAGTTCTTTAAAAATAAAACATTAGTTTTTTTTTTTATAAATAAATTCAGATAATTAAAATTATTTAATTTTCTGCTAATATGTTATTAAGTTTACTGATAAAAAAAACTGCCTAGAACCCTATTGTTTATATAAAAATTATTATATTTGTTGCTAACATGCACTTCTTTAATCTACCTGTTGTGCAAATGGCCCTTCATTTAAAAAAGTTGTGAACCCCTAATCTAAAGCTAACTAAAAATCTTGAAATGATAATACTGAAAATGTATCGGTTTTTAGGTCTAATGCTAATTCTTTTCTGTATATGATAAACAACTTGAGTACATATTTTTGCTTCAGAATGTATGGTGTGAAATGGACTGCCGCTTAGATGTTGCCCCTGTGGCTAATAGAAGTCGCACAAAAAGTTTGTGAAGCATGTATACAAAATTTTGAAGTTCTTTCTACATTCTGTGTAAATTTTATCGATAAATTCCTTTTCATTAAATATTTATAGCTGCTTGTAATCACTATATTCATTTTGAATTACCCTGTATTATACAAATCCCAGGAAAAAAGCTATAGTCATAGATAGGTTTAGTAAAACCTAATATAAAGGTTCTCCCAAGATAGTAACCATTTTAGTTTTGATTACTGATGATCGAAATTTTAACTTATTAAAAGTGATAAGAGCGTTATATCAAAGGCAGAGAGAAACTTACGTTTGTTAGATTGCGAAGACCTGTGATGATTCTTTTTTATCCTTCTCCTGGTCTTTTTCTGCTTTCGAAACTATAATAAATTTGTCATTACGGAGTGAACTATTATTTAATTAGTGTCTGTTGAATAAATAATTACCATAGAATGAGGTGTATCAGATTCACTAAGAGATTCTTGTAGAGGTAAAGAAAGAGTTGGCATCAAATCAAAACTAAGCAAAGGACCAGGAAAGCCATAAAATGAAAGACTCTGTCAAAATAAATGTATTACAATTAAATTTAGCAAAATTTCAGCTTACTTTATAAAATTCATAAGGTACAAAATAATAATTATAATTATTGTAAACAATGCAAAAACTAATAAAGACCTTTCCCTGTGACATTGAGTCACTCACTATTTTTAGATCTAAAATTTATAAAGTCCTTTGAATTAATTTTGTATTTTTTACACTTTCCTTTATAGAAGTGGACTTGAATGTTGCTCAGATTTATAGAATAGCAGGTGTGTCGGCTTTTTTTTATCTATCCACATGAGACAGTTCACTTCTACATTTTTTGTTGTCTCTTAAACATAACTATTGAATATTTTTAAAACTTTAACTTTTGCCTTTTTAGTGCTTATTAAACTGAAATTTCTAATTTTTCTGTAACTGTAACTTCTTTATAGCATTTTGCTATTTAAAAGCTGACTGTGCTTAACGTGGTGCATTCGATTTTTGTATATCTTCCTGTCGTCACGACTCCGTCAAATGGAGCACTTTTGTTTTTCCACCTTCCCCCCTAAATCAGCTAGGAAGGAAGGTGCTATAAAAGCTTATTTGTTGTTTCCTCAAATCTCTAGAATGGTACTGCACATCTTTTTTTATAAATCTGGAGTCTTCAATCAACCAGTTTACCCCCGTTTTCTTTTCTGATGTTCTAAAATCTGGAGTTTTCAATCAACCAGTTTTCCGTGATGAGCAATGTGTCCAAAATGGAACCCCACAAGATTCCTAAGAGTGTGGCCTGAAATTCCTCTACCAGATTACCATCTTCACCAAAGAGATTGCGGTTGTGCCTAGACATAGTTCACCAGAACTAAATAAGGATTTCTGTTACTTCTGCAAAGAGACTGGGCCTGTTAGTGATGTCTGCATCTGACTCTCTTTATTTTCAACTGAGAACAGAAAGTATTGTTTGGTTTTTTCCCTTTTTAGATGTTTTTTTACTATTTTTGTATCCGGGATGCTGTGGAACAACCATTATACTCCACTAGCACGTTTATTGCCTAAATTTATCTTTTAATTTTTTTCCATCATGCGACACTTTTTGGGGCCATTAATATTTTTGGTGCTGCTGGAGTATTGTATTTAATGGTTGATCAGGAATTTCTAGTATATTTTTTGTTGCTAGCATATTTTTTGTTCCACAACTACAATAAGTTCATATTTACATTTATAATCAATAATTGTTTTCTTAAAAATTTAATTGTTTAATAGTATTTTTTATTTTTGATTATTTAATAATAAGTTTTTTTGGATCATTTACTTAAATTTTTTATGTGATTATTCAATAATATACTGGTTTTTCTGTTTAATTTTTATTTTAGTATTAGAATGTTGTTGCTGTTGACGTATGCCTGTTTAGGCAGAAGGGGTGCCATTGTTCTTGTTTTCCAGTGGCGGCATCTATGGCCAAGAATTCGACTTCTGCCTTACCATACGTCACATAGGGAGGACCCATTCATACATCCACAGATCATAATTTTGACCTGAATCAGAGAACGATCGATCTCCAATCCAGTACCTCCAGAGGTATTGATTTGTTATGTGAACATGAAGGACTTTTGCGACTCAACAGATTTAACGTGCCTCAGTCACTTTACTACACGGGGAATATTCGGCCGGCGGGGTTCGAACCCACAAACTCTCGGACATAGGCCCAGCACCCTACCGACCAGGCTATCCCGGCCCTAGTATTACAATTAATAGTGGGATTATAGGGATGTTATTTAACAAGTGTTTTTCATATTCAAAATGATTATTCTAGTAATTATTTAATTGTATATATATATTGCATGTCAAAATAGTGTGAAATTTTAATATTCACATTTTTTTAAAGTGTATATACACTCTATAACAAAAAAATCGACGCACCAAGAAGCAATCATCCGATTGCTTTGCCAAGCCAGATTACAGTGGTGCATGGCTCCATCAGGCTGGAATGATGCCTGACGATCATCGAAGACGTGTTTGAAGACGCACAGGGCAGAGGGGGGATCCTGCCTTCACTATTGCACGACACACCGGCCCTCAACAAGGCATTATGGTCTGGGGTGCCATCTCCTTTGACAGCCGGATTCCTTTGGTCGTCATTAGAGGTAGACTTACTGCACAGCGGTACGTCGACGACATCCTAAGACCTGTTTTGCTACCGTTCCTTTTGCAGCGCTCTGGGCTGGTTTTTCAGCAGGACAATGCCAGACCACATACGGCACGTGTTGCTATGAACTGTCTGCAAGCTTGTCAAACTCTTTCTTGGCCTGCTAGATCACCAGATCTCTCTCCCATCGAGCATGTCTGGGATATGAAGGGAAGGTGATTGCATCTGGCACGGAATGTTGATGACCTCGTTCGACAATTGGATCGAATTTGACAGGAAATACCGCAAGAGACCATCCGGAAGCTTTATCGGTCTATGCCATGCCGTGTGGCAGCTTGTATCCAGGCTAGAGGCGGGTCTACACCTTATTGAACTTGTTACTGTAACTCTGCAATAACCAATTAACTCCACCAATTTTCGTTTCAATCGGACAACTCCTTCTTGGTGCTTCGATGTTTTTGTTACAGAGTGTATATTGAAAAATCAATATAGTTCTTGGTGATATGTTTATAGAAATTTCAAAGTTTAATTAATTCTCAGCTTTTTATAATGGTCACATCATGTTTTACTTAAGATTTGTTATTATTAAATGAATAATTTAGGTATGATTATCACACGAAGTAAAGCAAATTTGTTAAATAATTATAAAAAAATTTAAAAAGTTTAAAAAATGTAAAAATAAAAAAAAAAATTTAAAAATTGCAAAACTTGGCCTTTAGCTGATAATTCAATGATTTTGTAAATGTTTTAATATAATTTATTTAATTCAATGTAATTGTTGCAATTTATGTTATATTGGTCAAACTAGTTTAGAATTTCATAAAAGAATTAATTCTCACAGATCTGCTATAAAAATTTTTAATAGTAGTAATAATAATAATGGTTCAACAGATTATGAAATTTTACATTTTCAATTTCATGATTTTAATAATGTCACTCTTTTTATTTTGGATTTTATGGATAATTTAGATATTAGGCTTGATTTAGAAAATATTTATATTAGCAGTCTTAAAACCCTTTTTCCTTATGGTTTAAATAGTAAATTTAATGTTAAAGTTTTTGATTTTCCTAGAGCTTTTAGTTCTATGTCTAGATATATAAGAGGTAGAGGTAAAGGGGCTGGAAAAATTATTGAATTTGATGAATTTTTGAAAATTTGTAACTATTATGTTAACCTTAATAATATTTTTATTATTAGGAAATATATTTTTGGCTTTAAATATAAAGTTCTTAAAAATTTCTTTTTTAAATTTAAGAATAAAATTAAATTTGATTCTGAGCTTATCAAATTTATTGTTCTGGATTTGGTTAAATCAAAGCTTGGGGTTGATAAAACTGATTTGCTTTTCAAAAAGGTTTCTAATGTTCAGAAGGTTTTTTGTACCATTAATTTTCATGATAAAAAATTTTAAATTGCTAGGATTTCACAAGTTATTCATCGTTTTTCTGATAGTTTTCCTTCAAAACAACTTAAAGTTTCAGCTGCCTATAAATATTTCTCTACTTTAAAAAAAAAGGTTTGCAACTAAATTTTTTAAGTGGAAATTTAAATTATATTTCACTGTCTGATTGTCATTGTAATGATGGAGAATTTTTTCAATATATTGATAAAGAATATAGTCACGTTATTACAGGAAATTTAGAAATCGCTGGAGATCAAGATTCAATTAGTATTATGAGTAAGGGTTCAAAATTCGGAACTAGGTGTAAAATGAAAAATGATGATTTTATTTTATCTGCTAAAAGAGATCTTGAATTTTATAGCTAAAAATTTTAGGAAATATCATTGGTCCACTGAAGGTTCTTAAGAATGGGAAACAAAAATAGTGGAAAAAGTTAAATATAATTTATTTAATTCCAGGTTTTATACTTATCCTAAGGGTACCATTATTGATCATGAATTGTTTGAAAAGATTAAAATTCTTAAAAATAAGTTTATCATTACTGTTGTTGATAAAGCATTTAATAATTTTTGTATTATGTGTAAATATTTTTTTTTAAAATTAATTATAGGAGAATATACTAATAATACTTATTTAAAATTAAAGGATGATAAAAAAAAGTTATTGAAAAAAGGATCATTGCTTTCAGTAAAAAATTAAAGTTTAAATTGAATAGAATTACTTTTCCATATTTATTTCCTACAGTTAAATTTCATAAAAATCCAGTAAAATTTAGATGTGGTACAAATTGTTATAATTCTAGTATTAGTAAAAAGTTTTTTAATTTTCTTAAAATTATTTTATTTAAGATTAAAAAAAAGAGAAAAATATTGCTATTTATAGTAACATTTACGTTTTGAATTTTTTTAATAATAATGTGGTTTCTATTATTAATACTTTTGACTTTGAAAGCTTGTACACTAGTATATTTCCTACAGTTAAATTTCATAAAAATCCAGTAAAATTTAGATGTGGTACAAATTGTTATAATTCTAGTATTAGTAAAAAGTTTTTTAATTTTCTTAAAATTATTTTACTTAAGATTAAAAAAAAGAGAAAAATATTGCTATTTATAGTAACATTTACGTTTTGAATTTTTTTAATAATAATGTGGTTTCTATTATTAATACTTTTGACTTTGAAAGCTTGTACACTAGTATATAGTCCGTGGGCCGAGGGCATTTATCGTTCAAGTTTGTTCCGATGCTAGAGGGGCATTTTTTTCTTTTTACCAAATTATTAGAAATGTTTTAGTATTTTTAATTTTATGAAGTTCTCCAAAAATTATTCGGTCATAATTTAATAACAATAGATTACCTTTCGCACTCTTTTTCTCTACGCGTTCCTACTCCCATCCAATAAAATCAACGAATTATTTTTTCTCCTCCAAGTCAACCAATCATACGTATTCACAGATTCTTCTCATAACCGCTAACTGCAATGTTTGTAAACAAACCATTTAAAATGTTGCTAATTTAGTCGATTTCCTTTTCAACTTTTAAAACATATTTTAATTTTATTTTTTTTAAAAAACGGCTCTTTTAAGAGCCAACTATATGATAAATCATATATTTTACTTTTTCATGGAAAATTTTTGATTTTCTTTTCGAAATTGGAATTGTTCAGTTGGACACAATGTCGAAAATTCGAAATTGTTGCTTGCATTCAGGAGAGGATATCACCGATATTGTTTCTCCCTTTTCCCTAAGAAGCTGGCAAAAAACCAAAGAATGTATGGTAAAATGGACTCAATTAAAAGAATGTTCAGAATACGATATAAGTCAGAAACTATTTGATATCTCTGTTGATGAACAATCTCAGTTACCAGCTGACAATGAAGGATACCATAAAAAATGCTATCAAAAATTTACAGATAAGACTAGAATTTCCAAGGCAGAGAAACGATGTCTTAAAAAATTTATTCCTGATAATTCTGAAGAATTATCGGCTATGTCATCTAAGCGTGTGACTCGCAGTGAAACAGATCCCTGTTTGAAAACTTCTCTTCGCACTTCTGTTCTTCCTAAGGTGTGCATTATATGTAGATCTGTAAAGAAGATTAAAGAAAAGCATTCAGGAAAAAAGAAAGTTGAATCTTTGAGTCGTTGTGAAACGAAAAATAACAGCTTGTTGCAAGCAGCTATGCAGAAAAATGATGAAAATATATTATTGCACATCCAAAACAAGGACCTTGTTGCTATTGAAATGCACTACCACAGATCATGCTTCAAAAATTATACCAAATTTCTAAGTGCCAAGAAAATTTCTACTTATGAAGTTGACATAAAGTATGAAAAATCTTTCAGAATCTTTTGTTCTGATGTTATCGAGGCCAAACTCATTAAAAAACATAACATTTATGAGATGAACAAATTGACTCATTTATTTGTTCAAACTGTTTTACAACATGAGAATAAGGATATTAGTGGATATCGCAATGATTTTTTGAAAAGAAGACTTAAAAAAAAGTTTCCACAACTTGATTTTGTGAAACAAAATTCTAAAAATTTATGTGAACTTGTAATCTGCTCTTCATCTTCATCAAGGGTATTGAAATTGGATCAGTTCTGTGGTTCAACTGATAGTGATAGTGTTACAGATGATTCTTTAACTTATAATCCTTATGAACCTTCTTCCTCTGACATTTTAAGAAATTTATATTCTTCTGCACTTGCTTTGAAAAGTATTGTAACTGAATCTACTCCAACTGCTTTTGCGTGGCCTCCAAATGGATGTGATTTGACTGTTAATGCTGCTTCTGATATAGTTCCAGTTGAACTTTTCAATTTTTTAGCATGGATGATTGGAGTATCTGAAGAAGAAACTATAGAAAAGACCGTAGATGTCCCATTTGATGTAAAACTAAAAATTCTTTCAATAGCCCAAGATATCATGTATTTAGCTTCAAATGGAAGGAAACAAACACCCAAGCATTTAGCATTAAGCATGACGATTCATCATATTTCAGGATCCTCAAATTTAATAGGCTTACTTAATGGATTAGGACACTGCGTTTCCCACACGACAGTATTGCAGCATGATACTGCTTTAGCCATGCAGCAGTTAAATAATAATCGTATCTATCCAGAAGGTTTTGAAAAGGGTCTTTTCACAACATTAGCTTGGGACAATAATGACTTTGGTGAAGAAACATTGACAGGATCGGGTACTACTCATAATACAAATGGTATAATTTTACAGTGGGACATCAGATCAGATCAGTCGGAAACAATTAATAGTATGGCACTTCCAATTCTTAAAAAATCAAGAAAGCGTACGCTAAATGTGGATTTACCTGACATTTATCATTTCAAAGGGAAAAAAAAGCCTAAACCTCCTTCTTATGCTGAAATACCCTCAATTAATCACGATAGAAATTTACTTTTTCAAAAAGAAGCTAGAGACATTGATGATCTATTTTTCTTATGTAAATATGTTTCAAAAAACCTTCTTCCTGGTTGGACTGGTTTCAATAGTCAAATGGCAAAATCTACTGGGAATTTAGAGAAAACAAAAGTTGGTTATCTCCCAATATTAGATGCAAACCCGACAGAAATGTCCACTGTCAATACTCTTTTGCATCGAAGTATTGAAATAGCAAATAAACTTGAACTTGAAAATATTGTTCTAGTGTTAGATCAAGCTATCTATGCAAAAGCTCAGCAGATCAGGTGGCAAAATAATGAGTTTAATGATAGGCTCATAATTCGACTCGGAGAGTTTCATATTTGTATAGCATTTTTAGCAGTTATTGGAAAAAGATTTGGTGACGGGGGCTTGCAAGACATTTTAATTGAATCGGGTATTGTTGCTCAAAGCTCTATAGGCCGTGTTTTAAATGGGCATCATTACAATAGGAGTATTCGTGCTCATAAACTTTTATGTGAAGCATTACAAAGAATACGCTTTGAAGTTTTTTTGTATGAACAGAAGATTAATTTTAATGAAGTTGAAAGTGTAATTAAGCATTTTTGTAAAGAATATCCTCACGATTCCTTAGAAAATTTAATTCATAACTGTGAAATTGAAAAAATACGTAAAATGTATAATGAATACATAGCTTTGAAATGTGCTGAAAACCTCACCTATGAGTTCTGGAGTTCTTACATTGAGATGGTGGAATTGCTACTTTTATTTGTTAGAGCGACTAGACAAGGCGATTGGGAACTGCATTTATCTGCTGTGCAATCGATGCTTCCATATTTTGTTGCATACGATAGAGTTAATTATTCAAGATATTTGACTATTTATTGATTTGAGATGCAAAATTTTAAAATATCAAATCTGGCAATATACAACGAATTCAAAACTGGAAAATTTTCAGTTCAGCAACAAGAGAGGCATTTATTTTCAAGGACACCTTGTGATCAAGTCATTGAACAAACATGTAATAGAGATTCCAAAACCAAAGGTGGATTAACAGGAATATCAGTTAATAAAGGTGCAGTGCATAGATGGATTTTATCTCACCATTCAAGAGCAGCCATTTGTCATCAGTGTAACATAATGGCAGGAAAGCAAAATTGCAATCGCTTAAAGAAGGAGTTGGATTCAACTCGAATCAAACAAGATGAGAAACATGTCGTTGCAATTTGTGATACAATATTATCTATGCAAAATCCTTTTAAAGATATTAGCGATGCATTATTAAATATTGTTACTGGTAGTGTTGCTCCTGAAGATGTATGTCTTGACCTGAAGCACGCTGCAGCACTTGGAAACAAAGCTTTAAATTCTTTTTTAAAGGAAAGATTGGAGCAAGAGAATCTTGATTTTTTCATACCTATCAAATGTTTGAAATTAAAAACCTTTTCAGATGTTGGAAAAATAAGTACTATACAATTAAAAGCAGAAACAATAGCATTAAAAAGTGATAGAAATTTATTTAGAAGAATGTTAATGATTTCTAAAGTTCAAAATCTAGATTTAGAAGAATTAATGAAGTATAGTTTGAGTAATTTACCTCTTGCCCTTGCAAATTATGATGGCAGCAAATCAAGAACAAACAAAGCAACTTTGCTTCATTATTTAGAAAATTGTTCGAATAACATTATTATAGATTTTAACAAATATCCAAACACATCAAAGGCAGCCATTGTTGTTGATGCAATGGCTTTTATTCAACAAGCACCAAATTCATTTGCAACTTTTGGAGAATTTGCCACCTACATTTTGCAATCTCTAATTAAGCTGGCAAAAAACTATAACTGCTCCCGTGTTGACTTTGTATCTGACAGGTATAATGAATTGAGCATCAAATCTGCCGAACGAAAGAGAAGAAGCATTACTGGAGTGCAGCTAATTAAAATATATCAAGCGAAACAAAAAATGCCTAAACAATTTCAGAAATTCTTAGCATCTGGCAAAAACAAAGAAGAACTTATTGATTTTTGTTTTAATTTTTGGAAAAAATTAAGCCCTTGCTTTTTCAAAAACATTGAAATTTATATCACCCATGAAAACATTTGTCATAAGTTTTTTAATAATTCAAATGAACTTACTGTTGAGAATGTAATAGAACTTGAATGTTCGTTCATGTTGGACATGCAGCACTTTTTTATGATAAAGTTTTAATTAAGAGTCCTGATACTGATGTGCTTGTCTTATCTGTATCTTTGATCCATAAAATTAATACTTCTTTGTTTTATATCCATAGTACTTCTCAAAATATTAAAATATTTCATATCAACTCTATATTCAAAGCATTGGGAAGTGATGTATCACAAGCATTAATAGGTTTGCATGTTTTTACTGGATGTGACTCTGTAAGTTCATTTAAAGGTAAGAGTAAAGTTAAATCATTGAAAATAATGTTAAGCTCAAGCTTATTTATATCGGCATTCGTAAAGCTTGGAATAGATTGGAATTTATCCAGACCATTGGTTGAACAATTAGAATCCTTTACTTGTTCTGTATATGGACAAAATAAGTGTTTTAATGTTGACAGTTGTCGATACAATTGATTGAGAATCGGTCGTAAATCCGATGTTATGCTACCCCCAAATAAAGACTCTTTGATTAAGCACATGCAGCGTGCAAACTATCAGACTGCAATATTTAGAAGAAGTTTACTGCGAAAAACAAATTTACCTTCACCGCTGGAACATGGGTGGAAAATTGAAGGCAGTAGCTTAGAAATAGACTGGATGTCTTTGCATCCAGTTCCAGATAACATCGTAGAGCATGTGAATTGCAAATGTGTAAAAACTGCTTGCAAATCAGCACTATGCTCATGTCATCGTATAAAAATGCAATGCACAGATCTTTGTGCATGCTGTAATTGTGAAAATTGTGATGAAATTGAAACAGAGACTGCATCAGAAGGTGACGAAAATGAGTAAAATCTGTTATTTATGAAATTATGTTTATATATTATGATACAAAAGGTTTAATTTTATAGTATGAGTAATTACCACAGTATCTACTCCCTAATATGAATGCTTTTATTTAAAACACATATTTAAACTCAACATTATCTATTTTGTTATTTTTTTATTTTAAGGAATATTTTATGTAATTCTAATAATTGTACTGTCCCTTTTGAGCTTGCATTTAAAAAAGTATTGTAATACTTATGTATGTTCCTGAAACATATAATTTAAGACTATATTTTTCTGAGATTTTTGGCTATACTCATGATGAAAAGTATCGTTGAATTCTGTCAAGGTTAGACTAGAAGTATGAGGCTCTTAAAAATAACTATTTTTGGTTCTATAACTGTTGCAAATTCCTTTATGTATGTATGTTCCTTTATTTGTGATTGAAATTTTTCAAAATTTTAGGTTTACATTTTCGCACAAAATAATTAGTTTGGTTCCAATATGAAAACATATAGTAAAATATGATTAGTTTTGCTTTTTTGTTAATTTTTTTAAATTTAAATGCATAAATTATCTATTGTTTTTTATAGTGTAAATTTTTATTAATTCAAATATTTGTACATTTCCTTTTGAGTTTAAATTAAAATGAATAGATTGAATTTCATACTGCTTATGTATATTCCTGAAACCCAATATTTTAAACTGTATTTTTTTGAAATTGTTAGCTACACTCATGTCTAAACTTATCACATGCTGTCAGGACCATGCTGAAACTGGTGCCCTTAAAAATGAACTCTTTTTGGTTTAATAAGAACCATGTAGTTGTCATTTTGTTGTATTATAAAATTTTTATCTAGGATTACTAAATTGTTTCGTCATGCTTAAAATGTTATGTTAACATTATCAAAACATCTCTTAAAATATAATTTTCTCAAAATAAAGAATTAAGTGTGATGTTTTCTCTTATTTAATATTGCCTAGGATGCAACATTATAATGTAATATTTTTATATAATATCTGATCACACCAAATAGTATTATGTGGAGTGGACAAAATATTAATACTTAAAAACTACTTTTCTTCTAATATTATGATGCAGCATACATCAGTAGCAATATAGCTTTTGCCAGGTCATTAAACGGTGTAATATTCATAGTATATGATTTATGAATAAAACTTAAAAATAATTATGTAATGTTCTCCAACAAAGCTTTCTTTTCTGGACGAGGAAGCATAAGTTTGACGACAGAGGGTGACACTCATCCTGACCATTAGAAATGCCACACCTTATTTCGATTCAGACGAGTTTGTCTATGATTGATTTAAGAATTGCATATTAATGAAATGTTTATATGGTTTCTTTATAATTAAGTGTGATATGTTTTACCATTTCGATGTTCATAACACTGTAGGTTCTCAATATCTCTGACTTTGATAACTCAAAAACCTTGTTATGTCAACAAAAAAAAAAAAATTTCTCCTTTTGTGTTAACCCTATTTTTTGGTTATGTATCGCAGAATTCTGTTTGAAAAGTTTATTTATGTGAATGAAAGTCATTGAATCAGAATTTTTAAGAGTGTGATGCGTAAAATGCTACTAGTTAAAATTTAACACAGAAATATATATAATCAAGTAAAACTGATCAATGTAGGCAATTTCTCAATTTATGGTTATCATATTGTACTTAAAATGTATGAAATACTAATATATTGAAAAAATATGGTATTGTATTTTTATCAATAATCTTAGTAATTTTTTATCAATACCTTTTATATTTTTTTTAAATAAATGCTTTAATGTACTCTTTATTAAAACTGTAATTAGTTTAAATTGAGTTAAAATACAATGTCATTAAAGATCTGGGTTTTTGACATGATGTAACAGTTGTAAAAACAGTCTTTTATCAGTCAACCAATCTGCCAACCCTGTTGAGTCCAACACACAGTTTATATTGCTTATTTTTTAATTTTAAGGAATAATTACCACATTGTTTACTTATAAAACAATATATGAATTTTGAATGTAAAAAAAAAAGTTTCAATTTATTAGAAAAAATGTTTTTTTTGTTTGTTTTGTTCTGCACTTGTTAGATGCCTTTTGATAGAAGGCAAAAACAATTAATTATCTAAAGTAAAAAAGCATGTGGTTAGATAGTAACTTTATAAATATTTTGAATTGAAATAAAAAAAATAGAAATGAAATTTATAATATTTTATGTAGTTTTAATAGACTATGTAGTAAAATAGAGCATGCAACAATAAATTAAACAAATAGATTTTGAATATTCTTGCTAATCATTGTGTGCCCATTCAAAATAAGCAACATGATTCATATGTTAGAATTCAAGTATGGATTTAAAGAAAATCTGATCAACGAATTTTGTAAAGTGCACTGTTTGTATAAAATACTGTTGAATGCTTCTACGTCTGAATAGCTAAATTTCAAATCATAAATAAATTTAGAAATATATTGATGTACAAGTATCTGGAATTATATTTTATTTTGCTTAATGAAAATTTCTAAAACAATACTTGTCCAATGTTTTTTGGGGACACTCTGTTTGTCTTTTTTATATATATGTGTGTTTATTTTGTACAAAAGCTACTTGAAATAACACATTGAAACATTTTTTATCTTACATTACCTTCAATAAGCTCAACATATTTTTTTTTTAATTTGTCTTTATTTTTTTGCAAATTAATATTTTACTATATTAATAAAATAATATAGGGCAAACAAAACCTATCTAAATTGCTCAAATAAATTATGCAACAAAAGATGTTTAGTGTGTGCAGATGACATTGATCTTGTTTTAATTGTGGCAGATTTAACAAATAGAATGTTAAACAACAAATACAAAATTAAATTTATTATAGGTCTTTGTAAATGTAACTTTTATATGAAATTGAATTTAAAAAAAAAATCCATTTATTACAAAAGTATACTTTGCATGCTAGAATGTGAGTTTTTTTAATTATAATAAACATTTTACAGTGTATAAAAAGTAAATATTTCCAGATTTTTATAGAAAATATTCAGATTATTCTCAGTGGAGCAACAGTTCATCAAAATTTTAAAAATTGATCAAAACTTATAATTTTTATAGAGTGGGTAAATTTATATTTTTTATATAATTCATATTTTAAATGCTTATACGAAATAATTAAAGAAAAAAAACTTAAAAATAAAAATGAAGTATCATGTCCTCTTATAATGAAATTATAGTTTTATTAAACTTTTATAACGTTTATTCAAAAATTGTAAAGCAGTTTGAAGCAAAGGAAACAAGAACTAGAACAGACGCAAATCTCGAAGCTTTTTGGTTGTGATTGGTCAATTCATTTTCATGTGACGTCACAGTACCCTTCTTTTAGGATATTCATGGGCAAAATTCTGTATCATGAAATTAAAATAGTTCTTCAATATTTTGATAACTGTCAATTAATGGTCAATTATATTTTGGAGAACTTCGTGAATTTATATTTCCCACGCAAGATTGTGTTCTATTTTGGAAGATTAAAATTGCCACTCGAGTGTAGGAACGAAAATCAGTTTAGAACTGCTTTTGAGTCTTCGGCCCACGGACTAATACCACATGCACAGATAATTGATATTTCTAGTGGCATTTTTGATAAATATTTATTTAACGAAAAAAAATCCATAAATCTTATTGGATGGATATTTGTAGGTTTAATCTGTTTGAAAATGTACTGTTTAATGGCCTTAATTTTTATAAACAAAATATAGGGATACTGCAAGGTAATTCTTTTTCTGGTGCTTTTGCTAATATTTTTTTACATTTTTTTTGAAGTTAAATTTAGCGAGTTTAGTGATTTTAAAGCTTTTAGATATATTGATGATTTAATTTTATTTAATTGTGATTAATTATGATTTATTTTTTAATATTTATCCAAAAGAATTGGTTTAGAAGAAAACTAATAAAAATTGCTTAGATGTTGAATATTTAGATCTTAAAATTGATATTGTTGATAAACAAATCAAAATTGGGGATTATGATAAAAGAAAAGCTTTTAATTTTAAATTTATTTTTTCTATAATTTTGATACTAATTTGTGCAGTAAAATTTTCAAAAATTTAGTTTTTTCTCAATTGTTTAGAATTAATAAAATCTGTAATAATGTTTTAAGTTTTCAAGAAGCTACTAGTATTTTTTTTTTTAATTTAGAAAGTAATGGTTTCCCTTTTAATTTTTGTAATATTGATTTTAAAATTAAGAAAATTATTGAAAATTATTAGTTTTTTCATTTAATTAAGCAAAATCTATGTCTTGATCAAGTTTCCCCAGTCAAACTTTTCTATTAATGATGTCACTACTTTCTTAACTTCTGCCTTTTTTCTTTAATTTAGTTGTGGTTAGGGTTGTTTTTATGTTTATTTTAGTTGTGTCTCGCAGTCAGTTGTGTTATCTAGTTATTGGATTTTCATTTCAAGTAAGCATTTGCTCGTACTATTCGTATATATTTGTCTTGTTTTTACTCTTCTGTATTTGCTTTTTGTATTTCATAATGTATATTATGTATTATATTCATTTCCTGGACTTTGACAAAACCTTTGGGGTAGAAAGAGAGCAATTTTAGTCTTTTGCCTTGCTCTCTTGATAGAAAAGGTTTTGCTTTTATGACTTCCAGAGCTGGTACCCCCTGAAGATGTTAGCTTTGGTTGTCATACTTATCAATTTTTTTCAAATTTTCATTGTCTCTTTTGTTTCAATTCTTTTTGGATTCACTGCTGCTTAGCACGTTTTTCCATTGGAAATATTATTATTTTTAAATGCTTTTAAATTTTTATATTCTTTTCTTAAATAATTATAATTTATCCAATATGCCTAATAATATAAGTGCACTAAACATTTTAAGTAAATATAATTTCAATATCCCGGAATTTTACGGTAATTCTCAAAATGTAGACTGGTATGTTGAGCAACTCAAAGAGCGCATAAAACTACATCAATTTAATGATTCAGCAGCTTTATATTTATTTATCTGGTGCTGCACTTTAATTTTTCCAAAAATCTCTAGAATGTCGTGCAGTAACTAAATTTGTAGATGCTTGTCAAAAGCTTTTAAATCTTCCCCACTTTCTTGTTCCAGTGGGTCTAAAAAGCAATATCTTTTTTTTATTGTATTGTCACGAATCACATGGGTCATCCAATTCATTCTATTTAGTTTTATGTATTTAATAATATCAGGTTGTTTATAAATCTTATATAGTTCAAAGTTAAATCTCCTTCTCCAGTTGTTTTCATTTACAAAAACAAGTATACTCCACAAAATCTTTCTCTCAAATATTGAGATACAATTTTCCTCCAGTTATGTGATGTTTCAGTTCATATTTTTTTTCTTGCTTAATAACAGTTCTTTGTAAGTTCAAACCTGAGTTTTCAATTACGCTTGCTTAGCATTTTCCACTACACACTCAACTATTCCAGGGCATATTTTTTTCTTACATAATAAAATTGTTAACGCGAGGAATTTCTGTCTCTAAACCAATTTCAAAATGCGCAAATATTCCATATTTTTGAAAAAATTCTCCAATACCACAGTTTTCCATTCTTTTTAACCTTTATTCTGCTTATCTCAGTCAACCATCTTGTTCAGAACTGGTTCTATACAAAGGAACCCTTTTCAGAACACACAAGATTCTAATAAATTTATAATCACTATTTTATGCAGGAATATAAGTCCTGTGGCAGAATCGCAGTGACACGGCGACATTGTCACTGAGCATAACAGAGTTCTTGCAGATTTTTCTTTTGAAAAGCAAAAAAAAATTACTTTTCTTTTCTACAGAAATTTACACGTAATATTTTAATCATGCATTTAGATAATCACTTTTTGACACGATCAATTTACACCGATAGTATCAAAAATCGATGCAATGTTTCGATTGTATTTTCAACAGTTATTGATACTGATTTTCACATTGTTTTTAAATATCCTCATGTATTTCAAACAATATGGAAAATTCGAATCGTGCATTTGAGTATTTACTTTTTAAGGCAATAATTCTATCAAATTTTTGGCAGTTATTGCTATTGATTTCCACACAGTTTTTAAATCCAATATTTTATATACGATGTTATTCATTGCAACAACTTAATCACGAAACACGCATTTGGGGGTACGATTTGCGGGATTTCATCGTTGATCTTTGTTTCGGCAATTACTACTAAGCAGATTTCATATTTTTAATTATTTTTTATTGTGATGATTATTTCCAAAATGCTAAGAAGGAAATAATTTGTGCATCCCCTAACAAAATGCGAAAATATCACTCATAATATTAGAATAAAACATTATTACATGTTCAATTAAGAAAATATATATATATTTTTTTTTTGTAAACACAGCACTTTTATTATTTTAAATTAGAAACATATATGTTTGTTATTATTAAAAGCATCTTGCACAAAAATACTAGTGCTACAGAATTTTGTTGCAGATAGCTTGAAAAAATTCTGCCACCTGTATTGAATAATAATCATGGAAAAGTTTTTTTTTTCAAAGCCTATTTGCTCTCTCATATAATTTTTAGAAATCTCACTCTATTTTTGAGAGAGTGAGAAATTCTTCCTCAGAAGGTGATGAGAATTTGATAAATGTAAATATATAATGCTGTAATATATAATGCGCTGATAGAAAGGTTTAATCCAAGAAATTTATTTGTCTGTTATTTGGACTCGTGTTTGTCAATACAAGAGTTTGAATCCAGCCTGCAGAAGACTCCCTGTGTAGTAAATGGTGACTGGGCATGTTAAAACTGTTGGGGCATGAAGTCCTCCATGTTCCCATAACAAATTATACCTTTGGGGGTAGAGAATTGGAAATTGATCATTCTCTGGTTCAGGTCAAAACTACGATCTGTGGATAAATGGATGTATGAATGGGTCCGTCCTATAAATGGATGTGACACATGGGTGTGGCAGAAGTCAAATTCTAGGCCATAGATGGCGTCACTGGAAAACAAGAACAATTACACCCCTTGCCATAATGGCCTAAGACAACAACATCATTATATATCATATCATTAATTATATCAAAAGTATATCATTACATTAGAAATATATAAATTTTAAAAAATTTACCTACTTTCAGTATTCCAAGTATTTCTCCAAACTTTTTTATAACAGCAATTTCATATGAAAATATTAACTGCAAGCATTTAAGAGAACAAATCAGAATCTAAATTTAAAAGAAAAAAAACTTAATTTAATTCAATGAATATTTCTTTGACTTATATAATGTGATGAAAACTCAGGGTCAAATTATGCAATCAACATAATGCTTTGATTAGAATTAGGAAGATAATGCCTAATTCTTCTGATATAGGCACTGCACTTATCATTAGGACTAAGTGATAAAATTGCCAGAGGTAAAGAGGTTAACTGATCATGAAAAGAACAGATAGAATCTTTTTCTTCAATAAATATTCGTGCTATTGCAATGATGAAGATGGGTAGTTCAAATTCAAAGACTCTAGTCAATAAGTTCTTAAAATTGAATGACAATAATGATAAAAAAAAGGATGCTGCTAGAAGAAACTATGTCCTCGTGTGATAAAAGACGAGATTACAATGCTATAAAATAGATACCTGACTTTCGTCTATGAAAACTAAAATATTAGAAGTAATTCGGAAAAACGACTCTTACACAAGCTTTTCAATTTTTTACATCTTTTATATATTATTTCTTTATGTTGACTTCAATTGAATTACTAATTTTGTACTGTACCACTTTTTTTCTGATAACTATAAAATAACAAATCCTGTTTGTTGTGTTACTTCTTAACAATTTTAAAATTAATTGTACAATAATATTTAAATCTTTTTTATTTTTGGAATTTTTTTCACTGACCTTTAAGTTTTTATTCGAATTATAATTATGCATAAATTAAAATTATACAAAAATTGAAATTTATTCAAACATTAGGTTAGCACATTAAGAAAAACTTATTTAAATTAAGCCAAAGACATTTTTCCTAGATTGCACTTGAGAAATAAAAATATTTGCAACTTTCCTATTGTCAGTAACGTGTAAAATGTTTTTAAGGACGTAACACATTGCTACATGGTTTAATCACTTTTGGGTCACTGTTGATCTTAAATACATTTTTAATTTTCTTAAAGTACTGAAGCCTCTTTCAGCTTCACACGAGCTCAATCTTTATCTGCTAACAGAGTGAAGAAAAGGAATTTTTTTTATACAGTGCATTTTTTTTTTGTGTATTTTATTGAAGTGAAACTTCTTATGCGACTTCCAACAAAGTTGCGTTAAACTTTAACGCTACCGTTGTCATGGGAACTAGATCTTTACGTTCGTTGAGCGCACGAGGTAAGAGAAAAACATAGTAGGTAATATTGGCGTTAAAGAAAACAAAGCGATATTTTTTTTAAATTCGCCAAGAATACCTTACTGAAATTTAGAACATTTAGAAATAAGCTGATTTCTTATTATAATTTTTTTTTAAAAATATATTTTATTATTAATATTTTTTAACTAAGCGAAAAAACATTTTTAATTAAACAAAGTATTGTATTTAAAAAGTAATAAGTATATTTTTTTTATTAAATAAAAATAAAAAAATACTTTGATGCACATAGATACTCTGCTTTAGATACTTATTTTTCTAGGCTTTTTTTTATTTTTGCCGGTTATTATTTTATAAGTGAAACTTCTAATGCAACTTCCAACAAGGTTGCGTTAAACGTTTAACGCTACCATGGAGGTGGTATGAAAGCACTGTTGCGTTAAACATTCAACGATCCTGGGGAGGGGGAATAGAAAGAGACAAAGCGAGAGTGAATGCGTGGCACTCGAACGCATGGGAGTAGAAAATGATAATTAAAAGATGCGATCAATTGTGAATTGTAAGCAATGTTAATAAAGTTTGTCTTAAAGAAACAATATGATTTCATTAAAAATCAATTTCTACCCCTTCCTATTTTCATTTCCACATTACGAAGTTTCACTTCTTCCGCGCGGAGGGACTCAACGCACTATTTTTTTTACTAATTTTCCTTAAATTGTATAATATATTAAGTTGCACTATGTGAAAAAAAGGGAGAGAGAGAGAAAAAAAAAGAGAGTAAAAGTTATGGAAACTAAACGGAAATATTTTCTCAAAATAATGGGGTCAGGCTTCCCAATTATTAGGGGGGTCCGGAACCCCTATGGTTCTGATGCTAGTGATTGCTAGCAACACATCTGGATTTAGAAAGAAAAAAATTTATCAGCAAAATGTATTAGAATAATATAAGTTTAAAGATTTTGAACAAACTTATTCTAAAAAGGTCACATATTCAAATTTTGTGATTGTAGAAAAATTAAGTTCTATCATTATAATTTTAAAAAAGAAAAAAAAAGGGTAGATTAACTTTTTGAAAGATCGAATCTCCGAAAAACTTGCATATAATAAGTCCCTGAAATATAAACTTCCCTCTTAATGTGTTTTATTTTAAACTACAACTGCACAAAACTGGAAAAAAAATCATTGAAAAATTTATTATTTAACTTAGATGTCCGTTCTACAGGTGGAAAAGAAACCCCCTTATATTTTATACAGTTCTGCAAGTCATTTATCCCTAGATTGTTTATAATAGATTAAATTTTCCTGAGAAAAAAATGTAGCTCAAATTTTTTGAAAAAAAACTTTCAAACACTTCATACATATGGGAAGAAACACTACTAAGTCCTTCTAAGGTGCATACAAATCCAAGATAAGTAAATAGATTTTGTTTGTAAATGTAAAGACATGACTTAGTTTCATTAGATAAGAAGTGATAGAAGAAAAAAATAGTTATTAAAAACTCAAATCTTGAAAACAAAATGCTAGCTAACCCTTGAGCATATTTACAAATGAAGTCAATAAGATGTTTGACAAGCTATTTACCAATTCCCTAATTTTAAAAATAAATGTAACTTATCAAAAAGAAATTAGTTTTTGAAACTCACATTTTAATATGAATATAAATGCAAAACTTCAAATAGCACAGTTCCTTAGATGCCTGATTTAGAATTAATCTCAGCAGAAAAGAAATTATAAAAACCATAGGTATGGATGGTGTTTTCTACGCTGCAAGCTCTACACTTTTCTACACTGCCTAACATACTTCCGTGTTACAGTTTCTGGTATATTTTGAGGCTATTTGGCTCATAATGTGATATCATTGTGACTTGAGTGGTATTTCGTGTATTTGCCACTTACAAATGAATCACTTGATTTCTTATTTTTTTTAAGACCTGTCATAACCAGAAGCAAGAATTGTCATTTGAAAAAAAGAACCGTTATAAAATACTTTTTACCTTATCAACAATATATTAGTATCAATGATAATTTGTAAAATGAACCTAATCTTGCTGCTGCTAACTCTAAAGTATGATGGTGCACGGCTTGCAAAAAGAATACACAGTAATAGTAAACAGAGGCCAAATCGGGACTGCCAAAAAAGCGAGCTCTTTTCAGCAACCATGCCACCTTTTTTTTTAATAATACACTTATAAATTAACAAATGATCAGAAACAAATGATCACTCCAAATTCATCAGACTTACTTAATATCTTATGAAATACAGCATATTTGAGTTAAAAAATTATATAATTTATTTCTTTTACTAAATACAAAATTATCAGTTTGAAAATATTACCTTGTAAAATAAGCTGTAGTAAGCAGCTGTATACTTTCCAACCGGAAGTACAGCAGGTCAAGAATTCGAGATCGTTTTTTTATTTCCTATGAGCTGCACAATCAGTCTTCCTGATGAGCAAACCTAGTGCATTCTCTAGAAGTGGTATCCACTCTTTCATGACCACCACAATGGGTGAGATACTGTTGGCCATGTTAATTTGGACGTCTAGTTTCTGCCACACTAGATGGCAGCACCGAGACTCTATTTGGATGCTAAAGTGCATTAGGAATTTAATTTTGCGGAAATGCCAAGAGCCAATAAGGCACTCCAGGGATCTTTTACATGCCGCATAATCATACGACATGGCCGCTAGTCATTTTCTGCATCCCAAAAATCTAGTGTCTGGGCCGGGGATCAAACCCCCAGGCTTGGGCTCAGAAGGCAGACGACAAACCAACTGTGTCACCTAGCCACACAAAAAATTCGAGATTGTTGTTGTTTACATTTATATTGAAAACACCATACATAGTTCAGAAACCTGATAATTCATTATGACATACTAATTTTGGCTTATCATACATCTTTGAAGTAATGAACACAGATATTTTTAAGACTGTAGAACAAAGAAAATATATTACCTTTGCATTTGTTTTACTATTTTCAGTAACTGACTCTTTAAGAAGTGATAGACATTTTTGAAAACAAATATTCATCTTCTTAGACAAGTGGACAGTTTCACTGTGATTTCTACAGTGATAAAGTTTATTACAAAGAATATAAACAGAGAAAGGCTTAGAATATACAGCAAACATAGAAATTTGTTATTATTAATCAGAGTTGGCAAAAATTATGTTTTTAAAAAAAAAAGCAATGTTTTTTATTTGAATAAAATTTTCTAATTTTTTTTTTTTACATTTATCAGCCAAATCATTCGATAAATAAGTTCATAATACAAACTATTTTTTAAAAACAATAATACAGCTAAAATAACTCATTTAAATATTTAAAATTATTACAAACTAATCATTGAATAAATAAAATTATAGTTGTTAAAACGATCCTAAAATTTGAAAGAAATACTGTCAATTAGATATCCAATGAATAGTAAATAAGTTTAGATCGGAAAAAATTAATGAAAATAAATTATTCTGTGTTACTCTGTCACAAGTCTTTCCTCATTATTGATGCTCACTAACTACATATTTAATAAGTTTTAAAAGCGTTTGTATCCAAATAAATATGAAACTTAATGGGTACAACTGAAATATGTTTATTACCAGTAAATTATTCTATATATAGTAAATGGAAAATTATAATTTTAAGCTTTCATGACACTATTATCCACTTTTAGACATTTTTGTTACTTAAACTATTTTAAAAGATAATAATTTGCATACATCTCCCTTTCATTACTTCTTTGGATAAAACATTCCTTATAAATGAAATAAGTCTTTGATAAAAAATCATGTTTATAAATAATTCATATTTATAATTTTATTTATAAATATATTAATGAAATATTGTATAAAAATATTTTCAATTTAATAATTTATTTAAAAAAATTTAAATCAATGTTCTTTTTTTAAAATCAAGCCATGTAAATTGCATTTTTAATTATCACTCTAACCGTATTATTCATTTATTTTTAAACTTTTAAAAAGTTAGCAACATAATGCTGCCATAAACAATTAGTTACAAAATAAAGTTTGATAATTTTAGGAATAAGACTTACTTAAGAAGAGCAAAGAGACACTGAAGAGAATTATATTGAATGCTTTTATCCTCTACAGATGACATAAACAAAATGCTATCTTCTTTTAAAAGAATGTCTACCTATTAGTAAATAGCTATGCATTATTTTTACATGTAAGAATTATGTACACAAAAGTAACTTAAAACTATAAGTATGCTTTTTTGAACACATAATTGAATCTAGTTCCAAGACAAATATGACACTTTACACCAGCTTTTGGCTATGGAATCCCAAACGCTTGAGCTTTTTTGGTGGAACCCCTCAAAGTAACTTGAATTTAGTTATTTTAAATTGAAAAGTTTGACGAGAAATACTTATTACATTATTGTAAAAAGAATTACTTTTAGTTCAAACTGATAAAGGGGCATCTAAAGAACAAAGATGCATTAAAATTTTTAAATTCTATTTAGTATGAATTGGTTTCTGAGGAAGGGTAAAGTGGATATATGGTTACGCTTAGCTAAATGCACTTTCTTACTTTGGGATTAAATGCATTATTTAATGTTTTAATTAATGTTAAATGTTTAGCAAAATATATAGCATCCTAAGTTAAACCTAATTTTGATAGCCATGAATATTAACTTTTTAATTTAATAATATTAAAAAATGTATATTTTTAAGCATTCATTTTTTTAAAAAATATAATCAAATACATTCATTTAAGAGCATTTTTACTTCTAAAACAATAATTACATTTGTTTTTTTAATGAAATATACACTAATTTTAGATCTATCCCTATATCAAAACATGTTCTTTTAAATTCATTACAGCAAGAAATCAATCAAACAAAATAGATAAGTTATGCTTCATATTTAATCTATATGAATCCAATGCATCCAAAATTTTCGTTAAAATAAATTTAATAAGGAATTTTTTTAAATTCAAATCTGAGGCGCTTAAAGTCTGGTTGCTTAAGCTTTAAAACTGTCCTTTTGGCAGCTACTCCTACGCTAATGTCTTGAATCGGTTTTAAGTTTGCCAGGTCATCAATGTTAATGTCTTATAAAGACACACAACCAAGCTTTCTTTCACAAATTTGATCATAATATTTCATAACAATTAATTGGTTATGTTGTACAAAAGATGCACCAGAGGTCCTTCTGTTTGAAAAAATGCTTAATAGGAATCCAAAATTGTAATCATATCAGAAACAAATTCAATAACCGCTAAAGATGCAAGATCTTTAGCGGTTATTGAATTAGTTTCCTTAACAACTCTTAGATACCTTAAATTACTCTGAATCATTGAAAAGTTTTTTTGCTTTGGCAAAAAATTTATAAAATACTCCTCTAATGCAGGATACACTAAAATGATCCTGTTTAGTACAGGACCAAGTGTAAGCCATCGAGAATTAATGTGCCTCAGAACAAATTTTTTTTATAAATTGAGGAGTTTTTGCAGTTCTCTTAAATCTTCTTTTCTTGCTGCACTAAATTTTAAAAAACCAAATAGGTCATTTGCAAGCTGAAATAAATCAAGTGAAAAAAAAAAAGATACGGCTTTGGAAAATGAGTTATGAACTTTGTGAAGGGAACATGTCCCAAAACCCACAAGTTCTGGTGAATTTTCCAGGGTCAGCCTTTCGTTAATTTTTTAGCAACTGATTTATTTACATTCGGTGCATTCATACTAAGCATTAAAAGTTAACTTAGCTGCAATTTATGATTATTTAAAGTGTCCACTAAATTACAGCAGATTTTATTGCCATCTGCATGCCCCAAAAAAAACTGAATTTAGATAAGAACTAAAAACTTAAAGGGATTCTTCGCTCCAAAATATGATATATTTGGCTTGTTGAGGTTTCATCAAAAGCCAAAGTAAACAAACTAGAAGACCTTTTTAACTGGGTAATTACTTCATTTTGACAGTATGGCCCAAGCTCATGAGACAATACGTAGGAAACTTTACGGTCACTAAACTGCATTTGATTAACGATAGAGTTAGCTTCAAGCATAGCCCGAAATAACGGCACAATATCCTGACTTGCAGCAAATGAATATTTGGATACTGCAACTTTCATTGCCTAGAAAGCTTCAGCCTTTGCCACTTCAATTGTAACATCACAACTTTTGTATTGGTTCCAACTGTGGTACAAGAACTATCTTTGTTTCCAAACAACTTCCTCTGCCCTTTTGCTTCTTTGGCAGCCAGCTGATGTTTTTTCCCATTATAATGTTGCAGTAGTTGGGAAATTCAACTATTTGAAAATTGCACACAACTGTCACACTGAAAACAGTATGCAGTATCCCCATCTTTACCTTCTTGACAGCAATTACTTAATAAATCCCCATTTTTGTCGAGAACTTCAAGCCATGATAGCTGACATTTAGATTTTCCAGCAGGCATTTTTTTTTAAAAAAAGTACAGAAAATTAATGCCTATTCAAACATATCAAAAAGTTTTAAATATCTATTTAAACTGATTTCTATATAAAAAGGAAATTTCTTTACTAAGGAGTGACTTTTTTTAAACCAGTTACAATAACCTTAGGAAATAATATAATAAAATTTATTTTTAAAAGCCCTATTTTTTTAGACATAAAACTACTTACTTTTCAGAACAATATTTTAAAATAAACTTTAGTACTTGACAGATTTGGAAAATTCAGTAGGAATAAAGATAAAAAAAAGTTAAGTTTAATTATGTTTACCAGTGTGAGCTTCAAATTTTTCTTTTACCTCAGAAAAATTTAACAGAACAAAGGGTTTCTTGAAATTATTAAGAATGAAATACAGTAGATAACCAATTATCCGGCATATTCGGGACCATTGCTATTCCAGATGTCTGAATTTCCAAGTTTTCTGGATTTGCCAAAACACATTATTTATCGATGTTTCATCGAATCCAAATTACAATGAAAAATCCAAACATTTAAAAAAATAATAAATAAGAAAAGTTCTCTTTAATTAAAAAAATCAAGAAAATTAAGAAAATAACATTTAAATGAATAAAAACATTTACAAATTAAGATAAGAAAAACAAGATTAAAAAATAAAAAATTTCACATAATTATTTTTTTAATATTTCATCCACTTTTAACTGACAAAATTTTGGTTTCAATAGTCATTAAAAAAACAAAAAAACAAATTGCATTTAATCAACTGCAAAAGTTTTTAAAAATAAAAGAAAAAGCAAACTCAAAATGCAATATGTTAGGATTTTCTATTAAAAAATGAATTGTAAATAAGTTAGATAAATAGAAAGAAAAAATATAAATTATGACGGTAAAACCGCAAAATTAAGAAAAAATAATAATAATAAAAAACTCATTTTGATGATAAACACCAAACAAATAGAACGAAACCAAGATAAGTTATTTGAAGTTATTCATTTAATTGAAGTAAAGGCAAATGATAATAAACAAAATGAAAGCAAACTATAATAAACTAAAGATTAATAAAGTCGCCAAATTAACTAATCTAAAACAATTCCAGCAATTAAAAAACACCATATATTCCATACTCGATTAAAAGGAAAAAAGAAAACTGTAAAATAAAAGGAAAACTTAATAATCAAATTAAATAAAAACACTTGAAAATTAGAAAACGGAAATGATCGATAAAAAAGGAGCTAACATAAATATTTTAACCAGGACAGGGCAAAATATGAGATCAACTATATTAAAAAAAATCTTTATCTTAAAATTCATGAATAAAAAGAGCTGATTTATTGAGTACAAAATTTATTGTGCGTGGTCAAAGAAAAAAAAAGCCAAAACGTAGTGGAATCAATCTGTTAAATAAAATAATCGTCTGCTTATAATCATAAACAATCCTCTCAGTTCATTTTATTTATTTAATTATTTTATAAAAGCAGGTTTTTTTATATAACCATGGGTTTTACTTGATATTTAATCACTTCTGCTTTTGTTAAAAATGATGACCCAGATAACTCAGCACAAGATTTCCTCCTGCAAGTGAACAAAAGGCATCATAAGGAGAGTTTGAAAGGAACACCAGTTACTAATGATGGTCAAGTTTATGATCAGTTAAAGAGGCTATAGGGTTTTCTTTTTAAATGTATGTTCTGCCGTGTTTATAAATAAGCTGTGAATATTTTTGCTTCTCCGTAGAGCCAGGAAAAAGAGGTTAATATAATATTTTGTCATGTTTGTAAATAGTAGAATCATAATAATAAAAAAAACATTACATACAATATTCTTTAATTGTTTTGAGCAATGTATTTATTTCAATTGCTCTTTCAACGGCAGTGCTGCGAAATTTTGCATAGTTGTAAAAAAAACTCACTATTTTAATGCAATAGTATGATGTGAATTTCGAATTCGCTTTTTAACTCGCTTCATTATTAGCCATTTTATCATAAGTTCAAGTGACATTTTGGATCTTTTTTTAATATACATAACTAGCAAATTCCATGTGATTTTTAATATCTCATTTCAATAATTAGGATATCACGACTCGTGAGTTATAGGTTACACATTTATAATTTTTACCAGATGTTTGTTTAGTTCATCGTTAATCAAAATGATTTTTATTTGATTTTGTTAAGGGTAGTTATTGCTACGCTTTTAATGTAATTTTGAAAATCCCGTATATTTACAACAATTTCAATATCGTTTTAAATCGCACATTCAAATAATCACATTTTAATGCACTGTCTTTTGTCCGTTTTTATGATGCAATCTTTGTTAATTTTAAAAATTCCGATTTTTATTACAACATGCGAATTTTAAATCATGCATTCAAATAATTACTCATAGGCGAGCTTTATTCATGAAAATTTTATCATAAATGAATGCATTTTTTTCTGTTATTGCGATAATAAATTTAAATAATTATTTTTTATACAATTTATTTTCGCATATTTTTTCGTAAATATAAGTTCTTTTTCTTGGGCAGGGCAAGGTTTACTCAGCCTTTCATCCCTTCAGTGGGTCGATACATGAGTACCAAGCATGCTTGGGAACTAAATACTGAGGGTTTCGCGTTCGGCTGACCACCTAACCGGAACATCTGCTTCTGCACCCCAGAGCCCAAAGGTCAAGAAAACTGAAATGGGCACAGTAGGCCTTGGCCCTCTATAGGCTGTCACACCACTGAGTTTAGTTTAGTTTATAAGTTATTTTTCCGTCATCTTTTTAGGAATTAGCGGCATTCAAAATTCCAATATATTAATACAATAGGAATGCAACAAGAAAAATTATAAAAATAGAGGAAAAATCAAATTTTTAAACTGCTTACTGTTTGTAATTTTTGTAGCTAAGGGGATTTTTTAGAAAGAAAACGTTTCGTATTTGAAATTCATAAAACCTCTAAAAATTCAAGAAATAACAATAACACCAGACACAAATAAACATGGAATCTTATTTTATACTATAATGGTTTTTTCTTTTAAGTTTCGCTTTTTGTTTAAACCATACAAATTTTCTTAAATAAGAATATTTAATTAGATTTTATATTACTCATTAAAATACATATGTTGATTTCCATGCCAAATGAAACCTGTAGTGAATTTTTAAAGTTTAAGCAATATCCTTGTATTGGTATCATTTTAAAGGAAATTCGTTGTAATTTATGAATTCAAAAGTTATTTTTTGGAGTTATGCATGATTATAGTAAAATTTATCATAAATAGAGAGCATTAATGATTTTGACTTATTGGCTTATTTGACAAAAAAAACGTCTATTTTAAAGAAGAATAAGTTATTAAAAATATTACGATTTTACATATAGTTTGATTTATACTGTAAAATAAATTTTTCATGAACATAATTATGCAGTAATTACCGTCAAAAAATTTTTTTCTTATTTTTTAAGTCAAAAATCATCTCAAATATTTACTGTTCCCTCTGTTACAATTAATGTTTTAAGTTTATTTTATTCATTACACAAAAGTTTTTAACTTAATATTTGGTTTTTACAATAAAGTCCATTAGTACAATCATGTTATGTTATATTTTTGAAAAACAAATTAATAATTTTAAAATTTATCATATATCAGAGGGGACGTAACAGAGAGGACAAAACTAAATGTCCCCTCAGTTACACAAAATTGATAGGTTGACCATAAAAAAGGAACTATAGGAATGTAAACAAGTGCTAATACATCTTCATTCAACTAGTTTAAACCAGTTTCTCCACTATTAGAGCACACTTTTTATACAAAACTGTGCCATTTTTACTTAATAGTGTGTTTAGTTTATAGTTAAAAGTTTTTCAAGTGAGTAATCAATATGAGGAAAACGGCAGCCGAAAGAATGAGAGATAATAGAACTAGAATGTTTCAAAAATAAAAGAAAGATATTTGTAAGAAGAAAGATAAAGAATAAAAAACGAACATTTATGATAACAGAAATATTTCGAAAAAAAAAATCTTAACAGAGAAATAGATAAATTTTAAAAAAATAAGACAAATGAAAAATAAAAAGGAACTGATAGAAATTCAGGATATTCTCTTTATAATATTCCTTAGGCATTGGGGAAAGCTATAAAAAAAGCATACGGTGCATTACCTGTATCTCCAAGAAAACGTTGTACTCTTCTATGCATACTTTATAACCTTACTACCAAAGCAAAAGAAATAGCCTAGTAACAAAGTTTCTGATAAAACAATAGAAACTTGTAATAAATTTCTACTCATCTGATAAACTTTCTCACCAGACTTCTGGTAGAGCTGAGAGCATGATTGTTAAAGAAAATGGACAAAAAGTCCACAAAGCCAAATTTGCACCATAATGGAAGCATATCAAGTATCAAAGCAGATGCATCCAAACATAAAAATTGGCAAATCAAAGTTCAGCTGTACTACCACCATTCCATATTTTATGTGTAGGTAAAACACTATATAAAATGTGTATGTGCTAATCACGAAAATGTGAATTTTCTATTAAAATCACAGTTGTTTGCCTGATAATTGCATAGAATTACTAAATATAGCGATTGCAATAATCTATCAATAGACTTTTTATTTTATAACCGCCGTTGAACAGCCGACACGAATCTGAGTTTACGACTACCAATGTTTATCTCTGTAGCTTTGTAATTTTGAGCCCAATCCAAAAGACAAGGGAACTCCTCGATCAGTACCCCAAGAGGTTTTGATTTGTTTTGGGAGCTTGGTGGACTTTGGGATCAGACATATTTAATGTACACCAGTCACCATTTAAAATATTGGGATTCTTTTGATGTTGCTATAGATAGTTTTGAAAGCGTAAAAAATTCTAGGAAAAAATTGGGCCCAATCCAAAAGACAAGGGAACTCCTCGATCAGTACCCCAAGAGGTTTTGATTTGTTTTGGGAGCTTGGTGGACTTTGGGATCAGACATATAGAGCCCAATCCAAAAAACAAGGGAACTCCTCGATCAGAACCCCAAGAGGTTTTGATTTGTTTTGGGAGCTTGTTGGACTTTGGGATCAGACATATTTAATGTACACCAGTCACCATTTAAAATATTGGGATTCTTTTGATGTTGCTATAGATAGTTTTGAAAGCGTAAAAAATTCTAGGAAAAAATTGGGTTGTTAATTCTGTTGCCCAAATAACTGAAATTGAGAAAGAAACAAAGAATGCACTTGTTTTTTTTTTTTGTTTTTTTTGCTTTTTTTTAAGAGTCTAGTAAAATAAAAATTTTCAAATCTAACTACAAAGATGTAGCACAGGTTTCAATTATAGCAGTGCTGCCAATTCCAACTTTAAATAACCAAAGAGTCACGTTTAACAGTGATATTTCCCTTTAACTTTTGTCAAATTTGTAAGACGTCCCCTCTGTTACATTCCATGTCCTCTCTGTTACGATGCATTATTTGGATTTGAAAAAAAGGGGGTTGGAATTTTAAAAGTCTTATAATAATTTATTTTACCTTGAAATGTGATAATTTAAAAAAAAAAAAAAAAAAATGCAGATAAGATGGTCGAAGATTTAAGATGGTCGAAATCACAGAATTTAGCATAAATAACCGTGCATGTCAAAAATGTGGGATTTTATTTGTCCCCTCTGTTACAACTGCATTTGATTAACGTACAATTTAATTATGAGGCTCTTTTATTATTTTAGGCCAATTAACTAAACATTGCACCCTAATGTAGTATATTCTAGTAAAATTTCAAAGACTAATTTAAAATATAAATTTATTTCATTGGAAAAAAAACTGTAAAAATTAATAAAAGCCTGATGACTTCCAAAATATTTATTTGAACGTATAATTAAAGGAAGTATTTATTGAGAAACATTAAAATAAAAAGGTTAAAACAAACATAAAAAGTTATTTGTAGAAAGATTTAAAAAATATCGTTACAGAACATTAAAAAAAAGAATGTAAACTTATATTTAATAAATATTTTTTGCATAAAAATTTAAACAAATGTTAGAAAATTTCTGGAAAAAAAAATATTGATAAGAGATATTTTTTTCATAATCTTTAAATTTTCGAAAAAGCAGAATCACCTGCAGTCTTATTTTTCTAATTAAAAGTTTTAAATCAATAAGAGAATTCAATTTGTAAAACGTCTGTCTTGAACGATGTAATTGAAATTTTTTAAATACTTTTGCGATCGAGGACTAAAATTGCTCTTTTAATCCACTGTCCAAATTTTAGGACGCTAGCCCAAACGATTCTAGAGTTATAACAAAGATCCCCACACATACAAACTCTTCATTTTGATGTATGAAATTGGAAACACTAAAAGAAAGAAACAGAAAAAATTTTGAAAATATCTTTAAAGTTTAAGAATAATTTTTTTGTTTTTTAGTGAGAAAAATTTGCTATTAATAAAATCTTTCATGGGGCATGACATATACTGTGATGTATATATCGTGAAACTATTGAAAGTCTGAGTTTTGATGTTTCATATTTTTAAAATTAAAAAGGCTCCGGCAAAATTTCTCATTTTAGAAACCCTTCCTGTAAAGAGATAAGGCTTCTGATTTCAATAAATGACTGAACATCAAAAATTAGTAGAATTTCCGCATATCGATATAATTCAAATTGGCGGGAAAATTGAGCAAAATTTATCCCAGTTTTCTGGTTACCGTATAAGTGGTTCTGCATTGTACTTTTATAAGCATATCAGATATTTTTAAGCCAAACACCCTATTTTTTAAAATTATGTTAAACCATACTTTTTTCAGAAGAAAATTATTTACATTTCATAGCAAAATCTTTAATGCAAGCTTCAGTTTAACATTTTTTTTTCAATAAAAAGAAAAGCTTTATGAAAATGTAATAAAACTGATTTTGAAGTCACCTACATAGCAATCCTGATTTATTATTTCTTACAGTTCATAATCGGTAAGTGTGATATTCGTAAATCACGTTCTTGAAAACCAAATCTCTTAAATGCAAACGATTTTGGATTGGTAATTCATGTAATGATTGTTATTCGTCACGTGATATGTTCTAAAATTAAACTCGAAATAGAGAAAAAAATCAATTAATTTAAATTACATTAACTCAATAAAAGAAAAGAAAAAATAAATAATTTAAACAGAACAACTTACCTTGAAAACGAAAATCACTTTATAGAATCCACATGTGAGACATAAGTACTAGAAGTAATCCCAAATTTGTTCAGTGTAAGAAGAATATTTATCTCTTCACCTTCACACTGAAATGAGTGAATTGAGAAGATAGGGACACTAAAATATATTGCTTTGTCCTTCTTTTTACACCCTTTCTATCTTTTTCCATAACCCTCACACATATTTACTTTACTTGCTGACGATTCCCTTTTACTTGACCTTGGAGCAGCTGCGTTGAGACATTGCAAACAGATGTATGGTTCATAAAGTTTTAGGTGTGGTTTGAGTGATCGACATCGAACAAGCACAAATCCTGAGCGTGGACGTTGAGAAAGGATTATAAGGGAAAATTAGGAAAAAAATAGAAAGATAAGAAATAAATCAATTTTTCCAGATTAAGAGGAAATATAGGAGCGCTGTGAGGCCCGAGTCACAGGATTGCCACAGAAAATAGTAGTTGCCAAAAACTATGAAAATGATTGCCTAAATAGGAACAAAAATGTGACTAAAATTTAATTAAAAACTTAATTGTCATATAACATGATCCATTTAGAGAAGTTGGTGGTAAATATGATAAATTTTAGATAAACGTTGGTGCTCTAGCACTAAATTTTAACATAAAAAAATTAGTATATTTTCAGAAAATTAAATAATTTATTCTAGTAATTAATTTAAATTACTAGAATTCATTCAAAAATATACTTTTTCATAAAAAACATACTTTTTCTAAAAAAAATTTCCCTTTTATTAATAACTTATTTAGCAATATATATATACATAGATATATAGTGAAAAGTGATTACTCAAATTTAAAATTCACGCATCGTAATATCATATTAAAAATTGGATTTTTTTAAATAATGCAGAACTTCATAGTAATAACCGCTAAAAAGGTGATCGAGAAAGAAAACAGACTTACAGTGGAATCTGTAAAAAAATGAGGGCATTAAAAAGTGATGACTCAAACTTACAATTTAAAATTTTAAACAATTTTCATTTTTTAAGAAAAAAAAAATCTGTGTGCTCGGAAACTCCTCCGTGCCGCAGGTTTTCGCTGGGAGTACAGAAAAGTCTCCTTTTCCTGAATAGAGTTGTTTTTTTTTTAGCCTTTTCAGGCAAAAAAGTTGCCATAGTCGCTTCATGCTGAAAATAGTTGCATTTTAGTCGCCTGTGGCAACCCTTTAGTCAATGATCAATGCAATCAAACCCCACCATTATGAAACCACCACCAGATTGCGCTTGTTTAATGGGGTCTGCACCACACTCCAAATCTTCCATTAACTCTGATCAGCTGAAATCATTAGACCTAACTACAGTTTTTCAGTCAACTAGGGTCTAACAAATAAGATAAGAAGAGGCACTGTTAGTAAAGGGACTCAAGTTAGTCATCTGCTGCCACATTCGATAACAGCCAAATTTTGCAGTGCCACAATCCAAACGGTCCATTTTACATCCCACATTGAGGCTTGCAGTTATGTTATTTGTCTATTTAGCCTGACAATTCCACGCACACGCCAGCAATCTCTTTCATTAAGAGGTCATTCTTCTGCCGACCAAACTCAACTGTCAAAAGGGTGGAAACAGGAGGAGAAAATTCTGAATATGATTTTAATTGTTTTTAGAAATAATTGATTATGGAACTGATGATGGATATTTACTCCATATCATGCTATCCCATAACAGTTGTCACCTCAGTGTATACATATATAAGAGTGTATATATAGAATGTCTCATATGAGTCTTTAAATCATATTGAACAAGAAGATCAAAGTAGATTTCTCTTATTATTTTTGAACCATGGGAAATTGTTCTTTCTCAAAGAAGCATAAAAAGTCAACATTACAAAAAAACAATTATTTTCTGAAGTATTCTTGAATATATACTCATTAGGGTAGGCAGATACTTCACTAACATTGCACTAGAGCTTCACAATGGGCTATTGGCGACAGTCTGGAAAACATTGCTGAGGATAATCCTAAGACATGCACCAATATCCCACTCTCTCGGTCCCTACGCAAGTTGATCAAAGTGGTCATTCACCGGGTTGCTGACCGCAGCAACTGATGCTTAACTTGGTGTTATACTGGGAACCTTGTCCTTACGATCAGTCCACTGCAGGACATACTCATTAGGGAAATTCCAAAAAATTTTACACAGACTGCATGATGTGCTCTGTTAAAATGAATCAAGATGGTTAAATTTTCCCTTTCAGAAAATCTTTGATTATGTTAAAGATTTTTTCGGAACTTATCAGAATCCTGAGAATCAGATCAATTTTCCATAACTAGATAAATCTGCTCCCACAATTTCTGTTAAGGGAAACTATCAATACATGGAAAAATCTGTTATAAGCTGTTCTATAAACTTAACTAAAATCATAAAATGTCTGTTTATTTGAATTAGCCTATTTCTCTAGGAAATTCTAACCTTTGAAGGTATCTTATAACTAGAGCCCGGATTTTGATGACCTAAAAAATCTCAACTAATGCCCTTAAAAAGTGCAAACAATGACCTTAAAAATGCGAAAAATTGCGCTAAAAATGCCTTATAACATGACTTAAATAAAGTAAAAATATTAAACTAAAACAATGTTTTACTCTTTAAAATTATTATGAGTCATTTCAAAAAATATAAAGCAATACAATACTTGTTCTACGTTCATTAAAGTTTGAAAAATATGTTTTATATCCTAAAATAACAACAAAAAAAAGAAAATGTATTGACTCCAAAACATTTTCATTTTGTATAGAAACTTTAATGAATATAACAACTTCCATCTCATAATATTACTAAATATCAGAATTACATTGGATTATTAAATGATTTTTGATATTTTGAAATGTAAACGAGCGTCTCTTGTCTGAAAGTAAATTTTTATACCCGGAGAAGTTTCTCACAACGTTTACTGATGTTATTGGTGCGTACTTGAAAAAGACGGTCTCACTTACTGACAATTCTTCAATTTGAAAAGATGTTGCTTCACCTATTAATATCCTAGAGACTTTCTTCATTGTTTGGAAGCCAGTGTTCTTCTCCAAAACTTTGTTCAATTTAGATGCTACTCTCTGTGCTATCTTTCCCCTTGCTTTTTGCAACACTTGACTCACTACGTCAATATAATTAATTGCATCGCAAAGTTCCAATTCTTGTTTCTCCAAGATTGTAATTGTCGAGGACACAATAGCAAAGTTAGACTTATAAATGATAAGTTTCCTTCGATTTATCAGAGGCCAACACGTTTTGCGCTATCTTAATTGATGCAGCATCTTCTGAATCAAGACAAATCTTGCATTTTATGCAGTAAAAATGCCCCAAAAAATAATAAAACTTGGAAAAAATTAACAAAAAATGAAAACTACGCCCCAAAATTTAAAAAAATGCCCTATAAGTCTGGAAAAATGCTCTAAAGGACAAAAAATTTCCAAAAATGCAAATGTCATCAAAATCCGGGTCTTACTTATAACATATCTATCAATATATAAATTTCTACTTAACTCACCATTTCATATTTTTCTAAAAAAAATTAGATGCTTTGAAACCCTGTGGCAGAATCGCGGTGACATTGTTGCAGAATGTTACAGATGTAAGATTTTTCTTTTGAAAGAAAAAATTTTGGTTTTCTTTTCTGCAGAAATATACTTGTAAAATTTAAATTGCGCATTTAAATTATCACTTTTTTCACACACAATTTATATCGATAGTACAGTAAATCCATGTAGTGTTTCAATTGTATTTTTGACAGTTATTGATTTTTATGTGGTTTTTAATTATCCCGTTTCATTTCAGATGGTATGGGAAATTCAAATCATGCATTTGAATATTTACTTTCTAAGACAATGATTCTATCGATTTTTTTGGCAATTATTTGTAACCAGCTAAATGACTTGTAGCAACATGCATGAATATTGTTTTGAATTATTATGTTTTCTATGTCTAGTTTGGATTCGAATACGATTAAATAATATACGTTAAATATCTGTTACAATTCAGAAGATGGATTAAAAAAAAACGGTAATTTGTTGATGTTTCTTTTCCTTCTTGATTTACAATGTCTTATTTATCTAAAATATGTAAGTCAGAGTTACAGGTTATTGCAATGATGCTTTTAAGGTTGTAGATCTAAAAAACTTGATTTTAAATAGTAAGAACTATGATGAAGATTTGGTACAAGGAATGATATTCAATTTAAATGCGGATAGAGAAGCAGAAGCCGCCGCCGAGAAAGAAGCTATGCGAAAGCATGAATTTGAAATGAGAAAATTGGAACAAGGGAACGTTGGTACTTATTTACCTATTGATTTGCCAAAACTAAAAATAGACTGGCAATCTCAGTTAAGATACTTTGATTCGAAAAATGACGACATAAGTTTATTCTTAGTGCATTTCGAAAGAGTATTGAAGCAAGTTAAAATGGAACTAAATTTATGGGTAGCTTGCTTGACTAGTGTTTTACCAAGAGATATAGTTGAAATAATCATGCAAGAATCAGACGAATTAGCAGAAAACTATTCTCATGTGAAGGAATTATTACTAAAACGATATAAATTAAGTCCTGAAAAAATTAGACAGTTGTTTTATTCGCATAAAATTTAAATTGATAGTACTTGGCGAGAATATTATTATGAACTTGAAACATTGTTTGATGGATGGACAAAAGGTTTAAATATAAAAACAGAGGAAGATTTAAAAAATTTAATTATATCAGACAGAATTAAGTAAAGTGCACCAGCAGTAGTTCAAGAATATTATGTCAGTGAGTGGTCCTTGTTGAAGTCGCCAATGTTATTAGTGAATAAAATTGACGTTTATATTGAACTGAAAGAGTTGTACAAAAATAACTCTCAAATACCCTCTCTATGTGATCAATTCGGAGTAAAAAGAAATGATCAAGTTATTAGAATCAAAGGGTTAGAATCCATAATATATTATAATTGTTCTGAAAAAGGACATTATTCTCGTGACTGCTCTAAGCCAAAGCGTCCAAAATTTTGTACATTTTGTCGCACAGAAGGACACGGTACAAAAGATTATCCAAAAAAATTAGCAAACCACTAGTAAACGTTTCAATGTTATCACCCATTGAAAATCATACTACTAGTAACACAGTTCTTGTACATGGGATAGCTACAAGTGCTTTAAGAGATACAACTGCCGACATATCAATGATTAAATACACATTCTCTAAAGAGATAGGAGTCTATAATACGCATAATTCTGACGTTACGATCATACGAAGAGTTAGTGGGTTGAGAAAATCATTAGGCGCTTGCACAGTAAATTTAACGATTGACAGACTGGAACTAAATTATGTAAAACTACATATTGTTGCAGACGAAACGTTTCCTGGACCTAACATACTCATTAGAAAAGATATCATAGATATACCAGATCTATGATATACCAGATGATGGTTAGAAAGAAAGGAAAATCAATGCTGTTTAGTGTAAATGAATTTCCATGTTTTAAGGATTTTGAAATTGAAGACTTCAAAGACGCTATTCTCAAAATATCGGAACCTGTAAAAATTCTGACAAACAAAGTACAAATGGTAGAAATAGTCAGCAATAGAAACCAAACCGGTAGTGAAGAAATTGTTATAAGTAAACATGAAAGTGATTATGCCTACTTCATAAAAGATGGTAAAGTTAAATTACCAATTGCGAATTTCAGTGAGAGCAAACTTCATCTTAAGAAAGATCGTATTCTTCTAAGAGGCAAGTGGCTGAAAGATTTTGCTCGTGCTAATACAGACAGCTGTGAAGAGAGTACAATGGTTTTAGTTAGCAAAAATATTAAAAGAGAACCTATTCAATGTGACGATATAAAAGTTGGTCCAACTGTAACAACAGATCAGAAACAGCAAATAAGTAATTTATTAAATGAGTTTAGAATGTGTATAGCTCTGAGGCCTGATGAACTAGGATGTGTTAATAATACAGTTATGCACATTACTGAAAAATCTGGAAGTTCACCAGTTTCTCGGTCGCCATACCGTATTTCACATCATGAAAGAGAGATTATGTGTGGCATAGTTAGCGATATGAAGGAACAAGGCATTGTTCGAGATAGTTCATCGGAATATAGTAGTCCTGTATTGCTTGTAAAGAAGAAAACTGGAGAATATCGAATGGTTATCGATTATAGGCAACTTAATTCTCAAACCGTGAAAGATAAGTTCCCTTTATTGTGTACAGATGATCTTTTGGATCAACTATCAGGATTCACCTTTTTCTGCATACTTGATGCTTGTCAAGGTTTCAATCAAATACCTATGGATAATGAATCATCTCAAAAAGCCGCATTTACTACACCTGATGGTCACTTTCAATCCACATGTTTATTTCTTGGATTGTCTAATGGTCCAGCTGTTTTCCAACGATGCATGTCAAATACACTTGGTGACCTACTGTGAAAAGGCGTTACATGCTTTATTGACAACATTTTTTTTGTATCTGTGGATTTTAAGGATATGATTTTAAAACTTAGAGTAGTACTTCAAAAATTAAGTGATGCTGGAATAACGTTGAAGCTGTCCAAATGTGAATTTGCTATGTCTGAAGTTGAATATTTGGGATTTATTGTTAGTTCAGATGGAATTAAACCAGGTCCAAGAAAAGTTGCTGCAATTGCAAAATTCCCTGCTCTTCGATCAAAGCATGAACTTTGATGATTCTTAGGTTTGACTAGTTTTCTTGCCATTTTATAGAAAGATACACTGCCATCGCATCCCCCACTTACACATTTGCTTAAAAATGGTCAAGCATTTACGTAGAATCCCGAGCATCAGACGGTGTTTGAGAAGTTGCGGACCATGTTAGCGCCAGAGTCAATTTTGAAATTATTTGACCCTCGTGATGAAACTGAGCTTCATACAGACGCAAGTTCTTCAGGATTAGGAGGAATGTTACTTCAACAGGATTAAAATAATGCACTACGTTTAGGTTATTGTGTAAGCAGGCGCACTTCTGGGTTTCGAATTGAGCAGCTAATTGTTAGGCATGCTACATATTTTCGAATTATTATTTATTTTTATTCATAAACAGCATTATTTTACGTAATATTTTTTTCGTTTAATTCTAATTTATTAACATTATTTAAATGAAAAATAATAATTGGCAATAATTAAGAGCAATTTTCTTAACTCTTTTTAATTATTTCTGCTTAAAAATAATGTTAATTTAAAAATAAATTAATTCATTTTATTTATTATATTTTTTCAGTTATTACATACTACCTGATATTTAAATTACAGTAATAATTTAATCTTTCACTAAAATGACATAAGTTAAATTTGCAATTTTTATATACAGTGGTTATAAAAATTTTAAAATTAGATTTTCAAATGATTTCTTTAAAATGCATTGGTTTCGAACAAGCTTTTGACTTTATAAACAGTCGGAAAAAATCCAAAAAAAAAAATATATATATATATACTATGAGTTTAAATAATTCAGATTGAGAAATATTATATATTTCAACGTTATAAAGTTAATCTTAATGTTTTAGTGTCATTTAATTAAAAGGAATTTTAATTAATTACATCAATCATTTTCAAAACATTGTTGAAATTAAGCTTTTGATTACTTAATTGATTGATTAACTTTTATTTTATTTTATCCTCTCAAAATTGTATTGATAAACCCTTTTAAAAAAGATAACTATGAATAAGATAAGACAGAAAAACTTGCATTTTGAATTAAGTTTTGTATTTGATCATTTTTGTTTACTTTACTTCTTAAAAATTATAATGGTCAGCCATTTTAAAACTTGAAATAATAAATTTGGTAATTAAAACTAAACTTTTTCCCTTTCGAAGCAATTACATTATAATTGAAAGAAGATTAGATTGTTATTGCTGCAAAGCCATAAGACTGTAATGTTTGTAAATGCTTATAATGTACTATGTATGTAAAAATAGACAATACTGAAATACAATGTCTTAAATTTGCTTAATTAATTTAACATTCGCTATATGTTACGGTACTAAGATAATATTGATGATTGTAGCTATCATAAACAATTGTTTTTAAAAGGAAAATGCTCAGTTTGAAGCACAAATTTAATTCTTCATGTTTGAAAGGATTTATTAAAATAATTTCATGAATCTAAATTTATTTTAAAAGAAATGTTTATTTTAAATACCCAAATTCATATTTTTCCTACTTAAAATGGTTTATAATTAAAATTTAATCAATCTGATTATTGGTTTAATTATCCAAATTAGTTTTAATATTAATAATGATGTACCACATAATATTAAAATATACAAAATTTAGTTAACAGTAAAATTTATGAAATTTAGGAAACAAAAGTCTATACTGAAAATTAAAGACAATACCTAAATTTAAGTAAATTATTTTATTTATTAAAATTGTTACTGGTTTATTTAAAATTTAAGTGCCTTTCAAATAATATTTCATAGTATTATGGGTAATAATCTTATGACATTGCATCTTTCAATAATGTAACTGTTTTGAAAAGGAAAAGACTTTTAACTGGACAAACATATTTTTTCATGTTTAAAACAGCTTACCATTACAATCGTATAATAAAAATTGTACAGTAAATAAAAATATTAAAGAAAAATAGTCTCAATTCTAAGTACAAATTAAGTAGAAATAAGTTTAAGAGAGAGAAAAAAAAAACTTTAATATGTAATGGTACTATAATATTATCTTATAATAATACCTTTTTAGCAACCTATTTGTTTTCAATAGGAAAAGGCTTAGTTTAAATGTCAAAATGTAATTTTCTAATAGCAAAATGTAGTTTTCTAATCAGCATTGCCATTTTTAAAAAGTAAATAAATACAATTAATCAAATATTAAGAAATTATAAGTCTTATTCAAAATACAATGCTTTATTTAAATTAGGTGTGCATTCATTTATATCTTAAAAAATGTTTTACCTTATCTTATGTTTAACCTTACTTAACCTTATGATCTCTTATGTTTTATTTTATGGTTAACTATTTAAAATAATTCATCAATTAAATTTTTAGAAGGTAAAATATTTTTTTGAAAACAGTTTGTTTTTTTTTTAATTTTTTTTTTTTTTTATGTTTAATATATAATACTTAATTCAGTAATGGACGAACTCTATGCATTAAAAATATTAAGTTACCCTTGCTTTTAATTTCAATTAGAAAAACAATGATGTATATAATGACACAATTTCTTAGAATTTTGTTCAACATGTCATTTTTTTATTGTTAATACTTACTAATAACTTGTTATATAACTGTAAATAATATAAAAAATATTAAAAATTAATTTTAAATAAATTTCTTTATTCTTTTACCATCCAGTCATTTTGACTACTTTTGAACAATATAGATATATACTAAGTTACTATATATTCATATTGCTCAATATAGATATATAGTATAATCAATATATAGTGTTATAATATACTATAAGTACTCTTTCTAGTGTTAAATATGATAGCATGTATGAAAATAGTAAAAAAAAAAAAAAGAAATCAAAGGAAAAATAGTACACTTATTGAAAGCTAAAATTGAGTTGCTGTATCCCATCTTTGTTCTTACGGTTTAGCATTAGCACTTGATTATACAGTGAAACCTCTCGTGTGAACACTCTCTGTAAAATTGTTATTAATGGAGATTGATCGTTATTGAGCTTACCTCTATTGACCATGATTGAGAAAATGTTATATAAGGTGGATGATTTTCTGCGAGAGATTTTAATTTTATTCGGTGCTATTTTCTTGATACGGAAGTGCCACTTGTGTGAGCGTAATGAAAATCACCTTTACTGATATGATTATGTATTAAAATAAATTTAGTAATTATGAATAATAGAACTCTTTTAAATAAATAAACGATTAAAGTTTTTGTTTGAGTTTGCATTTAACTTTATATCACAAAAATTAGTTTGCTTTTAAATATGAGAAGAGGTTTGTTTGTTTGAGATTCTTAGTTTTTTAGAAAATAATAATTTTTTTTTTAAATTTAAGTCTTAGCTCTTAAAATAAATAATTGATAGCATCGTCTTTAGAGCACTATGACTGCAACATGAGGTTGTCTCTTGTAGAGATCGGAAAAAAGAGCGCTCTAAATAAGAGCCACTTACAAATAATTTGAATAAATTTAAATCTACTTATTTGTTTTGCTAAGATATTTTGCTGTTGATAGTTTTTTCGTTTTCCCCTCTTTGACCTTATTACAGAGGTTTGGGGTTAGGTTTTGATGGTTTCGTTTAAAGGTATTCTTTCGTGTAAAGTCTATAGTAAATTCTGTGCCTTCCAAAAGTGGTCGTAAATAAAAGAGGTCGCTACACAGAGGTAGTCTTTCCCGGTGGTTTCGCGGTATTTAAAAAATTAATTATTTAGTTAAATTTATTTAATTTTCCCTTTGACTATTAGATTTTTTGCTATATTTATTAATGCAACTTATTTGATAGATAAGATACAAAACTTGAAATTCTTTTATATCCATTTGTAGGTATATTGAGGGCAACACAGTATGGAATTTTTAAACACCGTGTAAGTAACTGATTATAATATTCGTTACAACTTTTACTTTACTTTATTTTTATTTATTTATTTATTTTAAATTTTACCAATATTTATTTTAACTTATACCAACTTTACCTTTCAAAATTAAAGTTAATGATTTCATATAATTAGGTGTATAATTAGTCGCATGATTAGTTTTGGATCCGTGACTTGTTTTGGTAAATGTTAAGAAAAGGTAGTTTTGTATACGTTGTTTTAATGCATGCATCGTAAATTAGAAAAATGTTCTTTTTGTACTCTTAAGAGTCTGTAAAAAAAGATTTATAAAAAAAATAATAAAAAGAAACCTGAAAATTTACCCATATAGAGAACCTGAGAATTTATCCATATAGAGAACTTGAAAATTACCATTACGCAAAAGTTCTATATTGTCAAAAGTATAAAAAAAAACGAAAAAAAAACTGCTATATCTCCTAAATATTGATATTTCTAACAAATTTTCTGTAATAAATTATTTTCCTACTTAGCGTTTGCCTCATGAAGGGAAATAGTTCATTGTTGCTTGTTAACTATAGTCGAATTATATATTATATATGTCGAATTTTTTATATATATATATATATATATATATATATATATATATATATATATATATATATATATATATATATATATATATATATATAAACATATATATATATATATATATTTATATGTATATATATGTGCATATATGTATATATATATATATATATATATATATACATATAAATATATATATATATAGATATATATATGTATATATGTGCATATATGTATATATATATATATATATATATATATATATATATATATATATATATATATATATATACAGTGAAACCTCCTGCTATGGACACTCCTGCAAAACGGACGCCTCTCAATACGGACATATTTTTTATTCCCCGGGAATTTTCTATGAATAAACCATTATGTATATTCTCCGCAAAGCGGACACTCCCGTAACCGGACGCGGACAGTGATTTTGGCCCTGAAACGTTATTTTCCATCTCTTCAATCCGGACACTACTTTTTCGAAATTTGAAAGAAAAAAAACTATTTCTGTTTTAAATTGCACGGGGAAAAAATGCAACTTTTCACCATTTTTAAAACATGTAAATTTTTTGCCTTATCCATAACTAAAAATATTGTTAAGCTATTTTACTACTGATCAATCTTTCTCCTGTCACCTTGCCTTATCATTGTAAAGAAAGGAGAGAAAATGATACTGCTCTTCTGAAATAATTCTGACAGCTGCATCTTTTGATCTTTTCATCTGGACCACACAGGTTATGAGACCCCTCAAGTTGAAATGGCATCTTAAATGCTTTCAATGCTTCTTCCCCATTGAAAATTTCTTTAATTTTCTTAGCAATTTGAAGACAGCTGGGGTAAAAAAGAGAACAGAAATATAATCTTTGATGTGTTTATTATATAAATGAAAGGCTTATTCAGACACTTGATAGCTGATCAATTGTGAAGAATCAACTCCATAGGTTCTCATAATTTAACTGTGAATCATGGGAAGTTTACTTTCAAGAAGGTATTAACCATGTTCCCTATCAGTGTAAAGGGAGTTAAACTCAATAACTGAAACCGAATGAGGACTGAAAGCTCCTATTCGGTATCATACATCTGACTTGAGTATCTTTGCTAATCGGTAAATTATATCATTTATCTGTAGCTGCATCTAGAATTATGTATTTATATCAAACTTCTTTATATATTCTTTTTTTATTTTTCCTAAAGTTTAAATAAATGTCCTTGTAGATAGTTATTGTAAATTATTTAATTATTTCTACATCTTTGAAAATATTCTAAAAGCAATTAACAGTGTTGTACTTCGTTATTAGGGTACACTTCCCGTAAGCGGGCAACTCTCATAAACGGACAATTTTTTCGGTCCCTTGAAAGTCTGCTTAACGGAGGTTTCACTGCATATATATATATATTAAAATTATATATATAATTTTTTTATTAATTAATTCATTTATTTTTACTTATTTCATTTAGAAACTAATCAAATTTTTAATCTTTTTCAGTCTTAGTATTTTTTTTAACTAAGATGATTGAAGCATCACTTTTAATTTTGAAATGTTACATTTATTTAAATTTGTAACGAGCTTTAAATTAAAATAATATATGTATTGTCAATTCAGAAAGAATTTCTTAAGCATAATCTGATTTGTGTGTGTGTAAAGTAAACAGAGTAAGAACTTATTCATATTATTTTCAAATATTTGACTAAAATTTAGAGGATGCATCAGGATTGTATTATCTTGATTAAAAAATAACAAATTTAAAAATCATTTTAGCTACTACTGGGGGGGGGGGGTAGAATTTGAATAGATTAATTGTTTTTTTTTTTATAAGTCAACAATGACCAGTGATAGCACCATTGTTTGCAACTATATTGAAACCAAATAATGAGGTCTGATATTCAAAAACTGTTTTACGTTTTTCTTTGTTTAATAAAATTATTTTAGTAAGTTTAGTTTACTATTATTAAAATTAGTAAGTTCAGAAATGTTAATTTCAGCTATAACACTTCGGAACGATTGGAGGAAGAGATTCAACAAATGACTGTCGCAGAATTTTGAGCAACCTCTTTTACAATGAATTGGAAAATCTCAATTTAGTTGGCATTCCCATGACAAAATCAATCCATGAATATCCAAGGATCATACAATTAATTGCAGGTAATATTTTATGTTATAAATTTTTCAGATGTAGTGCATGTTATGTTATAAATTTAAGTTGTTAAGCTCAGGAAACATTCTATTTTATCTTACCAACATTACCATTCTTATTAACATTTTTCTATAATTAGATTAAAAAATTTATATTTTTAGTTTCAAGCGCTTACTTTTGATAAATCAAATAAAATCTCATTGTTTGGAAAGTTGTTAAATAAGGTGGCTGTCATAAAATAATTTGCAAAGTGAAATATATACCAATAAGAAAGTTTAGTGAAAAAAGAGTTTTTGTGATTTAGTTTTTTAATTTCTAAAATATTACTCGAATGCATGTTACCATTATGTATGCTCATAAAAAAATTTATTAATAACTATTTAATGTTTAAGTTATATGTCCATTCTAAAGCCCAAATAATAAGGTAAAATAGTGATTACAATTTGAAATGGAAGCTTTTCTTCAAATCTAAAGCATTTAAACTTTGTTTGGCTTATTTGCTATACTTCCCAAAAAAAAAAAAAAAAAAAAAAAAAAAAAAACTCATGTTTATGGCAGCGCCATCTTGTAGATAGATATTGTAAACATTTAAATATTTGACGGAAAGAGGTCTGATGTGCTTTTTTCACACAAAGAACTTAGGACCTACCTACGCTACCGGGGTAAACAATGTGCTCAGATGCGGCTACTCAAAAACCATATAAGAGCCCTCTGGTGTTTTTTATTATTATTATTATTTTAATATTGAGTTGGTTAGGTTGATGTTTTTTTCTTCCCTGGTGATCTAGTAAGCAAACTATTGAGTTTGTCTTCGAAACATAACAAAACAAATAACGGAAAAAAATTTAAATTCTTGATATGTGGTAGATACATCCATGTAATAAATCGAAATTTTAAAACAATTTTGCTTTTCACTTAAAAAAAATAAAAAGAAATTAACTTAAAATAAAATAATAGACAAGAACTTTATCATAAAAAAAGCTTAAATCATAAAATTTGTAAAAACTTAACATAATTATATATAAATTTAAAATTAGCTATATTTTAAACGGAAAAGTTTATTCCTTTGTTTCTTCTATAAGTCCTAAGCCATTTTAGCTATCCTGAAATTTAGATCACGACTGGGGGTACAATTTTAAATATCAATCTTAAGAGTTGTTCAAAAATTTAAATTCGTTGAGAGATTTAAAGAATGGAATTTTCAGATTGGTTTATCATTGTTTTATTTTAAACTGGACAATCTGTTTTTCAAATATTCTGAGGGCAACATGAGTGATGTTTGCTTACTTATAGATCTACTTAAGTAAAAAAGCACTTCATTGAACTTTTTTTTACTATCTATTCTCTATTCATTAAGTCAGATAAGCTTAATGATCAACATGAATGTGGTAACATATTTGAAGAAAGTCACTAAAGTAATATTTCTGACGTTATCCGAAAACACGAGATTATTTTGTTTACTGTTGTGCTTTTAAAGTCTTTTTTTTTATTATGGTAAATTTTGATTATCAGTCATTAGCAATATAACTTTCACAAATGTGTTTTGAAACTAATAAATACTAATTATGTAAAGTTGCCATTAAATACAACAAAAAAATAGTAAGTCAAATAAATTTAAAATTCTTTCAGTTTTATAAATTTGGTCAGTATCGGCATATGCCTTTCGGTTTTGTGAATGATTTCGTAGTGCTGATTAACACCAATTTATAAATTATTCAACTTTTTTTATCTCGTAAGACGGATATTCAAGTAGTCACAATAAAAAGTCGAATTTTTAAAGGCATTTCTAACATTAATTTTAATTGGTTTCGTTGACAATTTAAAATGTTAGTTAGACTTGTTTTGAGCTTGGTTCTTTTTATTTTTAATTATAATAACTGGTATATAAAAACTTTATATAATACCATACATAATACCTATACACTAACTCTAATATAATACCCTACCATTATCATACCAAAATTACAATAAAAATTGCCTTTGCTTAAATTTTTTCTGGAATAATTTTTAAATAGACATATTGTAGTTTAAGGTAGGATTGTGTTCTCTTAATATTCAATAAGTATTGATTAATATTTTAAAGTGTAAATGATAATTTCTCTTTTTTTTTTTTGCTGTTTATCTTATATAGAAAACATTAAACACTAAAATTGATTTATAGGTGCTGCCCGAAGTAAATTCCCTGACGTCACACAAGCATCAGTAGGAGATGCTGTAAAAAGATGGTTGAGATATGCTGGAGACAGAGAAGGTGGTAGAAAGAAAGGAAGAAAAATTCTGAAGAATATTGCTGAAACTGGAATAAAATGAATTTTATAATACTATATTATTACTACTATTTATAATAGTATTGATGAAATAAATTTCTGAAAACATTTGTCAGCAAAAACTTTTATATATTGTTAAAATAAATTTCCTCAAGTATTTATTTGCTTATTTCCTTGTTAACTGATAATTATAAACAATAACATTAAATAAATATACATGCAAAAAGATATTAACCAGATAATTACATTGAAAATAATGTGCATTTTCAATTAACATGTGATCACCACTTAAAATTAAAAATTATTTAAGATGAAACACAACCGAAAATAAAATTGTTTATTATAATTTTGTTTTTTTAAAATTGATATTAATTATTAAATGAAAAGAAAAAATTATATAACTAAACTATATACTTTACAATAAACACAAAGAAATTTTACTTAATTCCTGGAGGATAATTTATAACTGTAATTTTAAATTTTTTTATTTTAAATTGTTTTTAAATAAGATTAGGAAAGTTAATACTTCGACTTTTTATAAACGTAGTTGATACAAAAAATAATAAATTAAATATAAAGTTCTAATTTAAACTACAACAAAGAATACAAAAAAAATATTTAACTCTCTTTTATAATAGTTTTGTTAGATGAATCGATCAAACTATAATTTACTATAATACAATCTCCTATTATAAAACACAAAAGGGTTAGTAGGCTTATAAATATTAGAAAAGAAGGAGCGCTTACTTTCGTATCAACAAATCATACAAAATTTGATACGAAGTTATATTTTAAAGAAATTTTTGTTGTTACATTCAATACAGATCTTTGCAAAGCACTTAGTTTTTGTTAAAGTTTTTCCTAATATAAGTAACCCAGAATTGAAATAAATATAACTACTTTAAAAAAGTAAAAGTTTTAATTATAATTAAATAAAACTGCACCTTCAAATATACTAGCTCTATCAGGCACTAAGGAAAAAAAGTAGCTGTAAGAATAACATATCTTTTACAACTTATTATAAAACACAAAAGGGTTAGTAGGCTTATAAATATTAGAAAAGAAGGAGCGCTTACTTTCGTATCAACAAATCATACAAAATTTGATACGAAGTTATATTTTAAAGAAATTTTTGTTGTTACATTCAATACAGATCTTTGCAAAGCACTTAGTTTTTGTTAAAGTTTTTCCTAATATAAGTAACCCAGAATTGAAATAAATATAACTACTTTAAAAAAGTAAAAGTTTTAATTATAATTAAATAAAACTGCACCTTCAAATATACTAGCTCTATCAGGCACTAAGGAAAAAAAGTAGCTGTAAGAATAACATATCTTTTACAACGAGAGTCCTGAAAAGTATTAACACTGCGAAAAGTTAAAGAAGAAAATATAACCATTAATGGAAATTTATTAGTTACTTGTTGACTCAATATAAATTAATATCCTTTTTTATGATGGGTCACTATTGGAAAGCTGAAAACAGCCGATATTGGTCCATTATGGAAATTGATTGGCTACTTGTTGGCTCAATGTAAATTAATATCCTTTTCAATGATGGGTCACTGTCGGAAAGCTGAAAACAGCCGATATTGGTCCATTATAAATCAGCGTCATTTTAATATTGGGTCTCTATCGGGGACATTTTAATGTTTCTGGACAACTGAAAACAGACGATACAATCCCAATATGCACTTGGCAAGAAAGGCATGATTTAAATGTGTCAAATAGCCGACATCGACCCAACAACATTGACAGTATCAGCTCCAGCTGCCGGCCGGACACTTTTTTGCCACAGCCGATTCAGCCAACTATGTTGGGCCGATGGAAGTGCTATCGGTCACTGTATATGGGCTCGTTATCACGCCTTAAATTTTGTGTTTGCTTTGTAGTACAGAAGATGAAGTAGCTTTGATTCAAGTGCAAGATGAAGAACTTCAAAATATCATCAAGTGTTTGAAAAATTGTAAGCGTCGGACAAAAACCAAGAACTTTGAAAACAAATACCAACTCATAAATGATATACTTTATCGCCTAGAATTAATTAATGGGAAGTATATAAAATTATTCGCAAGGTCAAAATCGATGAGAAATTATCTTGCTGTTCGATTTCATGAACTCTCTGGCCATTTTGGGGTTTATAAAGTAGTCTCAGAGAGAGTATATAAAGCAGCATATACAGCAATGTGTTAGTTGTGCCTTTACGAAAGTACCAGCAAGAAAGGTTCAGGGTAAACTGAATCCAATACCACCAGGCAAACGACCATTTAATATAATTCATTTGTTGCAAAGTGCATGAATATTGCTTTGAATTATTATGTTTTCTATGTCTAGTTTGGATTTGAATACGATTAAATAAAGATATATTTAAAATATACGTTAAATATCTCTTACATATTGCTTTTGTTCTCCATATAATTTTTAAAACACGATATTATTTACTACAACAATCAAATCTTGAAAAGAAACACGCATTTGAGTAAGCCCTTTTCGAAGGGCCCCATTAACGTGATTTCGTCTTCTATCTTTGGTATTTACTGCTACTCTCCGATTTCATGATTTTTAAATAATTTCTTGATGTGATAATGATTTACAAAATGCGATAAAGGAAATAATTAGTGTGTTTTTCTCCCCAACAACATGCAAGAATATCGCCCATAATATTAGAATAAAAAAAATATTACAAAAAATATTAAATGAAAATAATTATATTATTTTTTTGTGTATACACAGCGTTTTTATTATTTTAAATTAGTAATATACATCTTTGTTATTGAAAGTATCTTGTAGAAAGATACAAGTGCTAGAGAATTTTGTCACAGAAACCTGAAAAAAGTCTGCCACAGGGCTTTGAAACCATGGCAACCTTAAAAAAAAGTTTAAATGGTTCATTTACTTACATGATCCAATTCAAGAAGAGGCATTTTGGACAAAAGGCAAGAAAATGCAACCAGAACATCACTCAGAACCCAGGTGCCACAAGAGGATAATTTTGAAATGAAGAATTCAAATAAATGTTCTGAAGAAGTTGATTGTAAAAGAATTTCCTACATAAAATTGAAATATTTCTATTTTCAACGAAAAACCTGTTCATAAGCATACAAATTACAATTGATATTAAATGTGTAAGTTTAATATGTTTGTCCATAGATGACAGCACAAATGCTTATTTAGTAGAGTTGCCATGAATATAATCTCACTTTTCTGTATCTAAAATATTTGTCTAATTTAAGCCTCCACCTAGGAATGTTGTTATATTTCTTCCTTGTGCCTGCATGCTTAATTATTGGGTTAATTGTTCAATTTGTCACACATTTTAGAAACATTTATCTTTGATTTAGGAGTTTTATATAAAAAGAATAAAAAATAGGTTCAAACAAGTATAACACTTGATGAGGACTTATAAAATAAATGTAATTATGATTTGATGCAAAAATTAAACACTTTCAAGTCAAAGCTAAGCTTTAAGTGTTTCATACAGTACATGCCAGGGTTGTTCCGTAATCACCAACTTTAATATACAAAATTCTTCATAATTACTGGTTAACATACTGAGCTGCCATTGTGAAGGATTTGATCCCTAGTAGCAAATTTACGGTCACCTCAGCTTCAGATCAATGAGTAGCAGATCCTCAATGCAGTAAAATCAGCTACAATGCTGAACACAATGCCACAACAGTGTCGTTGGCCACAAAAGGGTGAGCAGCAGATCCTCAATGCAGTAAAATCAGCTACAATGCTGAACACATTGCCACAACAGTGTTGTTGGCCACAAAATTTGAACCCATCTGGCAGACACTAGGTCATTGTGGGAATGCTTTACTCTTGCTTGTAAGAAATATAGTAAAAAAAAACTATGTACTTTATTACAATTATAATTTTTAAATACTATTAAATTAATACAAATAATTAATTTTTAAGGTTTAAATAAGGATAAGGAACAAAAAAGTTTAATAGTTCTTACCTGTCAATCCTAATGATAGTAACAACAAAAGATTTTTTTTTTAAAAATCTAAAACTTGTTAATTCAAGAAAGAAGCTTAAAGTGAATTTAATTTCAAACTAAACCCATTTAACAAATAAACTGATTTTAGATCATTTTAATCTCATTTTTCTCCTAATAAACTTAATGTTCATTTTCAACTCTTAATGTGCATAGTTTATTAAGAGGATGTTACTTGACAGCAGCTAATGCTTTCTCCATGGAGAGTTCTGAGCTCATAATTTGTTTGTATTTTAATACATTTGAAATTTAAAAAATTTCAGCATTTGAAATTTCATAGTTTACTCTAACCTTCTGCTAGCTTACTTTAAACTTTACATTAAATTTTAAATTATTAAAAGAGGTGAAATATCATTAAGAGAACATTTTTCAATAAAATTCCTTCAGCAAACTCTTATTTTTGAGTTTAATGGTAGAATTGATTTCAAGCAGCTTTCAAAATAAATAATTTGTAACTTCAATTATGAAATGCATTATTAGCATAGTTTTATTTATTTCCACCTCTGTCTCTCTCTCTCTCTCATTTTGTGTTTTCAAAAGGAATGTGTTGGGTTCTGCTGGACTTTTCATTCCTTTTCTTTCAAATTTTCTTTACACACACACACACACATATATATATATAACCTTATTTAGTATTTTAAAAATTAAACAGCAATTCTATAATATTTTTTGATTTTGCTATTTGCACCTAAAATTTTAATTAGGACTTCATTTTAGATTTAATTAATTGTACTTAAGGCTACAGCAATTGTTTATTATAACCAAATAACAGTTGATATTGATTAGGAAGAAAAAAGATTTGAACTACTGGAGAAAAAAACTTTTTCTTTGAACACTGTTAATAATGTCCAGAATTATTTTAATCACAAATCATAACACCTTTTAAACCTTATAAAAAAAACTAGACAGCAAAAAATTTAACAGAGTTCGGGAAAAAAATTGCAGCAGATTATAAAAAGCGAAATGAGAAAGCTTTAAATTATAGATAAGGTATTATTTTCACTGAATAGAATAAAAATAAAATGCATACCTTTAGAGGGAAAAAAAAGAATTGAAAGAACAAATAGAAAGTATTAAAGTTATCTTCAAGAACATGAAAATATTTATCAATAAAAAGTGGTGTTTAAGAATGGGAACTCTCGGTATTTCTGCATTATAAACAAAGGAAGAGAGTTATCACCAAAATGGTGGTGTCTCGCTACTTAAGTTATCCAGGGCTTTCTACTTGAATATTTGTATCCTGTAATATTGAATTTGTGATATTGAATATTTAAATTGTAATATTCAATGTTTAATTTAAAATTAATTATCCACTAAATCGACAAAATTTGGGTATCCAGTGTCTGGGTGTATAACCAGGCACCTGGGGATTATATCAGGGGACTGGTCCTCCAGGCTGGGGGTTGGGCATAGGGTTGACACCACTATCCTGTAAAAATTACTTGTTACGAAATCCTTAGTAGATAAATCCCGGAGGACTTCATGGAAACTATTTGGAAAACGAAATTTGGATATGAGAATTGGAAGCTGGAACATTCTGCCTCTCTATAAAGCCGAGGCATTGCATATGCTGTTAGAACAGATGGAACAATACAATATTGATTTGATTGCCATTCAACAGGTTATGCAATGGAACAATGAATAAAAGGAATCATACTGTTTTTTACAGTTTTCACCCCAAAAAACATACTGAGGGCGCTGGCTTTATCGTAAGTAAAAGAATACGACACCTGATTTTGGATTTTTGGACTTTGAAGCAATCTCTTTGAGACTGTGTAAGCTCAGAATTAAGGGAAAGTTCTTTACTTTCAGTATTATCTGTTCTTATGCACTAACTGAAGATAAAACAGAAGAAGAATAGGAAATTTTCTATGAAAATTTTGACAAAATGTACTACAGAAGCCAAAAATATGATGTAAAAATTATTTTGGGAGATCTAAATGCTAGGTAGGTAAAGAAAGGGAATTTAAATTTGTAACTGATGGATTTAGCTCACATAATACAACCAATGATAATGGACACCAAATTAATTGACTTTGTTGCTTCACATAATATGATTATAGGAAGCATGTCCTTTCTACATAAAAATATTCATAAAGCTGCTTGGCGTGCCCCATGTGGCCTTTATGCTAATCAAATTGATCATGTACTAATTGAAGCAAGACATTACTCAGACTTGATGGATGTGAGAACTTATGGTGGGGCTAATGTGGATTCAGATAACTTCTTGATTATTGTTTAAGTCAGATGAAGATTATCAAATGCAAAAAAGTTCAAGGGAGAGACTTTGAGAGAATATGACTGTGATAAACTTAAAAATGAAAGGATAAGACTTGAATATTGTGAAAAAGTAAAGGAACAGTTGAATTTAAAGAATTGTGACTGTACTGTGAAAAATAAATGGAAATGTATAAAAGACAGTATCTGTAACGCTGCCAGTACCGTGATTGGTAAAGTAACTAAAAAACAGATTAAGGATTGGTATGATATTAATTGTGCCATTGCTAATGATAAAAAGAATGCTGCATATAAACATAGGATAAAAGCACACACGAGAATACAAGAATCTGCACACAAAAATAGTGCAGAAGAGTACCATAGACACAGAAAAGAGGCGAAGAAACTCTTTATGCAAAAGAAAAGGGTCTATGATGAAAAATTGCTTAAAGATGTTGAACATCTAAAATCCTTTAATAAATGCAGAGCATTCTATCGGAAAATTAACCGCAGTCGATTGGACTGATAAAAAAGACATTTTAAAATGTTGGCATGAACATTTTAAAGAACTTCTTAATGAAAATTGTGAGGATGTTGAAATAATAGCACCTGAATACAGCAATGAATGACATAGAAGTTGAGGTTTCAACTATTGAGGAGATCAGGGCTGCAAATAAAAAACTTAAAGAATAAGAAGGCTTCAGGACATGATCTTATTTCAGCAGAACTACTAAAAAATTGTGAACCTATTTTATTGAGGAATTTGTTTGAACTTATTACTGACATCTGGTACTCTGAGATTATGCCAACGGATTGGAATATTAACATTTTGTGCCCAATTCACAAGAAAGGAGATCCTATGACATGTGCCAACTATCATGGCATTAGTCTTCTTTGTATAACTTATAAAATTCTATCTACAACATTGTTTCTCAAGCTGTTACCATTTATTGACTCACAAATAGGAAAATATCAATATGGATTCCGTGCTAGAAAATCAACTAAAGATCAGATATTTTGTCTCCGTCAGATTTTAGAGAAATCAAAGGGATTTAACATTGAAACGCATCGTTTTATTGATTTCAAGGCTGCTTTTGATAGTATCAATAGAAATTATCTTTTTGAAACAAAGAATACTTTTAAAATACCTTCAAAACTCAATAAATTGACAAGACTTACATTGAAAGATACAAAGTGTAAGATTAAGTTTCAGGGGTCTCTGTCAGAAGATCATGACACATTTACAGGTGTTCGACAGGGAGATTCTCTCTCCTGTCTTCTTTTTAATATTGCACTTGAGAGAGTTATTCGTGATTCAAACATAAATACCAGTGGTCACATTTTTACTAGATCAGTACAACTACTAGCATATACTGTTGATGTTGATATAATTTGCTCATTCCCTTCCTGCCCTGAAAGAGGCATTTCTTGCCCTTGGCATGGCTGCAAGGCAAATGGGTTTAGTCATAAATGTAGAGAAAACAAAATATATTTTATTCTCAAGAAACAGAGTTCCAGACCCCTATCTTGAAATAAATTCTTATGGATTTGAAACAGTAAGTAGTTTTACTTACTTAGGATAAATTATTACCATTAATAACAGAATGACTCCTGAAATATAAAAAAAAACTACTCTATCTGGCAAATAGGGCTGTCTATAGGTTGAGAAGATTTGTTAAATCTAGGTTTCTTTCTAGAAAAACAAAGTTCTTAATCTACAAAACTCTTGTCCGGCCAGTCTTAACATACCCTTCTGAAGCTTGGACAATGACAAAACTGGAAAAAAATTGTATTGCAACATTTGAGAGAAAGATTTTGCAGAGTATACATGGTGGTGCAAATGAAAACAATAACTGGAGAAGAAGATTTAACTTTGAACTATACAAGATTTATAAACAACCTGATATTATTAAATACATAAAAATAAATAGAATGAATTGGGTGGCCCACGTGATTCGAATGAGGGATGGCAATACAATATAAAAAAGATACTGCTTTTTAGACCCACTGGAACAAGAACGCGGGGAAGGCCACGGTTGAGATGGGCTGACTCAGTGGAGTCTGATTTTCTTGCAATTAATGAAAAGAATTGGAGATCAAAGATAAACTGGAAGTCGTCATGGAGAAATTTTCAGAGGTAGGCATTGGTCCACATTGGGCTGTCTGGCCAACTATGATGATGATGATGAATCAGGATTGCCACTCAGATTTGGAAAGAAAAAAATTCCCTGTGTTTTCTCTGTACATAATATACACAAGACATTAAGAGGAAAAACACAATCGCTGTGCTCTTGTATGAACTGTATTGGGGCTACTGTATTAATTATAATTGCTGAAAAAACTTAGAGAAAAAGGAACAGCTGAACATTCTTAAAACAAATAATGCTACCGAAGTAAATGAACTCATTTAATATCTGAAATATCCACTTTGAGTGGTTACCAATTTTTAAAAGATGAAAAAAAAAAAATAATAAACAAAATTCCCTCTATTTTCCCAGTTTCTAAAGAAAAACTCCAATTTCCATGTTATTTCAGGTAACCCTGATGATTAAGTAAAATTAAACATAAAAATGTAAAAAAATACATTTGATTTTTTTTTTTTTTTTTCAAAATTGATAAAATTATTGCAAAGTAAGTGGTTTCTAGGAAGAGAATTATAAAAAAATAAGCACCATTAGCCATTGTTTTGAAAAATTACAAGGCCATGAATCTGGAACTGTGAAATTTTAGCTTGCTATAAATTGTTGCATGATTAGGGGTTGCTGATCATTGGGAACAATATGAAAGTGATTGGCTCTGAAAGTTTGTGTTATAACATTATTTTTCATGGCATTTAATTTACAATAGCGAATTAATAATAACTGAGCTTAAAACAAAATAATTTCTTAACAAACTTATTAGTTTTCTATTCAAAATCAATCAGGAAGATGAAATGTTATGATCAAATTCAGACAAACAAAAGGAATGGAAATATAGATTAAAATATGTGATTAGAAAAACTGAGAAGCAGAAAAAAAAAAAATGCATTAAAGTAATGGCACAGCTTAAATAAGTTGGTTTAAATAAGTTTTTTTTTTTTTTTTTCTTTTTAAATAAAGCATTATTTAAAGAACGCAATGACTACCTTGAGAAAAATTGCCTTTGAAGTCATTTTTTTAATCTTTTAATGATGAAAACAGTAGGAAAAAATTGTATTTAAATAACATATGGCGGTCCTGTATTCAAAAGGTAACCAAGATTTCAGATACTATGACTAACTAAAATATAAAAATTTAAAAGTGGATACATTAAAAATTTATACTTACAGTAGAATTTTCAAGAAAATAACATAAAAGACAACAGAATTTGGATAATATGTGGTCATTGTTTGTAGGTACAAGTTTAGCTAAACTAAGTAATAATTCTCCCACAGCCTGAAAAAAAAAAAAAATCTCAATAAGTATTTACACATAAAAAAAAAATAAAGGCTTGTGCATTAGAGCTTATAGATTTTCTATATATATATATACAGCGGAAAGTCACGTATCCGGAATCGGCGAGGCTTCCCAAAGTCCGGATATTCGATTTTCCCGTATAATAGACCCCAAGGTAAACAAAGCTTAAAATGATCTGAATCTAAGAAGCAAAAAATTAAACATTATTTTTCGGGCAATAATGTTTTAGTATTAGAATGATATCTAATCAATCAAAAACAAAATAAATAATTATTGCTATTATAAAAATAAATATAGAAAATGAAAAATATTAATTGCTCTCTCCGCCAATTTGAACTAGAATGATTCAAGCAAGAAGGAGAAATTCCAGTCATTCACTAAGGTGGGTAGGTGGAGAAGAAAATTCCTCCTTATTTCTCATTCAAGTTGAGGGCGGGGCAGTGACAAATTCTTATTTTCTCTCCCATCAGTGGCTATCAATCAAGCATAAAGGCATGGCATGCTGATTGGGTTCTCTTTATTTTTTCTTTTGTGACTAAAGGGGATTCCCCCTCCACTTTAACATTTGTTGTGTTTACACTTTTTCACAGTATTTCTTCTTTCCCTAACACTCTAATAAAAAGGTTCCAGGAAATGCCACTTTTACTAGCCAGCTGCATAGGAAAGAAGAGGTGGAGGGGACTCAGTTGTGCTCCTTTAGAAACAAATCTCCCCCTCCCCTTTCCTGCATTCCAAAGGAGGAGCGTCACTTGATCTTGGTAGATCTTCTGTTCCCCTTTCTGTTGATTTATGGGTTCAATGCATAAATCACTAGAAGCTAAGGAAAAAACCTGTCAAAAGATCTTTTTTTTTTCTTTGAAGAGAGGGGAAGGTGATAAATGTTTGTTTATTTTGATTGTTAAAAAGTGTCCGGGAAATCCACTCTTCCGGAAAAGGGACGTCCGGATATGGGATGTTACACTGTATATAAATATATATATATAAATACAGTGAAACCTCCTGTTATGGACACTCCTGCAGAATGGACACCTCTCAATATGGATATATTTTTAAATCTCTGTGAATCTTCCATGAATAAACCATTAGGTAAATTCTCCGCACAGCGGACACTCTCATAACCAGATACGAACAGTCATTTTTGTCCTGAAATGTTATTTTTTATCTCCTCAAACTGAACACTACTTTTTCTAAATTTTAAAGAAAAAAACTGTTTCTGCTTTTAATTGCAAGAATTAACTTTTGACTATTTTTTAAGCATATAAATTTTTTGCCTAAATAAATCAATAACTAAAACTATTTTTAATCTATTTCACTAGTAAAGAATCAATCTCTCTTCTGCCACCCACCTTGCTTTATCATTACAAAGAAAGGAGAGAAAATGATACTGCCCTTGTGAAATAATTCAGACATTGGCATCTTTAGATCTTTTTATCTGGACACAAGAAGTCATGAGATCTCTCTATATATAGTCTCTATATATATAGAAATGAAGTCTTAAATGCTCGCAATGCTTCTTCCCCACTGAAAATTTCTTTCATTTTCTTATCAATTTGAAGACTGTATTAGACACAGCTGGGGTAAAAAAAAGAAAAAGAGTACAGAAATATAATTTTCACTTTAAAGCAGGATTTAAGGACTTGCACTAGCTGATAATACTTACTGTAAATAATTTTTTATTTGCAGTAAAGCAATGCATTTACTCTATCAATGCCTTAGTACTTTTTATTAATTATACTCACTGTTTTTTTTTCGTTAATAATTCTGAATTTCTTTGATCTAAACATAAAATAAAAGTGTCGATATGGATAGCATGTAGTTGATGTCCTCTTTTCACAGGTAAATATTTCATAGTTGCCGACCGGCTTGTGTAGGGGGCAGGGAACTGTCCTTGCATCAGAAAGGTTCTGGGTTCGAATCCTGGGCAAGGCATGGATGTTTCTTTCTCTCTATCTGTGTTCTATGTCTTTTCTCCTTTGTGTGTGAATGTGACCCGCCCTATAAACGGGTTGTGGTAGTGTGACGTGGGCGACGCTGCTCCACCGCCGCGGCTTTGCCACAAGTGCCCACTGGGTAACGAGAAGAGAGTTAGCAGTTCTGGCACTTTCTGTGGCCAATGGACAATAGTTCCAAGTGCCTGCCATTAAAAATAAAAATATTTCATAGTTTTTCATTAATATTCTATTGAAAAAATAATATTTGTACTTGAAAAAGTTTCATTTCAACACATATTTTGTAGCCTGGAAGAGCTGTAAAAACGGATTTTGTACCTGACACAAATTTGTGCCTGGAAGAGAAATTAAAATATTTGAGATATTTTATAGTTATTTAGCTTATCAAAAGTGAAACTTCATAAAATCAAGTAAAAAAATGATTTTCAGAATAGAAAACACTTTGGGTATTTGTTACAAGTATTTTTACACTTGTGTTAACCCCTTAACGATCGGTTAATTTTCAAGAATACGGTCATAAAAGTGTCTATTTTTTTTATCCCTGCACAGTATTTTTTTATCCCTGCTATCTAGTTTAAAATAAACTACAGTGATACCTCGAGATACGAATTTAATTCATTCAGTAACCCTGCTCGTATGTCAATTTGCTCGTATCTCAAAGCAATATTCCCCATTGAAATTAATTGAAATGCCATTAATCCGTTCCAGCCCCAAAAATGCTACCCCCATTTGTTTTTGTTACGTGTTTTTGAATAAGAAAAATGTATTTATAAATGACAAATATTGTAAAAAAAACTAATAAAAGAGAATATAAAGCAAAACAAAATAGGTTTTATAAACTGTGCAGACATATTTGTATTTTGGTCACTTAAATGCAACTTAAGGCCTGTTTAGACGATCCAATTTCTTGGACAGAGATTGATTGATATTGATGGAAACTTGTTTTGCTTTAAGCTTGGATCGTGTAAACAAGCATCCAAGAACTTGTCCAACTTCTTGGACGATAGTAGAGCATGTTCTACTTTCCATCCACGTTTTTTCTCCCTTAACCAATCAGCGTCTTAGGTTTTGTGACGTCAACAAGCAGGCAGCAAATTATGTCATTTTGTTGTCTGTTTTCATATATTTTAGTTCAAATAAATTGATCTGTTGCGGTTTATTTGTGTTATTATGATTTTATTTGAATTTATATAGTAATACTTGAGAGAAAAACTTGCGCATGCGCATTGTTCATATTCAACATTATGAAATAATAATTACATAAGTTTAAAATTACTATATAAATTCAAATAAAATCATAATAACACAAATAAACCGCAACATATCAATTTATTTGAACTAAAATATATGAAAACAGACAACAAAATGACATAATTTGCTGCCTGCTTGTTGACGTCACAAAACCTAAGACGCTGATTGGTTAAGGGAGAAAAAACTTGGATGGAAAGTAGAACATGCTCTACTATCGTCCAAGAAGTGGGACAAGTTCTTGGATGCTTGTTCACACGATCCAAGCTCAAAGCAAAACAAGTTTCCATCAATATCAATCAATCTCTGTCCAAGAAATTGGATCGTCTAAACAGGCCTTTACACACAACTTAAATGCTACTGTATGCTTAATTTTAGTCACTGCTTTTCTCTTCACTGGTCTTTGCTTTTCTAGCCAGATTAAAAAAAACTGTCCAAGGAGGTTTGTTTCGTCCTCCTTTTCAGAATGCTGCAGAAATGAGTTAGGCATGTGTCATTAAATAGCTCCGATGTACGACCAGTAGCAACTTTTTCTGGATGTTTCTTTTCCACAAACTGTGAAATTCTTTCTCACATTCCCAAGAACTCTTTTATCTTACTTGTAGAAATAACCTCCTCCACCTCTGGCTCTTCATCGAAATCAATTTCTTGCAGAACCCCCGAATGCTGCTGCGACTGTAACTCTTGTAATTCCTCGGTCATCAGTTCCTGAGAGTGCTCCTCGGCGAGCTCGTTTGCGCCTCTCTCACCCATCACCAGGTACATGGATTTTCCAAGACGCACAATCTCCTCCTCCACTGGCACTTCGGGTTCGAATCCTTCGAAGCTACAGACTCAGGCGACAGCACAATTTTCGGCTACAGACTCACTCAGGCCACAGCTTCTTCCGTGCAGAGGTCAAAGTCCTCGTTGTAACACTCAGCCAGGCCTGATCAATAATTCTGTGGCAAAACACGATGTTAAAGTGGTCCTTCCAGTACTCTTGAAGCGTGAGGTTTGTGTTCTCTTACACATCAAAGCAGCGCCGGAACAGGTGCTTAGTGTACAGCTATTTAAAATTAGAAATCACCTGCTGATACATGGGCTGCAGGATAGGAGTGGTGTTAGGTGGTAGATAGAAAACCTTTATAAACTTGAACTCTTCGAGGATGTTGTGTTCGAGGTTTGGTGGGTGAGCAGGAGCATTGCAGAGGAAGAGAAGGGTTTGCATGGCCGTTCCTCGTATCTCAAAACAAAACTTTGCACGCTCTACAGCTCGTATCTCAAATAACTCGTATGTTAGGGCACTCGTATCTCGAGGTACCACTGTATCTATAATTGCCTGAAAAATATCCTGGTACTGCCAGCTGGTGTGTAAAATCAGAAATAAAATGGGTTCCGGGCAAAAGAAATGAATTAGTTTCATTCTTATTGGTGCATCATTATTGAACACTTCAGCACGGAAATATAACGGGAGCGAGAAGGAAGGGGTAAGTATGATATAGGCCAGGGAAAAACAATCAAAGCAGCATAGAAAGATTAAAGTTTAGAATTTTTCCCTAAAATTTTTTGATTCTAAACCCTCCCTAATTAATTTTTTAAAAGATATTGACAAATTTACACAAATTTTTGAAGACCATAGCTTAAAATAATCATCATAAATTAAATTATTACAGGCTAAGATAAAAAAAAAAATATTTTTGATAAAAAAATTGTTCAAACATTTTCAAATATTGCTTACAAGGTGTGGCAAAAAAAACTTAAGCAAAATTATTGCATCATAGAATAGAAAGTAACAAATTTCTTTTCAAATTGTGAGTTAATTTTTTTTTCGACCACCTTAATTTGAAATATTTTAAAATATATTGTTTAGCTTTCAAATTGTTTTTCAGCTTTTTTACAATGTCAAGCAAAAGATCTGTTATTTTAGAGTTGTTCAAGTAATGAAAACGACATATAATCAGGGTGTGGGGGAAAAACTTGGAAAAAAATTATTCATCCAGGAATTGAAGCTATCATTACATTTGTGTGTTCATTTTTTTTTTTTTGTCTACCACTTTAATTATAAAAAATTTAAAATATAACTCTTAATTTACATAGATCTGCTATTTTAGAGTGATTAAAGCAAGGATAAACAGTGCCTGAACTAATCTCAAAGGGTTTGGCAATGATGATCGATTTCCAGGAGGCAGTCACAAGTATACAGTTCCAATAATCCTCAATCAAAAGCAAGTTTGATGAAATAAAAGGCTTTTAATAAGTAAGGTCGTTGATGAAATGGGAATAGCATAAGTTTTGTATTTTGAAAACCCTGAATAAAAAAAGCACATTTAAGGGCTTTTAAAAGACATAAATCAAAAATCTTTAAAAACGCTACACGCCTTGCTTAAACATTAGGTGTATCCAGGAATTCACACTTGAGGCAACAGAACCCTGAAAGTAAATAGGAAGAGCAATCAAAATTACATTTCACTTCTGGCTCTTAGCTAAAACTAATGATAATCTAAAAATGTGGAACTTTCACAAAGTAACAGAAGAAATAGTTTCACACATCCAAAATGATAGATTGTGTAAATTTAGCTATCAAAATGGGGAGATTTTTCATATATGCCAGGTTTTAGCTACTTTCGGGCAGTGGACTCCAAAAAATCAACAACAACAAAAACACAGAAGGAGACCAACTACAAAGGTATAACTTGTATTCACTACTAAGGAAGACTCATTAATTTTTTTTAGGTTTCACTAATTAAAACCCCTAGGTTCCTCGAAGTTTGCACGTGTGATGGGAATATTTTGATCACTTCACGATTATTCTGTCGCAGATCAAACAACGGAATTTTTCCCCATGAGAACAGGTAGGGCTACTTTTTTAGGTGGTTGACGGATATTTAAGAACTGAATGTTAATCAGTTATTTAAAAATATTTTTATAATATATTTTATGTATTATGAATAATAACGATATTTTCAAACACAGAAATTTTTACCTCAGATTCTTTCGCTACATTTGCAGTACTCAATAGATTTATTCGATCAAAAATATTATTTAAATCGCTTTCTTCAAGTGAAACCGATTCTTTAATTATGCTTAAATATTCTCTAACAGACATTGCAGCATATTTCAAGTTGAAAATTCTTTGATTATTTTTTAGTTTATTAAAAACATTATTAACTTGCTAATTTTTACATAAATGAAATTATATTACAAATTTTTATTCGGCAGAATGCAAGAATATTGATTGAGTATGATTTTTATGCTTCATAAATGCGCTTGTAGCTATCATGGATTTAAACAGATGAATTAGAGAATCACTTAAATCCTCTCTAACAATTTGCTGGTGACGCCATCTGGGGTCACCAGCGGTTTCATGCCTTTAGCCCTTCACCCTTCCCTCACCTCCTCTTTTCAGCTGTATAGGAATGTACTATGATATTTTCCCTTTTCTTAATATTTTTCCTTTTTATTTTATAAAGATATTTTTTTTAAATTTCCGTGATACTTTTCTTTAGAACTATGTTTAATGTAGTTTTTAGTTCCATATAGTTTTCCAAGTTAAAAGATTTCAATCTATATGAAAATCTAGAGAGAAACTAACGTACTTCCTTCCTCTATGACTTTCCACACGCCAATAGACAGGATTAGTCCTACGTCATCAACGACGTCACTAGCTCTCCTCGTTCCAAACTTTGTTCTGAACGGAGCAAACACTATGGCGTTTCTCATGTAGTTAAAAGTGGGTCAACTAAATCTTTGAAAATATTAATATAGAGTCGAATTTAACCACTGAAATGGCAAGAAAAAGTGTAATTAAGCTCTTCCATATCGTAAAGTTTTTCTCTGATGAACCTAAATTGATTGAAAGAGGAGAGAATGCTGTAGAAGCTAACTTTTTGTATATATGATTGGGAGAATTTGTATTTAATATTTACCATATAAATTCTATTTTTAATCTGGAAATCGGAAATTTGTGAATTTTATTATTTGGAATATGCTATTTCTAATTTATGTTTAATTTTTCGTAAAATATGTATATTATATTAAATCAAATTTTTTTTAATAATATTGAGACAACTTATTAATTGTAAATAATTATGAAAATTTTAAAACAAATTAAAAAGTTATGTAAGGAGCATGAATAATATCAGATAAATTAGTGAAAATTATAAAACTTTAAGATACACGTTTTTAAAATAGCTCAAATTTATTGGTAAATTTACTAAAATGATAGGAAGTATAAAAAAAATTATATAAAGCTTAAACAAAAGTTTGAGAGTTGACAGGTCTTAAAACATATTTACAACCAATTAAACTGTAGGTATTATAAAATTAAAAATAAATTTGGATAATGGTGACTTAAATGTTACGTTTTTGGCATGTTACTGATTTGGGATCATGCTAAAGAGAAAAAACAGTTAAAAGTAACATGCCAATAAAAAATAATTAGAATCCTAAAAAGGAACAAGATTAATAAGAGCTAAAAGATTGACGTAGACGAGAATTATAAACAAATAATAATATTTAATTTAAGGAAGATGATAAAGTTACAAGCAGGGACTAATATAGGGGATAAGGACATTCAACTTTTCCCGGGGGGGAGGGGTTTAGAAAAGCAACACGCTTTTGACAGACCGGTTTTACGCGCAAAAAGTGGCGTTCGTGTCGTCCTAGGGATTATTTTCTGACGTCCCCGCCGTACCTTAACATTGCGCGTAATCTGGGTTGATCATTAAAAAGCAATTTAATTTAAATTCTAAATTTTTTTCATTTCCGTAAATCAGTATATAATTTTATATATTGCTTAAAGATGTCTATTCATTACTCATAATTTATTTGTTTGTTTGTTTATTGAAGTTTTAAAAACAGAGTTCATTCAGATTACGAGCAATTATATACTATAGTTTCGGTTTTCAGAACTTGGGTTAATTAAAACCGAAGGAAGGATATTTGCTTATTCAACCATAGTTATTAGTTTGAAGCGTCTGGTTCTATTATAACTGAAGTATAGATGCTTATATTAGCATTTTTTTATATTTAAAAATTTGATTTAACAAAACGAGTTCAAAACTAAAACCCTTTGAATTTTATAAGTTTACTATTATTGTTTTAAAATTTTTATAATTAAAAATGCACATTAATGACACATTTTTTTAAACAAAATATAAGCCATGCAACCGTACATTTGTTAAATTTTCCGATGATAATTAAAAATAAAAATCTTTTTCATGAAAATAATTATTCGTAGCATTTATTATGAATTTGATTGTATTATCTTTCAATTTCCGATCTTTATTTTCATTAATGCCTTTGCATGAATAATTATTCAAATTATTATATATATATATATATATATATATATATATCCGTAACAAAATCTCCCAATTCATATCTTAATGTCCGCGTAAGACTATCTACCTTGCTAATTAATTGCCCAAAATCAAAATCTCTTCATTTTGTTTCGATTTAACAAGGAATAAAGATAAAATAACTAATAATTTATGTACATATTTAAACATGGCTGCCTTTGTGAATGTTTTTTTAAAGAAAACAATCATATTTTGCGTTACACATAAAAGAAAACCACGAAAATATCATTCAGATTGCTTGACGCTTAAAGAGTTCCAGCGAAATTTTCTGTAATCGCAATAAATTTTTTTTATATAATAAATCATTTTTTTTAGCGTCTTTGACAGACAGTAAATTATTTCGGTGAATATAGCGAGATGCTCTTCATTTTTTTTGTAATTTTAAACTCATTCCAAAAATCAAAGTAACGTGCAATTTAAATATCGGCTTAAAACAATGTTTATAAAATTTATAAAAATGACTTATTTTGACCAAGATTAAGTTGAAATTAAAATAATCAAATGTTGCGTTAAATACAAAGGAAAACCACGAAAAATTCTTTTAGATAACTGAACAATAATATGATTACAGCTAAATGATCATTATCGCAATGAATTATTTTTTTAACCATTAATTTTTTTATCATTCTTGACAGAGAATTTGTCATCTTAGTGGATGTTGTGAAATACTTTTTTTATATTTTTAACTTTTAACACGACCCAGAAATCAAAGTAACTTGCAATTTAAATATCACTGTAAAATCATGTTTATGAAAGCTTTTGTAGTAACCTATATATTGTTTAAAATTAAATTAAAATTTAGACAAATCAAATGGGTCCGACCTTGGCCAAAGGATACTGTGAGAAGGCCTCTTCATTTCCCTTCTAACCTTCAGTAAGAGTTAGTCCCGAATAGGGACGAAAAATATAGCACCTCCAAAACCCGTTCCACTGTCTCCCCTACATTTTTGGTGGGGGTGCGCGTACTTCCTGGGGTGTTAAGTAATCTGAAACTAATCGACTAACCACTGTCACAGAAAAGGGGAAATTGCAACCTGCGGGGGTCAACTAGCTTTCAAAAGATATCAGAAGAGACTCACTCTACATTATGCTTTTTCTCCTTCTAAGAAAATAATTTTTTTAAATTCTAAAACGGCTTTATTTATTTTCAAAATGGTTTTATCATTTTATTTAACATGCACTTTTTCTAATTATATCTTGAATTATTTATTATTTTGATTTGATTATTTAGAGAACTAATAATAACCAGAGTATTTAAATTTATACAATTTTACTATGTAGTCATATGAAAGTAATTCATATAAAGTAACTACATTAAAAATAAATTTATATTTCCTCTATAAATCAAATAAAGTTTGTTAATTTTTTTAAAAATTGATTTGCTAACTTGTAAAACTTTTTTTGTTTAAGTAAAACTTTGAGTTCAAGATTTTATTTTTTTATTACTTTTTTAATTTGTTTCTTTCAATTACAATTTAAATACATATATTTTTCACAACCTTTTCTTTTTTTTTAATTTTAATTAATTTTTTTCAATTTTTTTAAAATTTGTACCATTTTTCTAATAGATCATTTCGATGGATCATTAAAAACAACAAACAAAAACAATTCTATGTTATTTTACATTTTAATATATAGATTTGTAAGCTGCTCACTGTAATTAATATAAAGATTTATCAAAAAAATCGAAATTAATTTATAAAAAGTACGATACAGAAATTTTTGAAAGAAAAGGCATTTATTTATTTTCATTAAAACTTACAACATAACAACTGATTGAGACAAGTTTACTTTACAAAATTTTATCACTAACCCTGGGAGGTTTTCGTGTTTTTCCTCTCCATGTAATGCTAATGCGGATTTTAATTAACTATAACTACACTAATTAAAGTTTGCAGTGCAGAAATTTCTACTCAGAAAACTCTTCTCCATGAATGGCAAAAGAGGGTCAGGGAAGCGAAATTAAAATTACACATTGATTACATACTTTGTTCTATCAATATAAAAGAGCAAAAAATTGTGAATAAAAATTACATTACACACTTTTAATAGGAATTCGAAAAATTTCTCGTTATTAAATACTAAGATATTGCATAATTACTAGTTTTAATATATATTTTTAGAATATTGCTAAAAAAAGTTTTAAAAAGTGTATTAATTAGGAATTACAGATTAATGTTAAAGCAATAAAAAAAGACTAATAGTTTCAAAATCTAGTGAATCAATTAAGGAATTAGGTCTGAAAACATCAAAACCAGTTTGACTGTCTGAAGTAACAAAGAGAAACTTAACTCTAAGTATTACAACTTATTTTTATTTTTTAATATATCGTGGATGAAATTTCGTGGTGTTTATAATAATCACATTTCTCATTCTTTCTATTTCATCTGGCAATCAAACTGGTTTCAATATTTTCAGTGTAGCGTTCCTAAGCAGCGGTTCATTATATTTTGATACCGTTTTTATTTTTCTCTCGTGAATATTAATTATGTCCACTAATGTTCTTTTACTTCCTTTTTTTTAAGAATTTTACAATACATGGGTATATTTTCATATTTTTCTTCATTTACTGATTTAAATAAAATTTTCATAATACTTAGTGTTCTTGTGTATGTACATTAAAGCCCTAAACACAGGGCTAAGTGCTTGTTCACGTTTGGATGATGTGTGCTCTTGTGTACTAGCTATTTTTTTTTTTTTTTTTTTTTTTTCCTTACCGTGGAAAAACAAACTATCCCAGCTATTGGAGTAATTGAAACTATTTATGGAATGGAAAAATTGCAACCTTTTAAATTTTTATAATGTAAATGTTTTTTTAAACCTACAAATGAGTGTACGATATATATATATATATTTTTAAAAAGGAAAACTGCAGTTTTGTGATGCTTTATAGTATATTGGAATATCTTTACGTCATTATCTCGATTTTAATTAATCTCACTTTATTCAGAAACTAATTTTTTTTTATTCTGAAACATCTTTAAAAAACAAGGAAAAAAGTTTAAAAAAAAGGGGGAATAATGTATTTAAAAAATAAATTCCACTCTCAAAATGAATAAAAACAAGAAAAAGTATTACTACTAAATAAATAAAATGTATGTAGAATGAACGAATTATCAGCAAATATAATTTCCATAATAAATTACAAGCTTATAAAAGCTCCCCATATCAGTTCTTCAAAAGGACAGAGAGAGAAAAAGATTTTCAAAAGAGTTGAACAGAGTAAAAGTATTTGGGAGGGAGGGAGTAAGACCAAGACCACCTACGGAGAAGATTAGACCGCAATCCTCTCTTGGAGAATGAACTTGGGGGTGGAAGTTGCCTTTCTCCCTTACTCAAAGGTAGAAAGTGACTTGAGTTTCAAAGGCAATATTACAAAAAGTAATAAAGATAAAAAAAAATTGACCTACATTTTCGTGGATAGGAAAGATTGAAAAAATTATTAGTATTTTTTTAAAATTGATCACTCCGATTCTTAAACAAGAAAAATTGATTCAAAGTATGACAAGCCCGCCATAGACTTTACATGTTAAAAGCAGAATTGAGGAGTCTGCTTGGTGCAACACTTTTCTCCCGGCAACCACGATTGGGGACCCGACCTTCTGATCATATGAGCTCGCCCCGTGCTCTTTGTTCGCCAAGGGTCCGACGATAGCTCAGTTTCACAAAATATTTCACTAAAAAAAATAAGTTCTCAAAAATTCTCAAATGAGCGGACTGTAATTATTAATCACAATATTTTATTCACATAACTCATTTTCTCCCATCCGAGCTCTTCGGATTCATAACACACACTGAATTTTCACAGATGGCGCTTCTGGCGTCAACATGTTGCGTTAAATGCAAAGGAAAACCACGAAAAAGTCTTTTTTAGATAACTGAACAATAATAAGATTACAGCTAAATGTTGATTATCGCAATGAATTATTTTTTTAACCATTAATTTTCTTATCATCCTTGACAGACAATTTGTCATCTTAGTGGATGTTGTGAAATATTTTTCTTATATTTTTAACTTTTAACACGACCCAGAAATCAAAGTAACTTGCAATTTAAATATTGCAGTAAAATCATGTTTATAAAAGCTTTTGTAGTAACCTATATATTGTTTAAAATTAAATTAAAATTTAGACAAATCAAATGGGTCCGACGATAGCTCAGTTTCACAAAATATTTCACTAAAAAAAATAAGTTCTCAAAAATTCTCAAATGAGCGGACTGTAATTATTAATCACAATATTTTATTCACATAACTCATTTTCTCCCATCCGAGCTCTTCGGATTCATAACACACACTGAATTTTCACAGATGGCGCTTCTGGCGTCAACATGTTGCGTTAAATGCAAAGGAAAACCACGAAAAAGTCTTTTTTAGATAACTGAACAATAATAAGATTACAGCTAAATGTTCATTATCGCAATGAATTATTTTTTTAACCATTAATTTTCTTATCATCCTTGACAGACAATTTGTCATCTTAGTGGATGTTGTGAAATATTTTTCTTATATTTTTAACTTTTAACACGACCCAGAAATCAAAGTAACTTGCAATTTAAATATTGCAGTAAAATCATGTTTATAAAAGCTTTTGTAGTAACCTATATATTGTTTAAAATTAAATTAAAATTTAGACAAATCAAATGGGTCCGACGATAGCTCAGTTTCACAAAATATTTCACTAAAAAAAATAAGTTCTCAAAAATTCTCAAATGAGCGGACTGTAATTATTAATCACAATATTTTATTCACATAACTCATTTTCTCCCATCCGAGCTCTTCGGATTCATAACACACACTGAATTTTCACAGATGGCGCTTCTGGCGTCAACATGTTGCGTTAAATGCAAAGGAAAACCACGAAAAAGTCTTTTTTAGATAACTGAACAATAATAAGATTACAGCTAAATGTTCATTATCGCAATGAATTATTTTTTTAACCATTAATTTTCTTATCATCCTTGACAGACAATTTGTCATCTTAGTGGATGTTGTGAAATATTTTTCTTATATTTTTAACTTTTAACACGACCCAGAAATCAAAGTAACTTGCAATTTAAATATTGCAGTAAAATCATGTTTATAAAAGCTTTTGTAGTAACCTATATATTATTAAAAATTAAATTAAAATTTAGACAAATCAAATATTGCAAAGGAAAACCACGAAAAAGTCTTTTTAGATAACTGAACAATAATAAGATTACAGCTAAATGTTCATGATCGCAATGAATTATTTTTTTAACCATTAATTTTTTTATCATCCTTGACAGACAATTTGTCATCATAATAGATGTTGTGAAATACTTTTCTTATATTTTTAACTTTTAACACGACCCAGAAATCAAAGTAACTTGCAATTTAAATATCACAGTAAAATCATGTTTATAAAAGCTTTTGTAGTAGCCTATATATTATTTAAAATTAAATTTAAATTTAGACAAATCAAATGTTGCGTTAAATGCAAAGGAAAACCACGAGATTTGAAAGATTTTTTGAATGAAAATAATTAGAATTTCCATTACACACAAATGAAAACCAAGAAAACGTTTTGCTAGCAAACTAACTGAACGCTAACAGGCAATAATGAGACTATACAATTATTACAGTCACTGAAAAAAATAGCTGGGCACCGTGACCCTTGCAAAATAATTTTAAAAACGCAAAACGACAAAATGAAATGCATAAGTCTCGATTCTCACTGCTCTGTCGCGACGCTGTTTTTTGAAATGTTCCCACTGCCTTGTCGTGACGCATATTTTAGTGGATGTGTGACGATGAAATGACCAATTTTGGCCAGTAAACTTACAAAAAAAAAACTGGTGAGCCTCCGCAGAAGCCATTTCAAAACATAAACAATTGATTTCAATGTGTGTACCCAATGTTGGCGAGCCAAACAAACCAGAGAGCCTCCGCAGAAGCCATTTCAAAACAAAAACAATTGATTTCAATGTGTGTGTTCTCAAGTGTTTTGCGCCACAACGCCCAATGTTACCATCGTGTGTATCTTAAAAAAATGGGACGAGTCCCCAAATAGGGGGACTCGTCCCATTTTTAAAAAAAAAATCGCTTTGACATAGAGTTAAATTTCGATGGTTTGTCGGCAAAGGGGGCAAGTCTTTTGACTGCTAGTACGCATCCAATCGACCAGACATTTTTCATGAAATTCATGCTGGCAACGAGTACGATGAGGCATTTCCATCATCTCTTCCAAGCAAATCGGGCAGGTCTCGGGTGGGGCGTAATACCAATTCTCGAAAGGTAACGAAAAGAGGAAATTGCGAATTTCGCTGGCTAGGCGAATCCGTAAAGCCTCTGTCACGTGATATCCTTTCGAGAACCACTCACTGACAATCGTAGTCAGCCATCGCATTCCAAAGCTATTAAAAGTCACGAAAGCTGGGCTCACATGACTCAAATCAGTTTGGAGACGCAACTCTTGATCGATAAATCTCTTAAAGACGCCTCTCACCCGCCTCACATTGGAATAGCCATCTGGGTCGAGGAATCGAAGCACTGGATGCGCCTCGTCCCCCAATTCCACGACCTCTGGCTCTCCCATCAACAGCACCTCCCGAGGAAAAGCAAAAGATGGAAATGCCTGATCCGGTGTCAGGGGAAGCAAATTTCTCACAATGAAATGATTTGCCATCTCGAAATGACTCTATATCAAAATATAACATTTTCCTCGGCGTGCAAGCCCTTTTATAGACACACAGAGGGCGCTGAGGCATTTTCAAGATGCCCTGTGACAAAACATCAGGATGTCACCGGATGCATTTCCAGGAAGTCGTGCGACAAAACACATCCGCCAGATGCAGTTTTGGAATCTCGTGTGACAAATGACCGGATGCGCTTCCAAGAAATGGAGCGACACAACACATCCACCAGATTTACTTTTAGGATGTCACCGGATGTGCTTCCAGGAAGTCGTGCGACAAAACACATCCGCCCGATGCAGTTTTAGGATGTCACTGGATGCATTTCCAGGAAATTGTTCAACAAAACACATTCCCCAAATACACTTTTAGGATGTCACCGGATGCATTTCCAAGAAGTCGTTCGACAAAACACATCCGCCCGATGCAGTTTTAGGACATCACCGGATGCATTTCCAGGAAATGGTTCGACAAACACATCCACCCAAATACACTTTCAGGATATCACGTGACAGGACATTTGTTTGAAACAACGTCATCACCGGATCCAGAGGATGTGGCCATATCACCCAACCCAGGATATTTTGAAATCTTTGTGAGGGTTGCGTCACGTGGATCATTTGAAATGGCCTGGCTCTCAAATCCTGGGGCTGGGGGTTTGCGAGTTGAATTGAATTCCAAGGTCATTGGCCCAATTACATTCTGGCGATGCGCTGAGAGTGTGTCGAGACTCGAGGCTTGGCTCCAACGCTCAGCTTAAAAAAACTAAACCGGAAGTGGGCGTGGCCAAACGTCAACGACTGCTTATGATAACGACCACCCAAAAAGTTGCGTTTCGAAAATTTCAAATTTCGTCTCGAGAAAATTTTTGCTCGACTCAAAATCTCAGGACGAGTGAAAAAATTTTTTTAAACCGGAAGTGGGCAAAGGTCAAACGTCAACAACTGCTTATGATAACGACCACCCAAAAGTTGCGTTTCGAAAATTTCAAATTCTGTCTCGAAAAAATATTTTGCTCGACTCAAAATCTCCGGACGAGTGAAAAAAAAAATAGTGTTACTATATAGAGACATAAAATCTCGCTCGTATATGCTTCACGTTTTGGGACAGAATATGAGCGTTTTCAAAAATGTCATTTTTTTTAAAAAATATCCTTTTCTTTAAAAAACACTCCAACCCAACTCTAATGTGTACCTTTTTTTTCTTTTCTTTTTTTTGAAAGAAATGCTTTAAATAAGGGAGCGTCGAGTTGCTTGATTCAGTTGTTTGAACTTTGTTTTTCAAGCTCGATCCTCGAGAATGAGCTTGAAAGCTTTGCAAAAGAAATTGGGTTCTTCTTACCGGAGGTGGAAGAAAAAGGATATCGAATGTCCGATTTGCTCTGACAAAGTAACGCTGGAAGAGTATATAAAGAATCATGCAAAATCCAAACATGATCTCAATGAAAAAACTGATTGCATTTTTTGTGGAATACACACATTTTGCGCGAGTCCGGAAGCAAACAACAACCACATTGAAAAATGCTTTATCCGTCTCAGAAAAAACAATCGAAAAAACAAAAAAGTTTGCATTCTCCAATCGAACGACGCGCCCATAGCTGCTGAAACCAGTGCCACCTCTGAAATGGATTCTCTCGAAAGCTCCATTCTCAGATTATGTGACTGCGCTCCATTTGATCCCTCGTTACTTTATCGTCGACTCAACCATCGAGACATGGAGAAGGAGGCGCAACAGGCTGGATTTTACGAAAACTACCCGGGTGACTTTCAAGAGTTGACAGACACGGGATCGTATGCCGCGTTTGATGAAGAGAGCAATTTGGGTCGTGAGCCCTTGGCCCTGTTTCGAATGTATTTTTCCGGCAATTGGACACTCTATCACGTTTTTATTCGATCGTATGCCTTTTCCAGTTTCAAGACTCACATGTCTGCTGCCTTTGACGCCAGTGCAATGGTCGTGTCGTCCTTTTGGTGTTTGTGCGACGGTTGCTCGGAAGCCCAACCCGATGCCATTGCGTGTGATAAACTCCATCGCCACATGATTGTGGCCGTGCGAGATCGAGATGCCTACCTCAACGCTTGGATGCACATCCGCGTGACGTTTGAATCCGAGCGCAATTGCAAAGGCCACAAACGGATCGTGTCGGCCATGCATTTGGCCAATACCATCAACTACGTATCGAGCGAAAAAGCAGCTCAAAGTTCTGGATCCAAGCGACCGGGCGGCATGAAGCGAGGACATTTTTACATCAATCGCCCGCTGCACCCGCATGCCGTCTGTTCCATGGTCTTGTTGTGGCCGACGGGCTCCACGGAATTGATCCAGCAAAAGCTTCGCGATCGTGTGGTCCTGGATTGGAAAACGGAAACCTACTGGTCGTCCGGTGTGAAAAAATGCCAGGTTCGCGTGCTCGACGCCATGCCAGAGCTTCGAGATTGTGCTGCTTCATTGCGATGGGATAACGAACCGCATCCCGACGGAGAACACAAATTGTACTAACTCCGCTCCATGGGGGTCTCATGGATCCGGGTCCAATCAAAAAATTTTACTCATCGAGACGAATCTATGAATACCCCACATGATATATTTTGTTTGAAAGTCTTTGTGTAAAAATCTAACTCTGCTCCATGGGGGGTCTCATGGACCCGGGTCCAATCAAAAAATTTTACTCATCGAGGCGAATCAATCGATACCCCACACGATATACTTTGCTTGAATTTTAAAAAATGTTTCATGGGGGGTCCATTCGACCCGGGGGCCATCAAAAAATTTTACTCATCGAGACGAATCGATCGATACCCCACATGACATATTTTGATTAATAATCTTTAATTAAAAATCAATCTCCGCTCCATGGGGGGTTTAATGGACCCGGGTCCAATCAAAATATTTTACTCATCGAGACGAATCGATCGATACCCCACATGATATATTTTGTTTGAAAGTCTTTGATTAAAAATCTAACTCCGCTCCATGGGGGGTCTCATGGACCCGGGTCCATTCAAAAAATTTTACTCATCGAGACGAATCTATGGATACCCCACATGATATATTTTGATAGAAACTCTTTGCTGTAAAATCTAACTCCGCTCCATGGGGGGTCTCGCGGACCCGGGTCCAATCAAAATATTTTACTCATCAAGACGAATCTATCGATACCTCACACGATATATTTTGCTAAAAAGTCTTTACTGGAAAATCTAACTCCGCTTCATGGGGGGTCTCGTGAACCCGGGTCCAATCAAAAAATTTTTTACTCATCGAGACGAATCGATCGATACCCCACATGACATATTTTGATTAATAATATTTAATTAAAAATCAATCTCCGCTCCATGGGAAGTCTCATCGACCCGAGGGCCTTCAAAATTTTTTACTCATCGAGACGATTCGATCGATACCCCACATGATATATTTTATTTAAATTTTAAAAATTGTCCCATGGGGGGTCTCACGGACCCGGGGGCCATCAAAATTTTTTAATCATCGAGACGAATCGATCGATACCCCACATGACATATATTGATTAATAGACTTTAATTGAAAATCAATCTCCGTTCCATGGGGGGTCTCATCGACCCCGGGGCCATCAAAATTTCAAGCTAATCGAGACGAATCGATCGATATCCCACATGATATACTTTGCTTGAATTTTAAAAAAATGTTCATGGGGGGTCTCATCGACCCGGGACCATCAAATTTGTTGAGTCTGTCAAAATCTGTAAGTCGCTTCTGATTGGTTCAAACTTTTGGAAATTGGGTTTAAAAAGCGCTCACTCTCCGTTGGAAATCAGTCGCAGCCTCATTTTCGTTTCACATTTTCGTTACATTTTTCGTTTCATTTTCGTTTTTTTCGTTACACATTTTCGTTTCTCAATTGATCCTGAGCACTCACAGATGACGGACGTGTTTCTCCTTCGTGAGCGGAAGTAATTTTGTGACGTCGGCATTTCCATTCACCGTGAATCCTCCCGGTTTATTCGGCGATAGCGACACTGATGACGGTACATATTTCTGCTTATTGAGCGTGTATTCCCGCTCGGATTATCTTATTATAGTGCAATTTTCATCAAGACTACATCCCAGAACAAGTGAGTTATGCAAATTTATTACTGAACTGTGTAATTTACTGTATATTTATCTCAAATTCTTTCCATGAACTGAACTTAAGACTAGAAAGTGGGCGTTTCACGCCAATGTGTAACGCTTGTGTTTTACTATTTTTCAATTCTGAATTTATGCAGCGGCGACTTATATCCGCCAGGAAAGCTGCCTAATTCTTTACATACCTGTTGTAAAGTGAGAATACTCCTCACAACCATCAACACAAATAAAAAAAGGCCCTTTTTAGGGCCATCAAATACCAAACTCTACAAATAATCCAGACTCCGAGATGGAAACCAACAACGAGCCCAAATGGGTTTACGATGACCTCCCACTGAATATTCGACTGCTATGCACTCCACTGGACGTATGTGACGCTGCCAAAATGGACATGACAGCCTTAAAAGATGAGAGATTTCATAATATCCACCAGTCAAAATGGATTAGAAACTGGCAACTTCAACATGTTGAAACACTCATGAACTTCCAGAATGATCGAGAAAACTCAGGCTACGACGACATCGAGATGATGGAGTTAAACACTAAAATTGCCAAAGCAAATGCTAAAGTGATCTACCTTGACGGTAAGTCAAAATTTTACTATTGGTGTACTAAAAACTTTGACAATGTTTATAACCGAAATCATCCTCTTTATGTTAAGAAAAATAGCGACAACGATAAGGCAAAAGTAACAAATGACTTTAACATCTCTGATTCACATGAATACGACACGTTCGACTCCGGCAACGATGATATTGCCCAAAGTGGAGGCGAAGTTAACATTAACATAGTAAGAAGTGCCATTCAAAGTGCACAATACAAAACCAGCCCCATGCGAAAAGACAGCAACTTCCTAGACATCCCAGCTTCAACCAGCTTTGCCCGCGGTAGCCAGGAGATTGCTAGCGGCAATAACGTCACTAGTCATATAACTCCGACCGGGAAAAAACTTAGGAAAATTAAAGCCAAAAAGTCTAAAAAGAAAAAAGTAGGACCAAAAGTCCCATCCCAAACGATAGAAATGGTCTCTAGCTCCGAATCGGAGAATGAAATGGACACAAAAATTACCCCAAATAACAAAAAACGCGAGCTCAGTAGTGAGCTTTCTGATAACAATCAAAGCAAAGGCACAGCGGCTCAAAACAGGTACTTGGATCACCGCGCCAAGATTTTAAGAGAGGCCAAAAAGACCAAAAGAGTTAGAGACTTAAACACTAACAAAAATGCTGAAACACCTATAAAAGACAAAATTGCCCCAATAATCATTAAAACTAACAATAATATTCGGGCCCTATGCAATGCTATATATAAAGTTATAGCGAAAGAATATATACAATTTAAGGTGTCCGGCGAAGACATCAAAGCGTATGTAAATACGACAGAGAATCACAGAATCCTTACCAAATTCCTTAACGACTGTAAGATAGATTATGTATTAATTCCGCAATTTAATGAAAGACCATTCAAAATCGCAGTTAAGGGTGTCCCTATAAGCACTCCCCTGCAAGAGGTAGAAGATGACTTAACCTTCCTAAACTTCACAGTAAGGAAAGTTAATCAACTAAAAAGGTCCTCAGACCAATCGCCCCTACCAATTTTCCAAGTTCATCTTGAAAAAACAGATAATATTGAGGAAATTTACAATATCACAGAGCTTTGCTGTGTTCAAGTAACAATTGAACCATTTAGAGCCAGGGACAAACCCCAGCAGTGTTACAACTGCCAGGGGTGGAACCATAGCTCCAGCAACTGCCATGTAAAAACAAAATGTGTCAAATGTGCTGGTCCCCATCCCACGAGGGAATGCACAAAAAGATACGAAGAGCCGACCAGGTGTGCTAATTGCGGTGGGCCACACACCGCAAACTACTCAAAGTGTCCAAAAGCCCCTAAAAAACTAAATAAAAAAATAACCAAAACTTTCGAATCAAATAACCATCCAAAAACTTTCCTAGCAAAGAGAACGTCTCCTGAATTGAGTTATGCCAGAGCCGCAACTAACAACTCCAAAAGCTACGAAAATTCAATACCCAGGGCAAACGAGTATAAAGGCCTTAACGCCGAAGTAAAGCCCTAGATCAAATTTCAGAGTTGGTAAGATTTGTTAAAAATCGGGAAAAAATTTTTAGTCAAGACCTAAAAACAATTAATGAAAATATAGAAAAAACAGAAAACCCCCTTAATCAACTCTTCACCCTAATGAATCAATTCTTCAGAAATAGTAACAAAGGAAACAACAACAACAATAATGCAACCAACGAATAAAAATAATACTACTGTATGTCACTGGAACGCAGGCGGACTTAAACCTAAATTAAATGATCTCAAACTTTTTTGCCAACAACATAGTCCCGACATCCTGCTTTTACAAGAAACAAAACTCAAAATTAACGATCCTATCAATATATCAAACTATGCTTTTTACCATACCCCCAGAACTAATAGCAGAAGAGGTCAGTACGGAGGTACCGGAATCCTAATAAAAAATTTCATTCCCCACAGACAGATTTTCCTTCCAACCCTCAAAGTATGTGAAGCTACTGCAATTAAAATCCATATTAACAATAATAACTATCTCCTTGTTTCTATTTACATTAAACCAAGAGCGGACACCACCTTCACCCTCGATATCGAAAATATTTTAAGCCTCAACAACAAAATCCTTTTTGCAGGTGACTTCAATTGCAAACACAGAGACTGGAACTGCCCAGCAGCCAATAAAAATGGCAAAAGGTTAAAAGATTTCATTAAAAAAGCTAAACTCCATTTATCATATCCAGATACCCCAACCAGATACAGTAAAAACTCGGCAAATACAATAGACTTTGCAATTCATAGAAACCTTAACTTTAAAATTATTTCCAATACGATCAACGAACTCTCCTCTGACCACAACCCAGTACTTATTAATTTAGACTTTCACCTTCCGCCCGAGCATAAAGAACCAAAAAATTTTACAGATTGGGAAAAATTTACTGATATACTTACCAATACTGAAACTAACTTCAATCCAATTAGTTCCAACTGTGAAATAGACGATATCATAGACAACCTCACAATAACAATTAAAACCGCTCATAAAAAATCCTCTAAAGAAATCAGAAATGCCAAAAATTACCTAATCCCAAAATATATTTTAGATATCATCAAAAGCAGAAACAGAGCGCGCAAAACATGGCAAAGAACCAGACATCCAATAGATAAACAAGATCTTAAAAATCTTAATAGCAAGGTCAAAGTAGAGGTTGACAAATTCCAGCAAGGGAAATGGGAGGGATATATCAAAACTCTAAACCCCAAAGATGGCTCAATTTGGCGAGCAGTGAATAAGTTTAGAAAAAAGAAAACATTTTACCCCCCTCTTATTGACGAACAGCAAAATAACAAAATCATATTTTCTACACAGGATAAAGTCAACCTGATTGCCGACAGCCTTAAAAATCAATTAAGCAACAACAAGAAAGTCCCGCGAGAAGTTCACTCAACCGTGCAAAACACTATTGATATTATCAATAGCCACCCTACTGAACACCAACCAGATATTATTTTACCGAGCGATGTCTTCACAGCTATTAAAAAACTCAAAAATAAAAAATCACCTGGCAAAGACTCTATTAACAACAGCATGATCAAAAAACTACCCATAAATATTATTTTCTACATTACACATATCATAAATGAAATTTTCAAACTCTGCTACTTCCCCAATAGCTGGAAAACGGCAGAGATTAGACCACTCCCCAAACCCGGTAAAGATCACTCAAAAGCGGCCAACTACCGACCAATCAGCCTCCTATCCTCTCTTAGTAAAATAGCCGAAGAAATCATCTTAAACAAAATCAGGAACCATTGTAAAATTCATAAAGTTATCACCCCGCAACAATTTGGCTTTCAGCCAAAATTATCCACTATTCATCAACTGCTGCGAATTACTGAACTCATTCATGAAGGCTTTCTTTTTAAAGAGCATACTGGTGCAATCTTTCTAGACTTGGAAAAAGCTTTTGACAAAGTTTGGATCGAAGGACTTATACACAAACTCTTCAAACACAATTTCCCGAAACCCCTTATTAAACTCATAAAATCATACCTAACCGATAGAAAATTCTTTGTCAAAATTAATAAGTCTACATCCATCATTCATAATATCAGCAGCGGAGTGCCTCAAGGCAGCAAGCTCGGTCCCGTCCTCTTCCTGCTTTACATAAATGACATACCTAAAGATCCAGAAGCAATTTTAGCCCTTTTTGTCGACGACACTGCCATTTTATCCCAACATAACTGTAAGACAACAATCTTCAGAATCCTCAACAACTACCTCATCCGAATTAAAAACTGGCTCAATGACTGGAAACTATCTCTGAATATTGACAAAACACAAGCCATACTTTTTTCCAAAAGCACCCTCCCCATCCCCGGTAATATAAAAATCGATAATCACAACATCCCATGGAAAAATAACATCATCTATCTAGGGATGGAACTAGATAAGAGGCTCACATTCAAGAACCATGCAGATAACGTTTCAAAGAAATTTAAAAAGATTAGAGCGGTCTTATTCCCCTTTTTCAATAGAAAATCTAAGCTCAACATTAAAAATAAACTTCTTCTGTATAAAACGATCCTTCGCCCAATAATTAGCTACGGCTGCCCAATCTATGGGGGAGTAGCAAAATCACACCTCAAAAAAATACAGACCCTTCAAAACACAACCCTCAGGTCAATAACCAATGCACCCTGGTACTACAGAAATAATAAAATCAGTCACGACCTCAAAGTAAAAAGCATCAATAATTTATTTCATAAACTCGCCACAAAATTTTATAACAATCTTCCCATTATTAATAATGTTGAAATTCAAAACCTTCCCATCTACGATTTCTACCAACACTCAAATAAATACAGACCCAGAACTGTGCTTAAACCTTGGCGAACAAAGAGCACGGGGCGAGCTCATATGATCAGAAGGTCGGGTCCCCAATCGTGGTTGCCGGGAGAAAAGTGTTGAACCAAGCAGACTCCTCAATTCTGCTTTTAACATGTAAAGTCTGTGGCGGGCTTGTCATACTTTGAATCGATTTTTCTTGTTTAAGAATCGGAGTGATCAATTTTAAAAAAATCCTAATAATTTTTTCAATCTTTCCTATCCACGAAAATGTAGGTAAATTTTTTTTATCTTCATTACTTTTTGTAATATTGCCTTTGAAACTCAAGTCACTTTCTACCTTTGAGTAAGGGAGGAAGGCAACTTCCACCCCCAAGCTCATTCTCCAAGAGACCGTAGGTGGTCTTGTTCCCTCCCTCCCAAATGCTTTTACTCTGTTCAAATCTTTTTCTCTCTCTGTCCTTTTGAAGAACTGATATGGGGAGCTTTTATAAGCTTGTAATTTATTATGGAAATTATATTCGCTGATAATTCGTTCATTCTACATGCATTTTATTTATTTAGTAGTAATAATTTTTCATGCTTTTATTCATTTTGAGAGTGGAATTTATTTTTTAAATACATTATTCCCCCTTTTTTTTAAAAACTTTTCCCCTTGTTTTTTAAAGATGTTTCAGAATTAAAAAATTTAGCTTCTGAATAAAGTGCGATTAATTAAAATCGAGACAATGACGTAAAGATCTTCCAATATACTATAAAGCATCACAAAACTGCAGTTTTCCTTTTTAATATATATATATATACATATATATATATATATACATATATATATATATATATACATATATATATATATACATATATATATATATATATATATATATATATATATATATATATATATATAATATATATATATATATATATATATATATATATATATATATATATATATATATAATATATATATATATATATATATATATATATATATATATATATATCGTACACTCATTTGTAGGTTTGAAAAAACATTTACATTATAAAAATTTAAAAGGTTGCAATTTTTCCATTCCATAAATAGTTTTAATTACTCCAATAGCTGGGATAGTTTGTTTTTCCACGGTAAGGAAAAAAAATAGCTAGTACACAAGAGCACACATCATCCAAACGTGAACAAGCTCTTAGCCCTGTGTTTAGGGCTTTAATGTACATACACAAGAACACTAATAAGTATTATGAAAATTTTATTTAAATCAGTAAATGAAGAAAAATATGAAAATATACGCATGTATTGTAAAATTCTTAAAAAAAGGAAATAAAAGAACATTAGTGGACATAATTAATGTTCACGAGAGAAAAATACAAACGGTATCAAAATATAATGAACCGCTGCTTAGGAACGCAACACTGAAAATATTGAAACCAGTTTGATTGCCAGATGAAATAGAAAGAATGTGATTATTATAAACACCACGAAATTTCATCACGATAAATTAAAAAATAAAAATAAGTTGTAATACTTAGAGTTAAGCTTCTCTTTGTTACTTCAGGCAGTCAAACTGGTTTTGATGTTTTCAGACCTGATTCCTTAGTTGATTCACTAGATTTTGAAACTATTAGTCTTTTTTTATTGCTTTAACATTAATCTGTAATTCCTAATTAATACACTTTTTAAAACTTTTTTAGCAATATTCTAAAAACATATATTAAAACTAGTAATTATGCAATATCTTATGCATTTAATAACGAGAAATTTTTCCGAATTCATATTAAAAGTGTGCAATGTAATTTTTATTCACAATTTTTCGCTCTTTTATATTGATAGAACAAAGTATGTAGTCTTTATATTAATTACATCTTTATATTAAATACAGTGAGCAGCTTCACAAATCTATAAATTAAAATGTAAAACAACATAGAATTGTTTTAGTTTGTTGCTTTTAATGACCCATCGAAATGATCTATTAGAAAAATAAATTTAAACTGCTACTTCAGCTTATTAGTCGAAAATGTTATAATTTATTTTTACGACAGAAATGATGGTGCAATCTTTAAAAAAATTGAAAAAAATTAATTAAAATTAAAAAAAAAAAAAGGTCGTGAAAAATATATGTATTTGAATTGTAAATGAAAGAAGCAAATTAAAAAAGCATTAAAAAAATAAAATCTTGAACTCAAGGTTTTACTTTAACATAAAAAGTTTAAAAATTAGCAAATCAATTTTTAAAAAAATTAACAAACTTTATTTGATTTATAGAGAAAATATAAATATATTTTTAATGTAGTTACTTTATATGAATTACTTTCATATGACTACATAGTAAAATTTTATAAATTTAAATACTCTGGTTATTATTAGTTCTCTAAATAATCAAATCAAAATAATAAATAATTCAAGATATAATTAGAAAAAGTGCATGTTAAATAAAATGATAAAACCATTTTGAAAATAAATAAAGCCGTTTTAGAGTTTAAAAAAATTATTTTCTTAGAAGGAGAAAAAGCATAATGTAGAGTGAGTCTCTTCTGATATCCTTTGAAAGCTAGTTGACCCCCGCAGGTTGCAATTCCCCCTTTTCTGTGACAGTGGTTAGTCGATTAGTTTCAGATTACTTAACACCCCAGAAAGTACACGCACCCCCACCAAAAATGTAGGGGAGACAGTGGAACGGGTTTTGGAGGTGCTATATTTTTCGTCCCTATTCGAGGCGAACTCTCACTGAAGGTTAGAAGGGAAATGAAAAGGCCTTCTCACTTATTCTTTGGCCAAGGCTTAAACTTATCCCTCCTGACTAAACTCTTCTCGCCACGTTTTATATCATTTATTTACCATTATGTTTTTCTATTTCAAGTAGAATACTTCACCTGGAGCAAGAAAAATCTTGTTTTTTTTCTCTGAACCTATACTTCATTTCAAAACAATGATATATCAGCCTTTCACACCAGATGGAAGCACATTACGGCTAGTGGAATTGCTCACAAATTTGTCAACAGAGGACGCCACGAAACGGCAAGAAATTGAATGATGACGAGAGCTCTTCTCTGATTTTTCCTAAAAGAAGATACGAATGTATCACATCCAGCATTAATTATTCCAGATATTCTAAAATGTTTGTACGCTTTTATACAAAAGATGTTTTTCATTTCCCCCTGTAAAAATAGCCCCATCATCCTCATTGTAAATATGCTTCTTCAACTATCAACTTTTTGTAATCCCCCTGTATAATATTCCATTTGCTGTAAATAAACGGGTGGTCAGGAATAATTACTCCAAAACCGTGCTGAATCAACGAGACTCATTACGACTTACCACAGGCCAGCAGGGTCATAGGATCTTGGAACTAATTTTAACTTTTTTTTTCTCAAATTTCATAAATTTTCACCAAATTCACATCATTCTTCCCTTCTTCAAACTTCACGTTTAGCTCTCATCTCAAGCAACTTTATCGATTTAGGCAAATAAATTTTTATACTGGGGATAAGCACTTAGTGCAGGCGCCCCGTCAACTTAAATGTAGTTCCAGTTCCAGTCGCGACTCCACCTTGTGATATGTGCCTTGCCGAAAGACTCTGCCGTACTATTTGCCGGGATGATCTGCAGCATTTGCCGTCGACCAGGAGCAATTGTAGACACGTCTTTACTCGAGGAAGCAGTTTTGGAAAATGATATGGATAGCAAAATACATTGTGAACTTTAAAACTCTGGATGAGGTGTGAAGAGCCAGCGCTGGAGCTTTTAAACCCAATTTCTAAAAAAAAAAAAAAAAAAATTCGCTTCCGATTGGTTCAAAGTTTTGGAAATTGGGTTTAAAAAGCGCTCACTCTCCGTTGGAAATCAGTCGCAGCCGCGACTCCATCTTGTGAAGATGTGCCTCTCCAAAAGACTTGTGATGTGCCTTGCCGATGCCTGCCGACTACCATGCCGTGACTCTGCCGTACTATTTGCCGGGATGATCTGCAGCATTTGCCGTCGACCAGGAGCAATTGTAGACACGTCTTTACTCGAGGAAGCAGTTTTGGAAAATGATATGGATAGCCATGCCTTGACTTACCGAAGCTGTGATTTTTTTTTCCGAATTTTTATTTATTTATTTTTTTTTTGACAGGTTGTGTTTAAAAACTCCGGCAAAACCTGGGATCCTCACTGTATCGACCAGTGCTTGGAGGTCTTTACAGTCATCTCGTTACGATGGATGAGTCTACAGCTGAATATGATTGTGCTCAGGGACCGCTGCTCTCTTTCCTATGCCTTTTACCTTTTTGTGTTATTTTCCAACATTGTCTGCGACTAGCCTGGCCAACTGGAAGTGGATAATGTCTTTCTCTCTGCATGACGCTTATTTTTTTGCTTTTCCGATAAAACAATCATATTGAGCTGTTCCTTATTGGAAAAAATTCCCGGTATAAAAAAATTTATACCGGCTTATGAAACACCGGTTCCGGTATGATACTGGATCCGGTATTATATCGGACCCAGTATCATACCGGAACCGGTGTTTCATAAGCCGGTATCAAATGGATCCCGGTATGATACCGGAACCAGTATCATACCGGAACCGGTGTTTCATAAGCCGGTATAAAATGGTTCCCGGTATGATACCGGAACCAGTATCATACCGGAACCGGTGTTTCATAAGCCGGTATAAAATTTATTCCAGTATGATACCGGAACCAGTATCATACCGGAACCGGTGTTTCATAAGCCGGTATAAAAATTTTTCCGGTATGATACCGGAACCAGTAACATACCGGGACCGGTGTTTCAGAACCCAGTATACTGGGATGGTGTAATGGTTTATTTTGAACACAAGTATAGTGAGGTACTACAATTTGATACAGGAAGGTTAGTAAACTGCTCTGAATTAGAAAATAAAACATTAATACAATTGTGTAAATAAATAAAGTCACCTGGTTTATACAGGGAAATAAAACACTGACCTCAATTCACACTTTGTCAAAAGCTATAGCTTGCATTATGTTTATAAAAATCAAATAAACTGTTTTATTTTTTGAACTTCTTCACAGTTAATGAAATTTTTTTAACAATTAATTAATATATTAGAAATAATTGTCAATAATATTTGATTCTAAAATACTACACAAAAACTGTTTTGCAGCAACATTAAAAAAAGTTTAAATGCATTCTTCAGATTTTATGAAAATTGATTGAGGATTAGAAATATTATGTAATGAATAGCCAAAAACCAGACTAAAATAAGTCAAAATCTTAATTCTAACTTTTTTTTCATATCTTTCGAACTGACAAAATAAATTTTGAAAATTAAGCCACGGAAATGTTTGACAAATGCAAATTCACATGCACAATAAGGAGACCATGTTAAGTGTATATATCTATAGATATTAATTTAAACAATCTAATTATAAAATTATGATTTCATTTAAATCAATTAACTTTGGTTTATATTTAAGTAATTGATAAATAGAATGGAATACAAATAACACATATACCAAATAATGTTTGAAATGCCGCTAAAAATATTTAAAATCAATCTAATTTGACATTGTTCGTTTACTTTGAAATCGGACATTGTAAAATATAATTATATAGTTATGTTACATCTTGACTTGCTTGCTACTATAGATTTAAATACAAACCATTTTAATTTTAGATATATTTGATATTTAAATTATAGTTAACTTTAATCATTAAAACATAATAGTGGTTAGAGTAGTAATAATAGCTACAAATAAAAGCTCAAATGACACAAGTTATTAACTAATATAAATAAAAAATTTGAATTATTTTACTCTGTCATTCTATTGACATTTTTCTTAAGATTCCTTGACTTAAAGCACAATTTGTTATACTCATTTTCTATTTGAAGTATTTAATTTTTATGATAATTTACTTATCACGTAATATCTGAAAATTAAATTAGGAAAAAAAGTTATCGCCTACAAAAATTAAATCTCAAGAGCGAATTATTTATATAGCGACACAAGTTCATAAAGCATAAATTTTCAAAGGCTTTTCTTATCTCATAATTGGTGTGAACTCAACAAGATATAATTAATATAATAATAAATATATATATATTGAATAAAAACACACAACACAATATTAAAACTTTTAAACATTGAATATGACATAATTTAAACTCTGACTTCAATAAGATATAAGAATTACACAATTACTAAATTGATATAAACATTACCATAACAGCCTAAAAAATATTAATCTTTTTATAATCAAATGAAATCAATTTTGTCATATTTTAGTAGTTCTTATGACGTGAAGCGACTGAAAAGCACTTTTAGTACACTTGTGTGCAAATTCAAAAAGTTGATTGAATCGCTTAGTTTAAATATGATATCTCTCCCTTGCTGTGATTCATTTTTATTTTCTACAAACACATCTGTCGCTTGCAGGCCTTAGCTGTGTCAAATATGCACTTTCTAACAGTCAATTTTCAAGTCTCTTCGACGTCACCTAACCATCTATTTGGAGGTTGTTTGGTTGTGCAGGATCCCTCAGACTTTTCTTTAATGTCTATCTCTTAGAATTATCTTTCTAACTTCACCAAATAAGAGCCAATGTTTCCACTTAGAGCTCCTAATATAAACAAAATTTGAATTAACAGAATGTGTAGACTAAACAACAATTTCAAAAAATCTCATTTTTAACATTGTATGCCTTATCTTTTAATATTATGCTTTATCTATTTATGCTAAATTTTAGATTACAATGTTGATTAAGTTAATATTTCAGATTGCAGTGTTAATTCCATTAGACATTTGTATACTTTTTCCTAACTATTAAATTGACAACAAAAATTATTAAATGAATAAAAATAGTAAAGAATTTTAAAAAGCTTTCAACTTTTTTCACATCATATTAATAAATAAATAGACAATGAAAAATGCTATAAATGACAGTTAATTAAGGTTATATTAACTAAAAGCTTAATTATGTTAAATTTTTCATATGATTATGATAAATTTTACCATGACACAAATAGGATGCAGATTTTTCAGCTCATATGACTTGATTAAAATTGGTAAAGCATTATGCTTATTATTTCTTTTTAATAATAATAATATTTATATCAATAGGGTACTACATTTACTCCAATTTTTAATAAACTTTTATGCATTTTAAAAACTCAGAAACTAGCTGTTAGAGATGTAAATAACTTAGACAAAGACCCAGAATGCCAAAAAAACAGATTTCATACATTCAATTCTTACAAAATTAAAATAAAATATGTACGCATATTAATAAGGTTACGAATATTCGGGCAACTGTTCAATCATACATTTTTTTAAAAATTCATTGTCTACAGTAACATACGCAACACATACAAAAAGTTAGACTCAATATTTAATCTTATTATTAAGATCTTGAAACATAATACCATAGAAATTTGATACTATTTTAATAAGATTAAATTAAACCTTACTTTGGTTCAAAATAAGTATATACAGTTACAGTTAAATATTATCTAAAATTTCAAACAATGTATGATGTTAATTTACAGATCAGCTATTGTAATACACAGACTGTAAATAAATAAAAGATTAAAATAAATTATTTATAATTAAGAATAAACAATTATCCAAATTATATAGTCTAACTTATACAGTAAAATAATTTTTCAGAATAACTATTAAGTATGAGAAATACAATTGCAAATTGCAATTATTATTTTTGTAATTTGAAAGAGATTTCTAATAAAGGGAAGTTAATGTCTAACATAGGTATCATAGGCTCATACTACCCACTTCTTGTTGACAACACAAAAGAATTCACACACGCCCACATCATGAAAGCACATTACCAACCAACTTTTTAGAGTGACTCTATGCAAAAATTTAAGTATGGATGATCTGAAGTAACTTTTGACCATTTTAGTTTCAGTACAAAAATTTTTAAACAGTTCAGCTTATAACTTTGTCAAAAGGTTAACAATTAAATTCATTATCATGCAAAGCATATTCAAGGCTTTAAACAAATAAAGTTTGTACGTAAAGCTAAAAATTGAACTATTCAGTGGCTGAACTCAGAAGTAAAAATATTGAAACATTTAAATTTGCATATACTTTTTATATTCATTAAAATCTAAGAAGCATTCAGTTCTATTTTATAATTAATTTGTAACTACAATATGAAAATTTACAAAAAGGTTTCACTAATTCAATTTATTAACAAACTGAATAACTTTATATACACCGTATCACTTTTATGCACAAAGATAAGAATATAATGAATTCAGGACTGCAAACTACTATGTTTTTTGCAAAATGTTTTATTGATATAGATAACTGAAACTTTCAGAATTCTGGGAATTTTGCAAACATCTTAAAAACATCACTGCCACTTTCGGGTCGGCCCACCTCCTGGAGAAATTAAAACAAAAACATGAAAGAACAGGACCAATTTAAAGAGTGTAACTTGTAGCCATCCCAGGCAAATCTCTACAAGTCTTTCTTTTTTAAATAATAAATAAATTTTGTAAGCTTAAAATCTTTTAGGCAGTTGTAGCTGGTGCAATGGATCCTGACACTGAAATATCCCTAAATGTAGATTTATAAAAGATAAAATAACTATCGAATTTTTAAAAAAAAATTCTATAATAGTTTGCATGTTGAATGTGTCAAGAACTAGAAAAACATACCTCTATTAAAATAAAAATTAAATATGCTGTTTTCCAAATCATTTCTGAAAAAAAAAATTGATTTAGAAATTATACAACTACAAAATATATGTACGCTATTAACTAGGTAGTAATATCAAACTTTTAAGTATCAAGTGCTTTGTTTTTAAAATGATATTTTAGTTTTACTGAAACTTCAGGGTACCAACAGTTAATAAAATATCATTAAAACTAAATGCTTTAAAATTTTTAAAATAAAATTAAAAATAACAAAAGAATTTGAGATTAACACTTAATATATAATGCGAAGTTTACAAATATTATATACAACTAAACAAATAATTAATTTGTTAATAACGGTGATATTAGTGAGAATTTATGTAAAAAACATTTGAACAAAGCGTTTCAATTAAAGTTTCATTAAGAAACCGAGGAAAAAAAACATTAAAAATACTTTCTTCTCATGCAATGAAGTCTATATATCGTTACCCTAACCTATGCATGCACAAGCAAAGCAGTAATAATTCAAGAATGTAATATATGTCTTGATAACTTAAAATATAAATACTATTCATACTCAAGCGTACGTTTTAACATTTCTGTAACTAACAAAGATGCAAATAAAAGCAAGAAATAAAGAGAAAAATACACTTACTAAAATATACCGCCATTCTTTCCACGATGCTCGATGTCCGGGCCGGATGTAAGCAAGTGTGATTGGCTGTGAAGTTCAGACAGAGGAACGGAAAGAACTAGAAAAACTGTGCTATATAGCTCAGGTAGCGTGATATGGATTTAACGAACTAATTCATCAATTCGTGGTAGCTTGATATAGAATTTACGAACTACTAAAAGTCGATTCTCGTCTTTTGCGTGGTTCCCATTCGTTTCTGAATTAATCGCTCTTTTTCGCTTTTATAGATTGATTTAGAATTGAATTAACTATATAGTTATAAAACAAATTTATTTATTTCATTCAAAAAAAGTTTATTTATTTCATTCAAAAAAAGTTTATTTTGTTTTATGATTTAAATTTATTAATTACAAATTTCTAAAACGGACTGAAATTTATAAATTTATGAAGGAGAGGTTTATGTTTGAAGGAAAAAATTTGAGATTTTATATAAATTTTTAATTTATGTAAAAATATTTCTTTTGCTGCGAAGTTGTTTGAAACCTAAACTAATTAATTTATTTCGCGAATTGATAAATTAGTTTCGGTTGGGAGTAACATTGTTCTAGAATAAATTCAAATATAATAAATAAATAAAAACAATTTATAATAAAATTTAAAGTGATACAATTAAATAATATGTCATCATGACTTTGAATAAAATAAATTTTGTAAATCAAAAAATAAATAAGTAAATAAATAATAAACGTATAAAAACACAATCTATTAGTATTAAATTACTTTTATTAGAAAATTACTTGCATTTAAATGATTTTAAGCAGAATTTAAAATAATTAAAACGTGTAAAAATCTTACTCAAAAACTTCCTTTTCTTCAAAATTATAAAATGATTTTAATATTTTTAAATATGTATTTTTTTAATTAATGTACATAGAAAATGTACGCTATAACCGCCTTTGATATATACGTTAAGAATTCTTATACAAATCTAAGAAATTAATTATTTGAAAGAAGTAAAAATAAATAAATAAATAAATAAAATAAACGAAGTTTGAAAATGTCAAAACCGTTAGATTTTCAGAACAATATGTACTTACTAAGAATGAAGCTATATTTTAAAACTACTTTAAATCTCCCAGTATGTTTGAAAACTGGTATCAAAATTTCCAGTGCGATTTTATATCTGGTATCAAAATTTCCAGTATGATCCATACTGGTTAAATTTCTGATATAGTGCCATACTGGTTTTACACTTTCCAGTATGGCACTATACTGGTTTTAAAATTTTCCGTATGGTGTTATACTGGTTTTAAAATTTCCAGTATGGTGCTATACTGGTTCTGAAATTTCCAGTATGGTGCCATACTGGTTTTAAAATTTCCAGTATGGTATTATACCAGGTTTTAAATTTCCAGTATGGTCATACTGGTTCTGGTATCATTTTTACTGGTTTTTGATACTGGTTTTATGATTTTTTTCCAATAGGGTTGGCATGTGTCGTAACGAGATTCATCGAGGATCCACCAGGTACGTATAATTTTTTTCAGATGGAGAAGGCCAGATGGAATATACCAGCCATGAGATTATGCCAGATTTCCAGATGGAATATACCAACCATGAGATGATTTCAGTGTTCAAGATATGTGTGTGCTTATGGATCTTATCCATGGATATAGTGTTTAGTGACAGATGAAGACAAAAAATGAAAATGTGCCATGAGATGATTCCAGTGTTCCAGTTGGGATTCCATCGAGTTGTTATCCGCAGCTTGGTGGCCATCGTTTTGCAACCGCAATTCGATGGTTGGAGATGGAGGAGGATGACAATTACGACGATTGTTGTCGAGAAGAGCAACGGATATTTTTTTTCAGGTGAGATGGAGGATGATGACATCGCGACGTATGTCATCGAGAAGAGCATTTCCGTAGTTGCATCCGCAGCTATGATGGGCTTTGTGAGAATTCCGTAGTCGCTACGGCGGCTATGATGCACATTTTGTTGTCCGTAACTGAGGTAGTGTTTCCGTAGTAGCTTTAGCTGCTATGAGATGATTCCAGTGTTCCAGTTGGGATTCCATCGAGTTGTTATCCGCAGCTCGGTGGCCATCGTTTTGCAACCGCAATTCGATGGTTGGAGATGGAGGATGATGACAATCACGACGATTGTTGTCGAGAAGAGCAACGGATATTTTTTTTTCAGGTGGAGAATGCCAGATGGGATATACCAGCTATGAGATGATTCCAGTGTTCCAGTTGGGATTCCATCGAGTTGTTATCCGCAGCTCGGTGGCCATCGTTTTGCAACCGCAATTCGATGGTTGGAGATGGAGGATGATGACAATCACGACGATTGTTGTCGAGAAGAGCAACGGATATTTTTTTTCAGGTGAGATGGAGGATGATGACATCGCGACGTATGTCATCGAGAAGAGCATTTCCGTAGTTGCATCCGCAGCTATGATGGGCTTTGTGAGAATTCCGTAGTCGCTACGGCGGCTATGATGCACATTTTGTTGGCCGTAACTGAGGTAGTGTTTCCGTAGTAGCTTTAGCTGCTATGAGTATTTATGGCCGTAAAAATGAGCTCAGTGTTGGACGATATATGTGTGGTGCTTACGTGTGTTTATGTGTGTTTACGTGTGCTTATGTGTGTTTACGTGTGCTTATGTGTGCTTATGTGTTGGTCATGACCTTATCCATGGATATAGTGTTTAAGTTAGTTTTAGATTTAGTTTTAGAATTAGTTTTAGAATTAGTTTTAAGTTTTAGTTTTAGAATTAGTTTTAAGTTTTAGTTTTAGAATTAGTTTTAAGTTGGATGATGGTACCTCATCCTCACTAGTGTGGATCTAGTGATTTTTTTTGCCGTTTGGATGACCTTGAAAATGGACTTGTAAAATTTCGCATTGTTTATAATTAGTTTTAGATTTAGTTTTCGCATTGTTTATAATTAGTTTTAGAATTAGTTTTAAGTTGGATGATGGTACCTCATCCCTCACTAGTGTGGATCTAGTGATTTTTTTTGCCGTTTGGATGACCTTGAAAATTGACTTTTAAATTTTAAACTAAATACTAGATATACATCATAAGTCAACAAACAAACCAACATATCATTGATCCTGTTACATGTCTGTAAATATTAATGCCTGTAATGTAAATATTAATGTTTGTAATTAATGTCTGTAATGTCTGTAAAAAATTTTTTGACTTATCAATAAAAAAATTGTCTCATCAAAATGTGTTAGATTTTTAATCAAAGGAGTTAGATTTTTAATCAAAGACTTTCAAACAAAATATATCATGTGGGGTATCGATCGATTCGTCTCGATGAGTAAAATTTTTTGATTGGACCCGGGTCCTCGAGACCCCCCATGGAACGGAGTTAGATTTTCCAGCAAAGACTTTTTAGCAAAATATATCGTGTGAGGTATCGATAGATTCGTCTTGATGAATAAAATATTTTGATTGGACCCGGGTCCATGAGACCCCCCATGGAGCGGAGATAGATTTTCCAGCAAAGAGTTTCTATCAAAATATATCGTGTGGGGTATCGATCGATTCGTCTCGATGAATGGAATTTTTTGATGGCCCCGGGTCGATGAGACCCCCCATGGAACGGAGTTAGATTTTTAATCAAAGACTTTTTAGCAAAATATATCATGTGGGGTATCAATAGATTCGTCTTGATGAGTAAAATATTTTGATTGGACCCGGGTCCATGAGACCCCCCATGGAGCGGAGTTAGATTTTCCTGCAAAGAGTTTCTATCAAAATATGTCATGTGGGGTATCCATAGATTCGTCTCGATGAGTAAAATTTTTTGATGGCCCCGGGTCGATGAGACCCCCCATGAATGGAGTTAGATTTTTACACAAAGACTTTTTAGCAAAATATATCATGTGGGGTATCAATAGATTCGTCTTGATGAGTAAAATATTTTGATTGGACCCGGGTCCTCGAGACCCCCATGGAACGGAGTTAGATTTTCCAGCAAAGACTTTTTAGCAAAATATATCGTGTGAGGTATCGATAGATTCGTCTTGATGAATAAAATATTTTGATTGGACCCGGGTCCATGAGACTCCCCATGGAGCGGAGTTAGATTTTTCCAGCAAAGAGTTTCTATCAAAATATATCGTGTGGGGTATCGATCGATTCGTCTCGATGAATGGAATTTTTTGATGGCCCCGGGTCGATGAGACTCCCCATGGAACGGAGTTAGATTTTTAATCAAAGACTTTTTAGCAAAATATATCGTGTGAGGTATCGATAGATTCGTCTTGATGAATAAAATATTTTGATTGGACCCGGGTCCATGAGACCCCCCATGGAGCGGAGTTAGATTTTCCAACAAAGAGTTTTTAGCAAAATATATCGCGTGAGATATCGATAGATTCGTCTTGATAAATAAAATATTTTGGTGGCCTCTGTTTTCAGTTGTACCAACCACGGTACAATTTTAAATTTTCAAGCAAGGTATATTGTGTTGGGCATCTATAAACTCGTCTCGATGAGATAAACATTTCGGTGACCATTTTTAGAAAATTTCTCGGCAATCGAGACAAGTTACACATCAGATGTTTTTGGAGCTCTGACAACTTTAGAATTTTCTGACCTCACTCAACTTCACACAGCTCAAATCTTGGAGCTCTCAACTTTAGAATTTCTATGACACTGTAAAATGTTATACGTTAAAAAAAAAAAAAAAAAAAAAAAAAAAAAAAAAATATATATATATATATATATATATATATATATATATATATATATATATATATATATATATATATATATATATATATATATATATATATATATATATAATATTTTTTTTCTTTTGTATGTAGCAGATTAAAGCTAGGCGTTGAGTCTTGATCATCTCAGCTCTTCAGAATTTTTTGGAGTTGCCTGTTTAGAAATTTCTTGATCTCACACCTTTAGAATCTTTGGAGCTCACACAAGTTGCAAAGTTCAATGATGAAGAATTTAAAAAACCTCTAAACACTAAGACAAGCTACGCATCATATAACGACGTTAAAAGAAAAATAAAAAAAATAAAAAAAATAATAAAAAAAAAAAAAAATATATATATATATATATATATATATATATATATATATATATATATATATATATATATATATATATATATATATATATATATATATATATATATATATATATATTTTTTTTTTTTTTTTTATGTAGCAGATTAAAGCTAAGCGTTGAGTCTTGATCATCTCAGCTCGTCAGAATTTTTCGGAGTTGTCGGTTTAGAAATTTCTTGCTCTCACATTTAGAATCTTTGGAGCTCACACAAGTTGCAGAGTTGAATGATGAAGAATTTAAAAAACCTCTGAACACTAAGACAAGCTACACATCATATAACGACGTTAAAAAAAAATATAAAAAAATATATATATATATATATATATATTATTATTTTTTTTTAACGTTGTACATTTAAATTAGGTGTTAAGTATGGATGATCATAACTCTTAAATTTTATGAAGCTCTCCTCATCAAAATTTTCTGGAGCACACCTCAGCGAAATTATTTGGAGGTCACCTCAGCAAAATTTTCTGGAGCTCAACTCAACAATTTTCTGGAGCTCATCTCAAGAAACTTTTTTGGACCTAAGTTCAACAAAATTTAGTATGATGAAGAATTTGGAAACTCTCAAAACCAAGACAAGTTAACATTATACAACAATTTAAAAAAAACTTGACCGGAAGTGGGTGTGGCAAAATGACAACGATACCAAATAACAACAATCACCAAGAAGTTGCGTTTCAAAAAATTCAAATTTCGACTCGTCAAAGGTTTGGCTCGACCCAAATCTCCAGACCAGAGAAAAAAGTTTTTCTATTTTTAGAATTAGGCTGTGAAACGCTGAGCTGAAAAAATACCGAAGGACAACGACCACCAAAAAGTTGCGTTTCAAAAAATTAAAATTTTGTCTCGACAAAAGTTTGGCTCGACCAAAACTCTTCGGTCGAGTGAAATTTTTTTTTTCCACATTTGGTATTAAGGTTGTGATAAGGCTGAGACTTTCTCGAATTTTGTTACAACCGTTTTCTTACAATTTGTAAGATTGCTTTTTCTCGATTATTTTCTAGTAATATACCATCAAACACGTGAAATATCACGTTAAAAGATGAAAATATAAAAGATAAACAAAAAACCAACCCCAACCTAAAGACTCACAGCCTCACGCACATCTACGAGCCATCACCAAGTATTTTTGACCCGACTCTATGGATTTCAGATTCAACTCAATGGATTTAAGAGCATCTACTCCACTACATGAATTTCAGATTCAACTCAATGGATTTCAGATCATCCACCCCACTTCATGGATGTCCATCCCTTCTAACCTCCCTCGCAACTCTCTCTGCTGTGTTTCAAAGCCAGTTTATTTCAAGAAACGTCTCGGGATTCCAATGCAACCCAACGCCATCCATTTTTTTTTTAAAAAAAACCTGAACCCATTTTTCAAAGCAAAACTTTTCCAATGGATGTGGTAGCAGCCCATGGATCCAGAATTTTCTTGATGCCCTTCACGAGACAAAAATCGCAAACCTTTTCAAAGGTCAAAAGCATCACCGCCACGGATATCCGAACCATTTTCCAATGGATGGATCCAAAGCACCAGGTTTTCTGAGGCTATTCCAATAGCCTTCTGATGTCAAAGCGTTCCAACTCGACAGGCTGCTTCCACTACTGGCTCAACCTTTTGAAAACGTGATCCCGGGGTTTTGTGAAATCTTTGAGACATGCGTTTCGGTTTCGGATTGAACAAAATCTGTTGAAATGGCGTGACTCTGAGATCCTGGGGCCTGCGAGATGAATGGGATGTACTGTTCCCTGGCTTGGGGATCTCACTGGGATGGCCATGACAAATCATTTGTAAAGTGGGTCTGACGAAAATGTGTCGAGTGGCTCAGCCATTTGAAAACATAACTGAATCCCGGTGCGTTTTGAAATATTTCAGACGTGTGTTTCGGTTTTGGATTATTTGAAAACTGTTTAAATGGTACGGCTATGAGATCCTGGGGCCTGTGAGAAAAATAGGATGTCCTGGTTCCTGGGTTGTGGATCTCACTGGAATGGGGTGATGGCTATGACGCACCATCTGTAAAATGGTTTTGAAGAAAATGTGTCGAGAAACTCGCTTAAAAAACAACAACGTTAAAAATTTATTATTATGTAAGTTAGACATCGAGTCTTGATGATCTGTATGAAATTATCTACAGCAGTCACTTGACCTCCAGACAACGTTCATCCACGAGTTGACGCAGTTCAAGCAATACCGTCTAGACAGTATCAATTGCACTGCGTTAAATCTCGTTGCGAGTGCTCCAGGAAAATTTTATGGAGCTGAGATCATCAAGACTCGAAGCCTGTCCTAAAATCTACAACGCTTAAAAAAAAGAAAGAAAAGAAATTGCAACGCCAATGATATCGCCAATGACGCCAAGAAAGTAACGCCAAGCAAACAGACACAACGACCACCAAAAAGTTGCATCTCGAAAATTTCAAATTTCGTCTCGACCAAAATTTTGATCGACCCAAAATCTCCGGACGAGAGAAAAAAACAAATTCTATTTTTGGTATTAAAACTCATAGCAATCCGTGGTTTTCCGCGCTTTTATCATTATCTCTCTTTTATATATCTCTTTTTTACATAAAATATACATCAAATGTACTTAAAATGATGAAAATATAAAAGATAAAAAAAACCTCAACCCCAAGAACCAGACCCTTCTACGGGCCAACCCCCCAGGATTTCAGACCCCACTCAATGGATTTCAGATCCAACTCGATGGATTTCAAACCCAACACGATGGATTTCAGAGCATCTCCCCCCGCAGCTCAATGGATGTTCAACCATCCAAACTTTTCTCTCTCAGCTCTCTCTACCCATGTCTCAAAGCCAAAAGTTTTAAAAAAAATGTCACTCGATTCCAGAGCCAGCCCACCCAACTCCAGAGCCTTTATCGATTGCTTAAAGCCACGATTTCCCCGTGGATGTGTGGCAGCAGCTCTCTGTGCAACGCTCAGCCCATGGCTCCAGAGCCCCTCCCAAGGATTTTCTGATGCCACAGGATTTCCAAATGTCAAAGCCCAGGGCCGCGAAAACCATGGAATGTCAACGCATGTCTGAGCCTTCGGAGGATCCACGAAAAAGGCTCCACTGCCATGTCTAAGCGGTCCATCCCTTTGGGTAGCTCAACCCTGGGTGAAACGGATTTTGAAATGGTTGAGACGGTCCCACAGACCCTGAACTGTCAAAGTATGTCTTTGCAATACCATGCCTAAGCGTTCCATCCCTCTGAGGTTTGGGTGGATGGGGCTGTGCAGCTCAACCCTTGGGATTCCATACCAGGGCATGGTTTTGAAATCCTTGAGATGCGTGGCGTGGACTTTTTTAAAACTCTATTGAAATGGTGTGGCTCTGAGATCTCCAGGACCTGTGAGATGAATGGAATGTCCTGGTCTCTGGGTTGGGGATGGGATGAAGTGATGGTAATGACAACCCTTTGCAAAATGGATCTGAAGAAAATGTGTCGAGAGCTATCAAGACTTGGCAATCATAATATATATATATATATATATATATATATATATATATATATTTTTTTTTTTTTTATTTTTTTATTTTATGTTAAAGGTTTTAATGAGGTGTCGAGTCTGGCTGGTCTTAATGTCTAAGGAATTTTCTTAGAGTTCAATTCAACTTCTCAGAGTCTGAAGCATTTTGTATATTCTTGTCAAGATGGGTTCGAAAGCATCTTTCAAAACGCAATTACGCTGGTTGTACCGATATTGGAATGATAGGATTATCAATTGTCCATTTTGCGACAAGAGTTTGACATTGGACGAGTATCGAAAGACTCATTCCGACTCTGAACATGGTTTCAATGAAAAGACCAAATGCATTTTTTGTGGAGAATACAATTTTTCAAATTCAACAACTGATGACAGCCACAAAGTAAAATGTTTTAAACAGTTTCTAGAGCAGATTAAAAAGGATAAGAAAAAATGTTTAAGTCAGGACTCTACTGCTGGAACCAGTGCTACTGCTCCCGAAATCTCACCTTATAAATTATGTATATGTCTTCGGTTTGATCCCTCACACCTTTATCATCGCCTCCACCATCGACACATTGACAAAGATTTGCAAGAGTGTGGATTTTATGACAACTACCCGGGCGACTTTCAGGAGTTGCAAGACACGGGATCCTTTCATGTGTTTAATGAAGAGAGTGGTTTGGGTCGAGAGGCTACGGCCCTGTTTCGAATGTCCTTTTCCAAGGCATGGACGTTTTATCACGTGTATATTCGATCGTACGCCTTTTCTAGTTTCAAAATGAAAATGTCCGTGTTGGATGGCAGTCGACTGGTGGTCTCAGCCTTTTGGTGCTTGTGCGATGGTTGCAATACTGTGAAACGAAAAGTCATGGCTTGTAATAAACTCCATCGCCACATGATTGTGGCCGTGTCCGATCGAGCCAACTATCTAAAAATATGGAATAAGATTAAAGTGTCTCACGCTTCAGAACGCTATTGCAAAGGTCAGAATGAGATTAAGTCGGCCATGCATTTAGCCAATACCATTAATTATGTATCCAATGAAAAAGCTCAATGTTCTGGATCCAAGAAGCCGGGCGTGGGAAAAGGTGGACATTTTTATATCAATCGCCCGTTGCACGAACACAGAATCATGTCCATGGCTAGTTTGTGGCGTAACGGTATAATGGAATGGATAAAACAAAAACTTCGAGATAGGCTCGTACTGGATTGGAAGTGTAAAGTGTTTTGGATCCCCCACAAAACATATCGTGTGCATGTGCTTGACATTTTGGAAGTGACAGTCCCATTCAAGTGCGAAAGGATTGGGAACCTCATCCAGACGGAGATTTCACAGTGTTTTGGTTTGAGAACAACACGATGCGCGTCCGACCGATGGAGGTCGAACCTACATTTCACAATTACATAGTGGCCATGACCGACCAGATTCGATAGGGAAATTCTCTGCGTCAGGGTTTGAAAAATGCCTATTATACGTTAACTAAACCACAAGACCGTCAAATGACTATTGTTGAGCACATGAATGAGAAACAAAGAATTGAGATGCAAAAAGGCGTATTGCAACGAAATACGCTGAAACGTCAGATTACCACGCTCGAACAAGAAATAATAAACTTGAAGACTGAAATTGAGACGCTGAAGCGAGAAAAGACAGACTCAAACGCTCGGACGCAAGCCGAAATTGAAAAACTAATGCAAAAAATTGCCGCTCTGGAGCAAGAATTCGCAGCGACGAAAAAACAGGCGATTGGAGAAGCACATTTTCATATGCACAACAATATCAACCTAACCTCGGCGGCTCCAATTGTCAGCATACCACCCCTGAATAAATAATTAATTGTAGATTAAAGCCAAGCGTTGAGTCTTGATGATCCAAGCTCGTCAGAATTTTTGGAGCTCTCACAACTTGATAATTTTGTCTGATGAAGAATTTAGATTTTAACCGAGCGTCAGCTCATCAGATTTTTGGAAGCTCTCACAACTGTTAACACTAAGCTTTAATTTTATTAAAATTTAAAAAGAAAATGATTGGCCACTAGATGGCAGTAGCAATTATGTGTAGAGAGAGCGTAGGTGTACGCGTCGAATGAGCCTGATGTGAAGAAGGATGCAATTACTGATGTCTGTAAATATTGTTTGCAAATAAATTCTTAATATGCTTAAATAATCAAACTCTTACTTCCTCCTCCCCCCAACCGAGCTACTCGATACCTGACAAATGGTATAGACATGCCAACAAAATCAGAAGTGGGATTACAACAATTCAAAACGGGGATTACCCGCAATGCTATCAGGTAGGCGATTTTTAATTATTTCGTTTTAAGTATTCAAATGTATAGTAACGTATAAAAAAAACGTATTGTTAAGTAGTAAACGATTTTGAGAATTATAAGTATAAAGTATTTTCTTAATTTCGTTTTCAACGAAGTAATTAAATTGAAGTAATTCCGTTTTCAACGAATGTAATCAAATAGAAGTAATTTCGTTTTCGAAGGTGAAAGTACTAAAATTTCGATATTGATAAAGTATTTCTATGTATTAAGTAAGTATTTAAGTATCATAATTTACAAAGTATGGCCTTTTGGGGGAAGGCAAAAAAAGTAGATATAATAGAATTAGCATCAGAGTTAGGTCTTTCTGTACCAGAAGACGCTAAAATAATTGATTTAAAACGTATTATAACGGAATCGGAATCATATGATGAAGAGTTTAGTAAGAGTTTACTAAGTAGAATTTTAGAAGATAGAGTAGCATCAGAAATAGCAGCCAAAACATTGGCCGACCGCGAGTATGATCTTGAACGACTACGCATAGAAAGTAGGGCTCAAAACGTAAACATTTCGGATTTAAGTAGTAACAATGAAAGTAAAAACGTAAACACAGATTTTAGAAAGTTAATGCATGAATATAAGATCAAAGATGGAGATATAAATTTTTATTTAGTTCTATTTGAACGGCAGGCGCGACGCGACGTATTGGTTTAAGTGAAGAGTATTGGGTATCACAATTGTTGGGATTACTCCCTTATGAAATTACGCAACTAATCGCGCGTGAAAACGAAGATAATGCAAATAATTATAAGTATGTGAAATCATTATTGCTTAAGAGATATAAGTTAAGCGCTGATAAGTTTAGATTTAAATTTTTAAATCATGTTAAAAATCCCGAAAGTACATGGAAGGATTATTCATTCGAATTACAAAACTATTTTGAAGAATGGATAACGGGACTCGAAATATCGGATTTCAATAGTTTAAAAAATTTAATTATTACTGAACAATTGAAAAAACAAGTAAATTCAACAACGCGGGAACATTTTGTGGACGAATGGCCTAAAATTAATAAACCCGATCAATTAGCAGATAAATTACATAATTATGATAATGTGCGATCTATTAACAGTTATAAATTAAGAAACTCATCAAATTTTTATTCTCGTGGTGATAAATTTCATGCGGAAAAGAAATCAATTCCGTTTAGTGAAAATAAAAGTATAAATCGAAAAAAGTATGTAAGCTCGGATATTCGAAATGAAAAAGGGGAATATAAATGTTTCAACTGTAATGATTATGGCCATATATCTCGTGATTGCCCGGTGCCTAAAACTATTGCTTATTGTAAGAAATGTAAAATGCAAGGTCATTCTCTTCGAACGTGTAAATCTGCTGAAACCGAACAGAAGCGAGAAGGGAATAATTTATCCGTTAGTCAAAACAACTCGGATTCAAGCGCATCATTGGCGCCTACGAATTATTTGAAAGATGCTTATATTTATGGTAATAAGATGACGGCTTTAATTGATACAGGAAGTAGTAGTTGTCTTTTGAAAGAAAGTATCGCTTTAAAAATGAATCTGGACTTGCAACCAGATGACAGTGATTTATTTGGTTTTGGTAATCAAAATAATCCAGTTACGAAAGCTATAGGTAAAGCTGTAGTAAATATTCGGGTGGATGACGTAGTAGGAAAATTTATTACTTTATTAATTGTTAAGGATGATTCACAACCGTGTGATTTAATTTTAGGAAGAACATGGCTAGACTTACCTTACATTGCTTTTGCGCGTATTGGAGGTAATTTAAAATTTGGATACGCAAATAATGACGTTTTTTCTGAAATTCAAGTAGATATGAATAAAAATGCGGTTAAATTGAAAACAATGAACGAAGCAGAAATCGAAAGTAAATCAATTAATTTAATTAGGGTAAAGGTCGATAAAGGGGAAAACTCAATTGTTAATGGGACAATTTTAGTAAAAAGTGTAGGCCAGAATTTTGATTCAATTCTTGAGGTAGTTAACGGTGAGACGATTGTACCAGTTGTAAATGAGAAAGAATTTAACTTAAAAATTAGGAAAGATCAGTGCTTAGGTAGGGGAATGGAGGTAAGTGAAGAGAGCTTAATGCTGTCTAATAAAGTGGAAATTGATAGTGAAAAAATTGAAGTAAATACAATTAACAATGCGAAGTCTCCTATTTTAATGAAAGACATTAATTTAGACGAATCCTTAGAAAGTATTAAAAGATTTGAACTTTTAAGTTTAATAAATAAATATCGTGACTGTTTTGCTTTAAACATAAGTGAGTTAGGCTGCACGAATTTATGCAAAATGGACATTAAAGAAATAGAGGGCAGTAAGCCGATTTTTCAAAAACCATATAAAACCAATTCCGAAGAAAGAAAACAAATAAAAGAAATTGTCTCTGAATGGAAGAAGTATGGAATAGTTTCAGACACGAGATCTCCATATTCCAGTCCTGTATTATTAGTCAAGAAAAAGACAGGGGAACAACGATTGGTAATTGATTTTAGGAAATTGAACTCTCAGACTGTTAAGGACAAATTTCCTTTACCAAAAATTGATGACATTTTAGAATGTCTTGGAGGGAGCCAGTTTTACACGACTTTAGATTTAGCAAGTGGATATCTACAATTACCATTAACAGAAGAAGCAAAATTGAAAACGGCTTTCATAACTCCAGACGATACTGGTCAATTTGAGCGAATGATTTTCGGATTGGCAAATGCCTCAGCAGAGTTCCAAAGACTAATGAATCTTGTTTTGGGTCCATTGTTCAACAAAAAAGTACTCTGTTATTTAGATGATATCTTGATTCCAGCTAAAACATGGACCGAAATGATGCAGAAACTTACTGAAGTATTTGAGTGTTTAAGAAGAGCCAATTTGACTTTGAAACTACCAAAATGTGAATTTGGAAAGTTACAAACTGAATTTCTTGGTTTTATACTTAGTAGAGATGGCTTGAAACCTGGACCACGTAAAATAGCAGCTATTGAAAAATTTCCAGTTCCAAGAAATATGCATGACATCCAAAGATTTTTAGGACTTACTAGCTTCTTTAGAAGATTTGTTCCAAAGTATTCTCTCAAAGCAGCACCATTATCTGAACTTACAAAAAAGGATGCAAAGTTTGTTTGGACAAAAGAGCAAAGCGAGGCTTTCGAGGAATTGAAAAGTAATCTTATTAAAGCGCCTATTCTAGCTCATTATGATCCACAAAAAGAAACTGAGGTACATTGTGACGCAAGTTCTATTGGATTGGCCGGAATATTGTTTCAACGAGACAGTAAAAAGAATTGGAGAATGGTGTATTGTGTTAGCAAGAAAACTACGGAAACTGAACAAAAATACCATTCAAGTAAATTAGAGTTGATGTCAATTGTGTGGACATTAGACAGATTAAGGCAGTTTCTGATAGGAATAAAGTTTACAATTGTTACAGACTGTCAAGCAATAGTGTATTTAAACGCTAAAAAGTCATCAAATCCTCAAATGGCAAGATGGTTTAACCTAATGCAAGAATATGATTTTGAGATACGACACAGATCAGGTGAACGAATGAAGCACGTGGATGCGCTAAGTAGAGCAGCTGTTGAAGAGCCAGAAGACACTTTGAACACTATTATTGAGAGAAAATTTGAAGTTTGTGTTACCTTAACAACAAACAAAACTCCATTTCAAATGCTACATGGTTACTCACCTAGATTTTATGATGGACTAATAAGTAAATTGGCAGATGATGAAGCTAAAGAATATAATGATCCTGAAGAAGTGCGTAAGGAAGCGATTCAGATAATAGAAGAAAAACAGAAAAAGATGAAATCATATTATGACAAAAAAAGATGTAAAACATTCAACTACGTTAAAGGTGAAATAGTGGTCATGAGGAAAACACCTCAAGCAACAGGTCAACCTTTGAAAACTCAGCCAAAATACAGGGGGCCATTGATAATAACACAAGTATTACCAGGTGACACCTACAGAGTAACTCAGTTACAAGAAAAGGAAAAGGGACACTTTTTCACAACTACCGCCCATGTGAGTCAACTGAAACCTTGGAGAATTCATCCAGACTCTAGTGATTCCAGTGACACTGAACAAGAATTTTGAACTTTGTGAACTTAATTTAACTGAACTTTTATTATACTAAATTGAACTTTAAAACAAAACAAACAAAAAAACAATCTGAACTTTTTACAGTATTTTCCTTGAAATGTAGCGTATAATGTATCACTGAGTACTAATCATTTCTTTTTATTTTTATAAGTAGGTTAGCAAAAGTAAGAAAGTTGTTTAATTTCTAAAATTTTGTAAACTGTGAAGTTTAAGTAGTTTGAAGAATTGTAAGTATGTTTATTTTTATTATTTTTGTGGTATTTTTTAAATAACTTGTATGTATTGTGTTAGTGTTTAGTTTATTAATATTGTTTGTATTAATCAGGAGATTAATCGGTCAGTCTGGCCGAATGTTAACACTAAGCTTTAATTTTATTAAAATTTAAAAAGAAAATGATTGGCCACTAGATGGCAGTAGCAATTATGTGTAGAGAGAGCGTAGGTGTACGCGTCGAATGAGCCTGATGTGAAGAAGGATGCAATTACTGATGTCTGTAAATATTGTTTGTAAATAAATTCTTAATATGCTTAAATAATCAAACTCTTACTTCCTCCTCCCCCAAACCGAGCTACTCGATACCTGACAAATGGTATAGACATGCCAACACAACTTGCAAATTTTGTTTGATGGAGAAATTGGAAACTCTCTCAAAGACCTCACCTCAACAAAATTTTCTGGATCTCACCTCAAAAAAATTTCCTGGATCTCACCTCAACAAAATTTTCTGGACCTCACCTCAACAAAATATTCTGGACCTCACTTCAACAAAATTTTCTGAACCTCACCAAAATTTTCTGGAACTCAGCTCCACAAAAATTTCTAGATCTCAGCTCTCTCAGCTCAATCAAATTTTCTAGACCTCAACTAATAAAGATCTTGCATGATAAAGAATTTGGAAACTCTGACGAGCTTGCATCATCAAGACTCAACGCTTGGCTATAATCTACAACGTTAAAAAAAAAAAATTATATATATATATAATTTTTATTTTTTTATTTTTTTTTAACGTTGCAGATTATAGCCAAGCGTTGAGTCTTGATGATCCAAGCTCGTCAGAATTTTTGGAGCTCTCACAACTTGATAATTTTGTCTGATGAAGAATTTAGATTTTAACTGAGCCTCAGCTCATCAGCTTTTTGGTAGCTCTCACAACTTGCAAATTTTGTTTGATGGAGAAATTGGAAACTCTCTCAAAGACACACGTCAACAAAATTTTCTGGATCTCACCTCAACAAAATTTTCTCGACCTCTCCTCAACAAAATTTTCTGGACCTCACCTAAACAAAATTTTCTGAACCTCACCTCAACAAAATTTTCTGAACCTCACCAAAATTTTCTGGAACTCAGCTCCACAAAAGTTTCTAGATCTCAGCTCTCTCACCTCAATCAAATTTTCTGGACCTCAACTAATAAAGATCTTGCATGATAAAGAATTTGGAAACTCTGACGAGCTTGCATCATCAAGACTCAACGCTTGGCAATAATCTGCAACGTTGAAAAAAAAAATTATATATATATATATAAATTTTTTTTAACGTTACAGATTATAGCCAAGCGTTGAGTCTTGATGATCCAAGCTCGTCAGAATTTTTGGAGCTCTCACAACTTGATAATTTTGTCTGATGAAGAATTTAGATTTTAACCGAGCGTCAGCTCATCAGATTTTTGGAAGCTCTCACAACTTGCAAATTTTGTTTGATAGAGAAATTGGAAACTCTCTCAAAGACTCACCTCAACAAAACTTTCTGGAGCTCACCTCAAAAAAATTTCCTGGATCTCACCTCAACAAAATTTTCTGGACCTCACCTCAACAAAATTTTCTGAACCTCACCTCAACAAAATTTTCTGAACCTCACCAAAATTTTCTGGAACTCAGCTCCACAAAAATATCTGGATCTCAGCTCTCTCACCTCAATCAAATTTTCTGGACCTCAACTAATAAAGATCTTGCATGATAAAGAATTTGGAAACTCTGACGAGCTTGCATCATCAAGACTCAACGCTTGGCAATAATCTGCAACGTTAAAAAAAAAAAAAATAAAAAAAAATTATATATATATATATATATATATAATTTTTTTTTTTTAACGTTGCAGATTATAGCCAAGCGTTGAGTCTTGATGATCCAAGCTCGTCAGAATTTTTAGAGCTCTCACAACTTGATAATTTTGTCTGATGAAGAATTTAGATTTTAACCGAGCGTCAGCTCATCAGATTTTTGGAAGCTCTCACAACTTGCAAATTTTGTTTGATGGAGAAAATGGAAACTCTCTCAAAGACCTCACCTCAACAAAATTTTCTGAACCTCACCTCAACAAAATTTTCTGAACCTCACCTCAACAAAATTTTCTAAACCTCACCAAAATTTTCTGGAACTCAGCTCCACAAAAATTTCTAGATCTCAGCTCTCTCAGCTCAATCAAATTTTCTGGACCTCAACTAATAAAGATCTTGCATGATAAAGAATTTGGAAACTCTGACGAGCTTGGATCATCAAGACTCAACGCTTCGCTATAATCTGCAACGTTAAAAAAAATTATATATATATAATTTTTTTTTAACGTTGCAGATTATAGCCAAGCGTTGAGTCTTGATGATCCAAGCTCGTCAGAATTTTTGGAGCTCTCACAACTTGATAATTTTGTCTGATGAAGAATTTAGATTTTAACCGTGCGTCAGTTCATTAGATTTTTGGAAGCTCTCACAACTTGCAAATTTTGTTTGATGGAGAAATTGGAAACTCTCTCAAAGACCTCACCTCAACAAAATTTTCTGAACCTCACCAAAATTTTCTGGAACTCAGCTCCACAAAAATTTCTAGATCTCACCTCAATCAAATTTTCTGGACCTCAACTAATAAAGATCTTGCATGAGAAAGAATTTGTAAACTCTGACGAGCTTGCATCATCAAGACTCAACGCTTGGCAATAATCTGCAACGTTAAAAAAAAAAAAAATTACACATATATATATATATATTTTTTTTAACGTTGCAGATTATAGCCAAGCGTTGAGTCTTGAAGATCCAAGCTCGTCAGAATTTTTGGAGCTCTCACAACTTGATAATTTTGTCTGATGAAGAATTTAGATTTTAACCGTGCGTCAGTTCATTAGATTTTTGGAAGCTCTCACAACTTGCAAATTTTGTTTGATGGAGAAATTGGAAACTCTCTCAAAGACCTCACCTCAACAAAATTTTCTGAACCTCACCAAAATTTTCTGGAACTTAGCTCCACAAAAATTTCTAGATCTCACCTCAATCAAATTTTCTGGACCTCAACTAATAAAGATCTTGCATGAGAAAGAATTTGTAAACTCTGACGAGCTTGCATCATCAAGACTCAACGCTTGGCAATAATCTGCAACGTTAAAAAAAAAAAATTACACATATATATATATATTTTTTTTTAACGTTGCAGATTATAGCCAAGCGTTGAGTCTTGAAGATCCAAGCTCGTCAGAATTTTTGGAGCTCTCATAACTTGATAATTTTGTCTGATGAAGAATTTAGATTTTAAACGAGCGTCAGCTCATCAGATTTTTGGAAGCTCTCACAACTTGCAAATTTTGTTTGATGGAGAAATTGGAAACTCTCTCAAAGACCTCACCTCAACAAAATTTTCTGACTCTCACCTCAAAAAAATTTCCTGGATCTCACCTCAACAAAAATTTCTGGACCTCACCTCAACAAAATTTTCTGGACCTCACCTCAACAAAATTTTCTGAATCTCACCTCATCAAAATTTTCTGAACCCCACCAAAATTTTCTGGAACTCAGCTCCACAAAATTTTCTAGATCTCAGCTCTCTCAGCTCAATCAAATTTTCTTGACCTCAACTAATAAAGATCTTGCATGATAAAGAATTTGGAAACTCTGACGAGCTTGCATCATCAAGACTCAACGCTTGGCTATAATCTGCAACGTTAAAAAAAAATTATATATATAATTTTTTTTTAACGTTGGAGATTATAGCCAAGCGTTGAGTCTTGATGATCCAAGCTCGTCAGAATTTTTGGAGCTCTCACAACTTGATAATTTTGTCTGATGAAGAATTTAGATTCTAACCGAGCGTCAGCTCATCAGATTTTTGGAAGCTCTCACAACTTGCAAATTTTGTTTGATGGAGAAAATGGAAACTCTCTCAAAGACCTCACCTCAACAAAATTTTCTGGATCTCACCTCAAAAAAATTTCCTGGATCTCGCCTCAACAAAAATTTCTGGACCTCACCTCTACAAAAATTTCTGGACCTCACCTCAACAAAATTTTCTGAACCTCACCTCAACAAAATTTTCTGAACCTCACCTCAACAAAATTTTCTGGAACTCAGCTCCACAAAAATTTCTAGATCTCAGCTCTCTCAGCTCAATCAAATTTTCTGGACCTCAACTAATAAAGATCTTGCATGATAAAGAATTTGGAAACTCTGACGAGCTTGCATCATCAAGACCCAACGCTTGGCAATAATCTGCAACGTTAAAAAAAAAAAATTACACATATATATATTTTTTTTAACGTTGCAGATTATAGCCAAGCGTTGAGTCTTGAAGATCCAAGCTCGTCAGAATTTTTGGAGCTCTCATAACTTGATAATTTTGTCTGATGAAGAATTTAGATTTTAAACGAGCGTCAGCTCATCAGATTTTTGGAAGCTCTCACAACTTGCAAATTTTGCTTGATGGAGAAATTGGAAACTCTCTCAAAGACCTCACCTCAACAAAATTTTCTGACTCTCACCTCAAAAAAATTTCCTGGATCTCACCTCAACAAAAATTTCTGGACCTCACCTCAACAAAATTTTCTGGACCTCACCTCAACAAAATTTTCTGAACCTCACCTCAACAACATTTTCTGATCCTCACCTCAACAAAATTTTCTGGAACTCAGCTCCACAAAAATTTCTAGATCTCAGCTCTCTCAGCTCAATCAAATTTTCTGGACCTCAACTAATAAAGATCTTGCATGATAAAGAATTTGGAAACTCTGACGAGCTTGCATCATCAAGACTCAACGCTTGGCTATAATCTGCAACGTTAAAAAAAAAAAAAAAAAAACATATATATATATAATTTTTTTTTTTTTTAACGTTGCAGATTATAGCCAAGCGTTGAGTCTTGATGATCCAAGCTCGTCAGAATTTTTGGAGCTCTCACAACTTGATAATTTTGTCTGATGAAGAATTTAGATTTTAACCGAGCGTCAGCTCATCAGATTTTTTGAAGCTCTCACAACTTGCAAATTTTGTTTGATGGAGAAATTGGAAACTCTCTCAAAGACACACCTCAACAAAATTTTCTGGATCTCACCTCAAAAAAATTTCCTGGATCTCACCTCAACAAAATTTTCTGGACCTCTCCTCAACAAAAATTTCTGAACCTCACCTCAACAAAATTTTCTGGACCTCACCTCAACAAAATTTTCTGAATCTCACCTCATCAAAATTTTCTGAACCCCACCAAAATTTTCTGGAACTCAGCTCCACAAAAATTTCTAGATCTCAGCTCTCTCAGCTCAATCAAATTTTCTGGACCTCAACTAATAAAGATCTTGCATGATAAAGAATTTGGAAACTCTGACGAGCTTGCATCATCAAGACTCAACGCTTGGCTATTATCTGCAACGTGAAAAAAAAATTATATATATAATTTTTTTTTTTAACGTTGGAGATTATAGCCAAGCGTTGAGTCTTGATGATCCAAGCTCGTCAGAATTTTTGGAGCTCTCACAACTTGATAATTTTGTCTGATGAAGAATTAAGATTCTAACCGAGCGTCAGCTCATCAGATTTTTGGAAGCTCTCACAACTTGCAAATTTTGTTTGATGGAGAAATTGGAAACTCTCTCAAAGACCTCACCTCAACAAAATTTTCTGGATCTCACCTCAAAAAAATTTCCTGGATCTCGTCTCAACAAAAATTTCTGGACCTCACCTCTACAAAAATTTCTGGACCTCACCTCAACAAAATTTTCTGGACCTCACCTCAACAAAATTTTCTGAATCTCACCTCATCAAAATTTTCTGAACCCCACCAAAATTTTCTGGAACTCAGCTCCACAAAAATTTCTAGATCTCAGCTCTCTCAGCTCAATCAAATTTTCTGGACCTCAACTAATAAAGATCTTGCATGATAAAGAATTTGGAAACTCTGACGAGCTTGCATCATCAAGACTCAACGCTTGGCTATAATCTGCAACGTTACAAAAAAAAAAAAAAAAAAAACACATATATATATATATAATTTTTTTTTTTAACGTTGGAGATTATAGCCAAGCGTTGAGTCTTGATGATCCAAGCTCGTCAGAATTTTTGGAGCTCTCACAACTTGATAATTTTGTCTGATGAAGAATTTAGATTTTAACCGAGCGTCAGCTCATCAGATTTTTGGAAGCTCTCACAACTTGCAAATTTTGTTTGATGGAGAAATTGGAAACTCTCTCAAAGACCTCACCTCAACAAAATTTTCTGGATCTCACCTCAAAAAAATTTCCTGGATCTCGCCTCAACAAAAATTTCTGGACCTCACCTCTACAAAAATTTCTGGACCTCACCTCTACAAAATTTTCTGGACCTCAACTAATAAAGATCTTGCATGATAAAGAATTTGGAAACTCTGACGAGCTTGCATCATCAAGACTCAACGCTTGGCAATAATCTGCAACGTTAAAAAAAAAATAAAAATTACATATATATATATATTTTTTTAACGTTGCAGATTATAGCCAAGCGTTGAGTCTTGAAGATCCAAGCTCGTCAGAATTTTTGGAGCTCTCATAACTTGATAATTTTGTCTGATGAAGAATTTAGATTTTAACCGAGCGTCAGCTCATCAGATTTTTGGAAGCTCTCACAACTTGCAAATTTTGTTTGATGGAGAAATTGGAAACTCTCTCAAAGACCTCACCTCAACAAAATTTTCTGAATCTCACCTCAAAAAAATTTCCTGGATCTCACCTCAACAAAAATTTCTGGACCTCACCTCAACAAAATTTTCTTGACCTCACCTCAACAAAATTTTCTGAACCTCACCTCAACAAAATTTTCTGAACCTCACCTCAACAAAATTTTCTGGAACTCAGCTCCACAAAAATTTCTAGATCTCAGCTCTCTCAGCTCAATCAAATTTTCTGGACCTCAACTATTAAAGATCTTGCATGATAAAGAATTTGGAAACTCTGACGAGCTTGCATCATCAAGACTCAACGCTTCGCTATAATCTGCAACGTTAAAAAAAATTATATATATATATAATTTTTTTTAACGTTGCAGATTATAGCCAAGCGTTGAGTCTTGATGATCCAAGCTCGTCAGAATTTTTGGAGCTCTCACAACTTGATAATTTTGTCTGATGAAGAATTTAGATTTTAACCGTGCGTCAGTTCATTAGATTTTTGGAAGCTCTCACAACTTGCAAATTTTGTTTGATGGAGAAATTGGAAACTCTCTCAAAGACCTCACCTCAACAAAATTTTCTGAACCTCACCAAAATTTTCTGGAACTCAGCTCCACAAAAATTTCTAGATCTCACCTCAATCAAATTTTCTAGACCTCAACTAATAAAGATCTTGCATGATAAAGAATTTGGAAACTCTGACGAGCTTGCATCATCAAGACTCAACGCTTGGCAATAATCTGCAACGTTAAAAAAAAATTACACATATATATATATTTTTTTAACGTTGCAGATTATAGTCAAGCGTTGAGTCTTGAAGATCCAAGCTCGTCAGAATTTTTGGAGCTCTCATAACTTGATAATTTTGTCTGATGAAGAATTTTGATTTTAACCGAGCGTCAGCTCATCAGATTTTTGGAAGCTCTCACAACTTGCAAATTTTGTTTGATGGAGAAATTGGAAACTCTCTCAAAGACCTCACCTCAACAAAATTTTCTGACTCTCACCTCAAAAAAATTTCCTGGATCTCACCTCAACAAAAGTTTCTGGACCTCTCCTCAACAAAAATTTCTGGATCTCACCTCAACAAAATTTTCTGGACCTCACCTCAACAAAATTTTCTGAATCTCACCTCATCAAAATTTTCTGAACCCCACCAAAATTTTCTGGAACTTAGCTCCACAAAAATTTCTAGATCTCAGCTCTCTGAGCTCAATCAAATTTTCTGGACCTCAACTAATAAAGATCTTGCATGATAAAGAATTTGGAAACTCTGACGAGCTTGCATCATCAAGACTCAACGCTTGGCTATAATCTGCAACGTTAAAAAAAAATTATATATATAATTTTTTTTAACGTTGGAGATTATAGCCAAGCGTTGAGTCTTGATGATCCAAGCTCGTCAGAATTTTTGGAACTCTCACAACTTGATAATTTTGTCTGATGAAGAATTTAGATTCTAACCGAGCGTCAGCTCATCAGATTTTTGGAAGCTCTCACAACTTGCAAATTTTGTTTGATGGAGAAATTGGAAACTCTCTCAAAGACCTCACCTCAACAAAATTTTCTGGATCTCACCTCAAAAAAATTTCCTGGATCTCGCCTCAACAAAAATTTCTGGACCTCACCTCTACAAAAATTTCTGGACCTCACCTCAACAAAATTTTCTGGACCTCACCTCAATAAAATTTTCTGAATCTCACCTCATCAAAATTTTCTGAACCCCACCAAAATTTTCTGGAACTCAGCTCCACAAAAATTTCTAGATCTCAGCTCTCTTAGCTCAATCAAATTTTCTGGACCTCAACTAATAAAGATCTTGCATGATAAAGAATTTGGAAACTCTGACGAGCTTGCATCATCAAGACTCAACGCTTGGCTATAATCTGCAACGTTAAAAAAAAAAAAAAAAAAAAAAAAAAACATATATATATATATATATATATATATATATATATATTTTTTTTAACGTTGGAGATTATAGCCAAGCGTTGAGTCTTGATGATCCAAGCTCGTCAGAATTTTTGGAGCTCTCACAACTTGATAATTTTGTCTGATGAAGAATTTAGATTTTAACCGAGCGTCAGCTCATCAGATTTTTGGAAGCTCTCACAACTTGCAAATTTTGTTTGATGGAGAAATTGGAAACTCTCTCAAAGACCTCACCTCAACAAAATTTTCTGGATCTCACCTCAAAAAAATTTCCTGGATCTCGTCTCAACAAAAATTTCTGGACCTCACCTCTACAAAAATTTCTGGACCTCACCTCAACAAAATTTTCTGGACCTCACCTCAACAAAATTTTCTGAATCTCACCTCATCAAAATTTTCTGAACCCCACCAAAATTTTCTGGAACTCAGCTCCACAAAAATTTCTAGATCTCAGCTCTCTCAGCTCAATCAAATTTTCTGGACCTCAACTAATAAAGATCTTGCATGATAAAGAATTTGGAAACTCTGACGAGCTTGCATCATCAAGACTCAACGCTTGGCTATAATCTGCAACGTTACAAAAAAAAAAAAAAAAAAAACACATATATATATATATAATTTTTTTTTTAACGTTGGAGATTATAGCCAAGCGTTGAGTCTTGATGATCCAAGCTCGTCAGAATTTTTGGAGCTCTCACAACTTGATAATTTTGTCTGATGAAGAATTTAGATTTTAACCGAGCGTCAGCTCATCAGATTTTTGGAAGCTCTCACAACTTGCAAATTTTGTTTGATGGAGAAATTGGAAACTCTCTCAAAGACCTCACCTCAACAAAATTTTCTGGATCTCACCTCAAAAAAATTTCCTGGATCTCGCCTCAACAAAAATTTCTGGACCTCACCTCTACAAAAATTTCTGGACCTCACCTCTACAAAATTTTCTGGACCTCAACTAATAAAGATCTTGCATGATAAAGAATTTGGAAACTCTGACGAGCTTGCATCATCAAGACTCAACGCTTGGCAATAATCTGCAACGTTAAAAAAAAAATAAAAATTACATATATATATATATTTTTTTAACGTTGCAGATTATAGCCAAGCGTTGAGTCTTGAAGATCCAAGCTCGTCAGAATTTTTGGAGCTCTCATAACTTGATAATTTTGTCTGATGAAGAATTTAGATTTTAACCGAGCGTCAGCTCATCAGATTTTTGGAAGCTCTCACAACTTGCAAATTTTGTTTGATGGAGAAATTGGAAACTCTCTCAAAGACCTCACCTCAACAAAATTTTCTGAATCTCACCTCAAAAAAATTTCCTGGATCTCACCTCAACAAAAATTTCTGGACCTCACCTCAACAAAATTTTCTTGACCTCACCTCAACAAAATTTTCTGAACCTCACCTCAACAAAATTTTCTGAACCTCACCTCAACAAAATTTTCTGGAACTCAGCTCCACAAAAATTTCTAGATCTCAGCTCTCTCAGCTCAATCAAATTTTCTGGACCTCAACTATTAAAGATCTTGCATGATAAAGAATTTGGAAACTCTGACGAGCTTGCATCATCAAGACTCAACGCTTCGCTATAATCTGCAACGTTAAAAAAAATTATATATATATATAATTTTTTTTAACGTTGCAGATTATAGCCAAGCGTTGAGTCTTGATGATCCAAGCTCGTCAGAATTTTTGGAGCTCTCACAACTTGATAATTTTGTCTGATGAAGAATTTAGATTTTAACCGTGCGTCAGTTCATTAGATTTTTGGAAGCTCTCACAACTTGCAAATTTTGTTTGATGGAGAAATTGGAAACTCTCTCAAAGACCTCACCTCAACAAAATTTTCTGAACCTCACCAAAATTTTCTGGAACTCAGCTCCACAAAAATTTCTAGATCTCACCTCAATCAAATTTTCTAGACCTCAACTAATAAAGATCTTGCATGATAAAGAATTTGGAAACTCTGACGAGCTTGCATCATCAAGACTCAACGCTTGGCAATAATCTGCAACGTTAAAAAAAAATTACACATATATATATATATTTTTAACGTTGCAGATTATAGTCAAGCGTTGAGTCTTGAAGATCCAAGCTCGTCAGAATTTTTGGAGCTCTCATAACTTGATAATTTTGTCTGATGAAGAATTTTGATTTTAACCGAGCGTCAGCTCATCAGATTTTTGGAAGCTCTCACAACTTGCAAATTTTGTTTGATGGAGAAATTGGAAACTCTCTCAAAGACCTCACCTCAACAAAATTTTCTGACTCTCACCTCAAAAAAATTTCCTGGATCTCACCTCAACAAAAGTTTCTGGACCTCTCCTCAACAAAAATTTCTGGATCTCACCTCAACAAAATTTTCTGGACCTCACCTCAACAAAATTTTCTGAATCTCACCTCATCAAAATTTTCTGAACCCCACCAAAATTTTCTGGAACTTAGCTCCACAAAAATTTCTAGATCTCAGCTCTCTGAGCTCAATCAAATTTTCTGGACCTCAACTAATAAAGATCTTGCATGATAAAGAATTTGGAAACTCTGACGAGCTTGCATCATCAAGACTCAACGCTTGGCTATAATCTGCAACGTTAAAAAAAAATTATATATATAATTTTTTTTAACGTTGGAGATTATAGCCAAGCGTTGAGTCTTGATGATCCAAGCTCGTCAGAATTTTTGGAACTCTCACAACTTGATAATTTTGTCTGATGAAGAATTTAGATTCTAACCGAGCGTCAGCTCATCAGATTTTTGGAAGCTCTCACAACTTGCAAATTTTGTTTGATGGAGAAATTGGAAACTCTCTCAAAGACCTCACCTCAACAAAATTTTCTGGATCTCACCTCAAAAAAATTTCCTGGATCTCGCCTCAACAAAAATTTCTGGACCTCACCTCTACAAAAATTTCTGGACCTCACCTCAACAAAATTTTCTGGACCTCACCTCAATAAAATTTTCTGAATCTCACCTCATCAAAATTTTCTGAACCCCACCAAAATTTTCTGGAACTCAGCTCCACAAAAATTTCTAGATCTCAGCTCTCTTAGCTCAATCAAATTTTCTGGACCTCAACTAATAAAGATCTTGCATGATAAAGAATTTGGAAACTCTGACGAGCTTGCATCATCAAGACTCAACGCTTGGCTATAATCTGCAACGTTAAAAAAAAAAAAAAAAAAAAAAAAACATATATATATATATATATATATATATATATATATATATATATATATATATATATATATATTTTTTTTTTTTAACGTTGGAGATTATAGCCAAGCGTTGAGTCTTGATGATCCAAGCTCGTCAGAATTTTTGGAGCTCTCACAACTTGATAATTTTGTCTGATGAAGAATTTAGATTTTAACCGAGCGTCAGCTCATCAGATTTTTGGAAGCTCTCACAACTTGCAAATTTTGTTTGATGGAGAAATTGGAAACTCTCTCAAAGACCTCACCTCAACAAAATTTTCTGGATCTCACCTCAAAAAAATTTCCTGAATCTCGCCTCAACAAAAATTTCTGGACCTCACCTCTACAAAAATTTCTGGACCTCACCTCTACAAAATTTTCTGGACCTCAGCTCAACAAATTTTCTGAATCTCACCTCATCAAAATTTTCTGAACCCCACCAAAATTTTCTGGAACTCAGCTCCACAAAAATTTCTAGATCTCTGCTCTCTCAGCTCAATCAAATTTTCTGGACCTCAACTAATAAAGATCTTGCATGATAAAGAATTTGGAAACTCTGACGAGCTTGCATCATCAAGACTCAACGCTTGGCTATAATCTGCAACGTTAAAAAAAAAAAAAAAACATATATATATATATATATATATATATATAATTTTTTTTTTTTTAACGTTGGAGATTTTAGCCAAGCGTTGAGTCTTGATGATCCAAGCTCGTCAGAATTTTTGGAGCTCTCACAACTTGATAATTTTGTCTGATGAAGAATTTAGATTTTAACCGAGCGTCAGCTCATCAGATTTTTGGAAGCTCTCACAACTTGCAAATTTTGTTTGATGGAGAAATTGGAAACTCTCTCAAAGACCTCACCTCAACAAAATTTTCTGGATCTCACCTCAAAAAAATTTCCTGGATCTCGCCTCAACAAAAATTTCTGGACCTCACCTCTACAAAAATTTCTGGACCTCACCTCTACAAAATTTTCTGGACCTCAGCTCAACAAAATTTTCTGAATCTCACCTCATCAAAATTTTCTGAACCCCACCAAAATTTTCTGGAACTCAGCTCCACAAAAATTTCTAGATCTCAGCTCTCTCAGCTCAATCAAATTTTCTGGACCTCAACTAATAAAGATCTTGCATGATAAAGAATTTGGAAACTCTGACGAGCTTGCATCATCAAGACTCAACGCTTGGCTATAATCTGCAACGTTTAAAAAAAAAAAATTAAAAAAAAAAAAAAAAAAAAAAAAAAAAAAACATATATATATATATATAATTTTTTTTTTTTTTTTTTTTTTAACGTTGGAGATTATAGCCAAGCGTTGAGTTTTGATGATCCAAGCTCGTCAGAATTTTTTGAGCTGACAAAACTTTACAAATTTCTTGCTCTCGCAACTTTAGAATTTTTTGGAGCTCTCACATTTTGCAAATTGGAATGAGGAAGAATTTAAAAAACGAATTTTAGATTTTGGAATTAATTTGGGTATAGGTTGTCATGAGCTCATGAGTCATGAGCTCATGAGTCATGAGCTGTGCATAATTTCTAGAAAAATCCTTAAGACCAAGCTTTAAAATCTGCGAGTCTCTGTAGTTCTCGACACTTTTTTTCAGACCCATTTTACAAATGGTTCATCCCTTCATCCCAGTGATATCTCTCAACCCCAACCCAGAGACCAGGACATCTCATTCATCTCGCAGATCCCAGCTCCAGGATCTCAGAGCCAAGCCATTTCGACAAAGTTTTCAAAGGATCCACAAAACACACGTCTCCAATATTTAAAAAATATCCGGATCATCTTTTCAAATGATTGAGCCCGTGGTGTTGGAAGCGCAGCCTATCAAGCTGGTGCGCTTTGACTCATCGGAAGGCTTTAACCTTTGAAAAGGTCCCGTTTTAAATGGCTTCAGAAAACTCTGTGCTCTGGATCCATGGACCCACTCCCTTGGAAAACGGCTTGGATTTCTGTGGGAGGTGCTTATAACTTTTGGAAAGGTAATTGATGTGTATCAAATTCTGTTTTGAATGGCATCGCATGGCATCGGGAAACCGGTTGCTCTGGATACATGGGGTTGCTGCCTCATCCATTGGAAAAGTGTTGTTTTGAAAAGTCGATACGGGGTGGATGGTTTTGGATTCGCGTGACATTTTTTGAAAAATCTGGCTTTCGAACACAGCAGAGGGAGCTGCGAGAGAGGTTGGGATGCATGGACATTCATGGAGTTGGGGAGAGATGCTCTGGAAATCCATTGCGCTGGGTTTGAAATCCATTGAGTTGGATCTGAAATCCTGGGGGTGGCTCGTCGATTGGGTTGGGGCTCGAAATTTGATTTTTGGGAAACGCAACTTTTTGGTGGTCGTTGTCATTTGGTATTTTTTTCAGCTTGAGCCATGTCTCGACACTCTCGACTCATCATCAGAATGTCCTTGGGTCAATGATCATGGAATCCCATTCATCTCGCAAACCCCCCAGCCTCAGGATCTCAGAACCACAATAATTTCAATATTTTTTCAAATGATCCACGCCTCAGAGTCGCTTTCACAATGTCCAAACCAGGCTCTGGGATTCAGTTCACGTTTTCAAAAGGTTGCGCTTCTCCCCACTCTGAGTTTGGGAAGCCCCCGAACGATTTCAATGGAACCCCATCCTTGGAATGCTTCGAAGGCTTTGACAGTCAATGGATTTGATATCAAGAGTTGGGTGATGCTGTCCCATCCAAATAGACCGTGTAAACAGGCCTTAAAGGCCTGTTTACACGGTCCAATTTCTTGGACAGAGATTGATTGATATTGATGGAAACTTGTTTTGGTTTGAGCTTGGATCGTGTAAACAAGCATCCAAGAACTTGTCCAACTTCTTGGACGATAGTAGAGCATGTTCTACTTTCCATCCAAGTTTTTTCTCCCTTAACCAATCAGCGTCTAAGGTTTTGTGACGTCAACATGCAGGCAGCAAATTATGTCATTTTGTTGTCTGTTTTCATATATTTTAGTTCAAATAAATTGATCTGTTGCGGTTTATTTGTGTTATTATGATTTTATTTGAATTTATATAGTAATTTTAAACTTATGTAATTATTATTTCATAATGTTGAATATGAACAATGCGCATGCGCAAGTTTTTCTCTCAACGAATCAGTGACATTCAAGAACTTGGATAGTGTCAACGAATCATCCAATTTCTTGGACAGAGAAAGCCGTCCAATTTCTCGGATTCGAGAACTTGGACCGTGTAAACAGGCCTTTAAAGCAACGACTACAAAATCAAAATAAACAATGTCACACGTCATTTACGCATGCGCAATGAGGAGTAATATCTGCGCCTGAACGTCTACTACCGCAGAGCTTACAAACCACTTTTTTTGTTGTCGTCCGAGGGCGACAGGTTACCGCTCACGTCAAGCGAAAGCGTCCGTTCTTACAAACCAGGCCTTTACGCCATCAATATGGCTGAACGTCAACAATATAGAAAGTTTGGTAGACTGTTTTTTTTTAATAAGAGTTTTTATTTGAATTAATAATTTATTAAAATTGTCAATTTCGCAATAATTATAATTATCTTTTTTTTTGAATTTCAAATTTATTTGCTCAAATTTGGTGCCTTTATTTCTTAGTTTAGGATTTGTTTATAAAAAATTATAATGTTCTTTTCCTTCTCATTTGACTCACTGTATATTCGTTAATGACGTAAGTTTCTTTCCTTAAAATTTATTGCATATAATTTGGACGTATTGTATTTTACTAATTATTATTACTGAAAAAAAAAATATGAAGTTGGTAGGATTTTGTTTAAAAAAAAACAAACAATTTACTTTGCTATTAATTAATTTAAATAACATCAAAACTGTATAGAGTATTATAATGTTTAAATATTGGGAAAAAGTATTATATATTCAGTTTTAATAATTATTTTTTTAAAACTCTATAACCATAATAAATTTAAATTTTTGAGAGAAAGTTAGGAGAGTAGTTTAAGATTTGTATATAAAAAATTATATTATTAATGTTTTTTTGTCTTTCTTATTTGACTTACTGTATATTCGTTAATGATGTAAGTTTCTTTCCTTGTATTTTAAAAAAATTATTGCATTTAATTCAGATGTATTGTATTTTACTAATTATTATTACTGAAAAAAAAATCTAAAGTTAGTATGATTTTGTTTAAAATTTATGTTTAAAAAAAAAACAATTTAGTTTGCTGTTAATTTATTTTAATAACATCAAAATTGTATAGAGTATTATAATGTTACATAATACATTAAAAAAAAGTATTATGTATTCAGTTTTAATAATTATTCTTTTAGAACTCTAAAACCATAATAAATTGATATTTCTGAGAGAAAGTTCAATTCAATTAATTATTATTTTTTAAAAAATTTATTTAGTTTTTTTTTTATTAAGAATGTTACGCATAGTATTATATAATATGCAATAAATATACAATTATTACGTTTGCCAAACTTTCTATTTCGAATTATCAGTTGAAACTAGACATTTTAAACATGGATTAGCATACTTGAATAGAGTTTCTGTAAGTAAGTGTTTATTTATGTTTATCTTTGGTTTTCTATTTCGTTATTCTTGTTTCTTTAAAAGCCTGATTTTTTACTCTTGTACTATTTCGCATGCGATTTTTTCTATTTTCCTTACCTGTTCTTTCGATTCTCTACCCGTTCCTGATATCACGACGGTAACACGGTTCTATTTCGGTCCTCTCCTCTTAGAGAGCGCCTTTTCTTTCCCCTTTCCGTCGTGATGTCATGATAGGGTTTCTCTTTTTCCTCCTACCCCTTGGCGACCTATCTAAACAGGTCGCCAATTGCCGTGGTTATGATAAAAATCCCTGATTTTCATTTCTTGAGTATAGACAGATTTGCACGTTTTTGATACATGATTAATTATATTAATTTATAAATGATAGCAAATGGTTAAAAAATTAGCAACAATATGGTTTATTCAAAGTTGTGTTTACGTTAAATGAAGAGCAGTGCTGAAAAGGTATTAAAATTTTTATTTGGGAAGCTCTTAGTAAAAGTGTGAATATTTCCTATTGGCTCTATGAGCTTATATAATGTACAAAAATATTTTGATAGTTATGTATCATTGTACTATATCTTTAAAAAAAAAATTAAAAAGCATTAAATTTGATATATTTTTGTATCTGTATATATACTTGAATATTCACTTCAATTCAAAAGGGCTTAAGGGTTTTGAACTACAATTTCTTCTTTTTTTTAAAATAGAAAATAATTAAGAATGAATAAAATTTTTACTTGAGAGGGGTTATAAATGAAATGTTTCTCTTTTAGACCTATTAAAATTTATTTTAAATGATTTAAGTTTTAAAGAAATATTCAATGCTTAATAGTTTTAAATTTACTAATTTAATGTTTTCAATGTAAAGTAATGTAGAGTTTTAAATAAAAATAGAAATAAAGGAAACGAAGGGAATAAAATAAATATAAAATATGAATAATTTATTTTATTCCCTTCGTTTCCTTTATTTCTATTTTTATTCTCTCTTTTTATGAAATTTCTGCTGCTTTTCAGCGCATTGTCCTTTTTGATTTAATAATTATTTGTTTACTTTTAGTATAGTAGAGTTTTAAATTTAGTGTTTTCAATGTAAAGTTTTACTCTTCTTCTCTTATAATTTTAGCTTCGTCTGAGGCTGCTGGATAATGCAAATGGAGAATGACATACTGGTAGAAGACGAGGGCCCGTAACTTCGATCCTGACAGAAAACAAAACAACTGCTGTGTATATGCTGTTCGATTTTCATCAAATCTGCCGGAGCTGAAATTCCTCTTGTTGCTGTGTAGAAGTTTGACAAAAGATGTATCTCTGTGTGATTTATCGCTGCTGTGTGTTACACGTTGTTTACTGTTGCTGACGATTTTATAAGATCTTTCAATCAAGCAACAATTCATCAGTTTATTGGTCTGAAATATAGTTGCACATAAGCAAAAAGTTGCAAGTGAAGGGAAAAGAACTTTGAACTGCATGAAATAAATGACTGTAAAGTTTTGGAATTCTTTCTATTTAAAAATAATAATTAAAATGATAACACATAGTCGGAACTGTTGCTTTTTGCATTAAAAATAAAAATTATTTTATTTAATGACAAATATGTGTTCTTAAGGATTATGTTTATATTAAACAATGACGGTAAGAATATATTGCTTTTATAGTTGAGTGAAGTTTATATTGTGTTTTGTTTTAAAATAATATAATTAAATTGTGAAATAATGTTTGTCATGATTTGGTTTGATTAATTTTTTTATTCTTAACTACTGCATTGTGTTATTTATACTGCATTTTTGTAATAAATCTTCGAAATTTTAGAAAATGGGAGAGGCAGATATGTGTTCATTAATAAAACTTAATAATGTTAGAAATTTTTTTTATAGTCATGATAGTAATGTTTAAGCATTTTGAAATTAGATGTTGATAAAATTCAGTTTCTTTTAAATTTTCAAAAATCAGAAACAGTTTTATTTTAACATCATTGTTAAACAGTAACTCTAAGCTTATGGGCATTTATACTACTAGCATTGTATTTTTACTTTAATTTTGAATTATTTAGTTCAAATTTGAGATAAGAAGTGTATATATATATTTTTATGATGTTTAAAATAATGATAATAGTAAAAATTTCTTTGGCTTAATATTAAAAATTTAGCTGAACATTTATTTACATTATTGTTAAAGCAAAAAGTTTAAACCAACGTAGAGTAGAATCTTGTTTAAGTTTTCAATAGTAAGGTTCTTTGCAAAGCAGGTTTTTAAATACATAATTTTTTAAATTATTATTTTTTTTTTTTTGGCTAATTGATCAATACCAGAAAATTGACTCTAGCGTCTGTTTAATTTTTTAAAATTTATTTTCTGAAAAGCTCTGTTTAAAATGTTTACATATTACACCTACTTTTTTCTAAACCTATTTATGTCATAACGCATAATCTATAATCAGCGAAATGAAAGCAATGGAATTGTTTTAAACAAAAATTATTATTTTTATAGCAACGTTCTCAAAAGAGTAATAGATTGTACACAAATTTTGATCATTCATACCAAAGGCAACTTTTAAAAGATGCTGTTAAAAATGTTATTATTTTTTCGTCTCGTTCTTGATTGCTATTATATGTTTGTGCAAATTTAATTTAGATTAAACATAATATTTACTGACAGTTTTGAAATTAATATATTATGTAAATTGTTTGCAAAGATTGTTGGTTTAGTACATAACACCTTTAAATAATTATCGAATTGATGATAATTTCTGATATGCCCCTAAAAGTAGTTTTTACATTACAAAAAATAATAGCAATTTTCATAATATTAGTTGCTTTCCTGGTTTCACTCCCTGGAAAAATTTCCACGTTGTGTTTGGGTTTTGTTTTAGGTGTTTTGTTCAATAGAATTTCAGATACTTAAAGAATAAAGCTACGTAAGTATTTCTCCATTTAATTTCTGTGATGATATCGGAAGCAATTTTTTTTTTTAAATGCTGATTTTAAAGTATAACTCAAACTCTTGAGGATTTTCATTATCAACATTGTGTTTATTATTTTAATTTTGGAAATTTTCACATAATTATTCATTTAAAATTTTAGACAAAAATTTCTGCTTTTTTATTTTTATCATGTTTAAAATAATATAATTGTAAAATAATTATAGTCGTAAAAAGTTCTTTTGACTGAATAACATTTATATTATGATAAAAATTCTTAATCAATTTAGAAAAGAATATTGCTTATATTATAAAGAATATTATTAAAGAATATTTTGTGATAGCAAGGTTTTTCAAAAGTAACTGATGGTAGTCAAATTTGGATCAATATAAAAGCAACTTATAGTAAAAAAGTATTATGTTTTTTTGTCTCATTCTTGTATGCAATTAAATGTTTGTGCAAATTTAATTCTGATAAAATACAATATTTAAAATTTTTTTTTGGTTTTGACATTTAATGTTATATAAACTTTAAGTAAATAAAAGTACATAGTACTTTAATTATTGAATCGCTAAAAATTTCGGATGTCCCAATGTAAAATTATTTTTACATTACAAAAAATAATTGCAAATTTTTTTAATAGAAATTCATAAAGGCTTTTTTTTTGTTTCCACTCCCTGAAAATATTTCTACAGGTGCCTTTAGGTTTTGTTTCAAGTGTTTTGTAAGTAAAATTTAAGATTCTAAAAGGATAAAGTTACGTAAGTAGTTCTCTCTTTAATTTCAGTGATAGAAGTGAAATAATTTATGCAAATAAGTAATTTGAATATTTTTTCATTTTCTTTGTTTCAGTTATTACAAAAAATTACAGTTTAAAAATTCGAGATATAATTTTATCGTAATATTTTTGGAAATGAATGACTTAGTTATATAGTAGAAAAAAGAGTTAAGCTAAATTTTCGACTCAATTCAAATGTAAATATAACTTAGCAATTATGTGGTGTTGTTTTTTTAATTTACAATTTCAGAATATAAATAATGAATGATAATTGTGAAATTGCAAATGGCTTAAGTTACACATTTAAAAAAAAAAAAATGTATATATATTACAAACTAACAAATTCAATTGAGATTTTGATAAAATAAGCTCATTTTTTTAAAAGAAAATTAAGAGTACATTTTAAAATTAAAAACTTGAAAATTATTAATGATATAAAATTTGTCAGAAAGCCCATTGCATGAAGAAAAGAAAAAAATATCAATAAAAGTTGTGAAATAGTATTATTTCTTAAATAAATTTGAAAAATCAGCAGAACATAAGATATACTTTGGAGTAAGAGGGAGGAAAATGGATGGTAGTAGAGTTCGCTAAAATAATTTTATTTAGTATTTCTGCATTGTTGTGTAATAATGCATGGAATGACATTATAAAACTATTGTTCTATGTTTTACTGCTTCACAGCAATACAGAAAATTATATCGCCGAACTATTCTACTACCATCCAAATCCTCTTGCTTAATCCAAAAACAAAGAGCAAAGCAAGATAATATCCGAAAATACAAAACCTAATATTATAAAGCGTTAAAACTAATGCAAAATAATACTATGGCGAACGCTAGATAATCTTAGTTTGCATAGAATCTAATATTACAGCAAATGCTAGATAATATTAGTTTGCTTTGAATCTAATATTATACGATGCTGAGCAAACAGCGACCTCTTGTATCTTTCTAATCTTAGAAGTTGTGCAGGATAACGTGGGGCCTCCCTGGCCGAGCGGTATCGCTCGCCAAACGCTCTGTTAAGCGTGGAGGTGGCGGGTTCGAATCCCGCCGTAACCCTGGATGTATTCTTTGTGATGTCTTTCTCTATATTGTGCTATCTGTCTTTCTACTTGACAAAGGTTTATAAGCCTTAATTGAGCACACAAGCCTGCAAATGTATGTTGTATCAATAAACAATAAGCAGGATAACGTTAGATTTTGCCGATTTTCTGGTAATATCTAATATCAGGTGCTACTTGGGACTGTCAACCATTCATTGAATTCTAACTATTTGAACGTGAGGTATGAAACAATATTTTAAAGCAACTACGAAGCAACAAATACTTTTAATTAATTTTTTTTTCATTAATAGTAGCCGTAACATCTGTTGTAAAGTTAAAAAAATAACAACGATAAAAAGATAGATTTGCACTAAATGCTCGTAAAATATTTTCTTTTCTGGCAGCTCGCTTAGTTGCTGTGCTTACTTTACTTGCACAGTGAAACCTGATAAGTTGACCACCTCTATAAGCAGAGCCTGACTGAGGCAAGGGTGTGCGGGACACGGGACAGTTGCCCCGGGCCCCCAAATCAAATAGAAAGTTTATTTCACGTTTGAAGAACTTTTTTAAAACAAAATATCTGTACAGTGTAAAATCTGCCAGGTTTCTATCAGCTTCTTCATTTATCTATCGTACGGACACAATCTATATTTCGTAAATCCATGACTTTCTAGGACTAAATTCAGCCAAATTTTCGTAATTACGATGGACAAATTTGGCCAATCAAAAGCCTGTAGCTTTACATATCGCAAAATGCGATACCCAGGTAGCAAAAAAATGTGATCTAATGCTGGCAAGATGCAATATAATACTGCCGTGCTAGAAAACGCAATACTCTTGAATCCTATCTTCTAATGTTAAAGCTATTATTATGTAAAATTAACCAGTCTTCGATCTGACAGTCGAACTTTAAAAATTATCATCTATTTCATTATTTTTGGTGCTGCGCTACTTTTTTGTGGAACGGCACATCAAATTATTAATAAATAAATATTTATTTCTAAAAGAAAACAATTATTTCAATTTTTCACGAAATATCTTGTTTACGAATGCAAATTTTATGCTGCCAAACGCAAAGGAATATAATACTTCGTTTCCGCGAATGATACAGTCGACTGTTGAGTTGTACTCTTTTGCTGATGTTGTTTACAAGCCGTCCGCCATATTTGTGATTTGTTAAATATATCTGCTCGCAGTACCGTCTTTACGCATGGGCACACCCGGGCAGCGCCCGGGGGCCCCAGACACTCAGGGGGCCCTTGAGAATCTTAATTTTTATAAATTGTGTTAAAAAAAACTAAGACTAAACAAAATTACCTTATATATTTTTTAAAAATAATTGTATAAAGTGTGTATTTTGTTTTTCTTTCTACAAATAGTGATTGATTATCTTGTAAACGACAATAATTTGAAAAGTTTACCACCAGAGAAAATTTAAAAGGCAACCGAAATCTATTTTCTACGTAATTTTTATGTGAATTCAGTTATTTTGGGTTTACTAAAAACAAATTAAATACATTTAAATCAAAATGTATATAAATTTGTTCAAATTATTGCATATGTAAATAATGCTTTATTTTATGCATGTGAAGTTTTCTAGTTCGATTTTAAGCAGTATGACATGTTATAAGAGCCCAAAACTTCTTTGCCCGAGGGCCCTGCATGCTATTAAGACGGCCCTGTCTGCTCGACAACTACTTCTTATACTTCTCGTTTCTGTTTCGGAAATTTATTACCTAGGAAATGTCAGGTAAAAAGAAAAATCATTTATCTATTAAAAGGAAAGCCGAGAACCATGTAAAATTGGCTGAAAAACAGTTGATTTTAGACTCTCTTGTTAGTAAGGCCAGACGAAATTATTTACTATCTTCTTGCTCCTCGTCTGAAAGGTACATATATTCTGATCATTAAATGACTTTGTTTTGATTTTCGATCTACATTTTCTTTCTTTTAAAATATTACTCTTGAAGTGTAATCTGTAAAATTATTTTAAAGATGAAAATGTTCATATTCAAATTTAAGCAATAGTTTTCAACTCTTTTTATTTTTAATTTACGTTATTTAAGAGCCCAAGTGAAAGAAAATTAATCTGCCTTTTAACATTCTTTAAAGCTAGATTGCTATATTTCGAGTTAATATGAATTGTGTTAATGTAACTAAATATTAAGAACAAATTAATTTTTGTCTTACGAAAATGCCTAGCAATGTTAAAATTTTGCATTAGGATACTTAAAATCATTTGTTTTGATAAAAACAATTATTTCCAATTTTTGTTTTACTTTAGTTCAAGTATATATTAAATATCAAATAAATTTTAAGTATTTTTATTTTATCAAAGTAAATTGTTTGCAGATTTAATTATTATTAAAGAAATTTTCCTTGTACCGGTAATTTATTTGCATTTCTATCTAAATTAACAAAATATTTCCTGCAACATGAGCTGTTTGCAATCTACTGTAATTCAATATATTTTAAAAAATGATATTATTACTTTGCAGACCCATTAATTCTACTTTTGAAAATAAAAATTCTGGGAATGAATCCACTGCCATTATAGAATCCAATGATATTAATACCTGAGTAGCACTCAATATCGATTGATCTCGAAAAAACTTCGCTTACGACATATTGATATAGATCGATATCTCAATAACGCCGTAGAATGTCGAGCTTGAAAAAACCATATTCCACGGCGTTTACAGATACAGTAGAATGTCGATGAATATTTTTATCACGTTATTCGTACAACAAATATTAATAAGCATTTAAAGATGCGGCAGAACGCCGATCGATAATTTTAATACGTTATTCAAGAAATTTTTTTCACTGGATATTGTAGGATATAGGTACATGTCTGTTAATTATTTTATATGGTTTTGCACTTCAGATTTCATTTCGCTAATTATACTCCAGGCTGTACAGTTGCAGATTTAATTAATTTGATTTATAATGAGTAAAAAAAATCCTTCATTTTTTGTCCAGGATAACTTGAAAAGAGCTACATGCTCTGCTCAGTCTATGCCTATTTAACAGAAAATTAATCATTTCCTTGCATGCTAGACAATAAGCATTCTGCAAACTAGTGAGCAAAGATTTAATATTGCCTTAGAATAAAATATCTGCAAGTATTTAAGTCATACTTTCAAAGTTCAAGGTGTGTAGCCAGATTTTTCAACAAAAAAAAAATAATAATAATAAGCACCCAAAAATATTTTTAATCAGTTTCCAAACAATAAAAATATAATTAGGATTTGAGCAGTAATAAGCTTAAAAATTAATTAAGGGTAAAATAGGTGAATAGGAATAAGTGTGAGCACTGTAGATGGAATGTAAGAAGTGAATATTAATTTAAGGTATGATAATTATTTTCAGCTCAACTATGATTTATAAATCAAAGACAATTTGCTTGTTTAAAAATTACCACATTTAACATGTATGTAAATTAGTTTTCTTATTTTTTAGCATTTGCAATATACATTTGATCTTCAGACAGGATTCAGTCACTGAAAATTAATAATTTAATATATTGCACAATAGCACTAAAAACTCAAAAAATATTAAAATTTTATGGGTTCAATAAAATTTACACTTCTGATATGAACGTGCTTTGAAATATAGAAGGTGTGAATGCAGAGGAATAAAACAAAAAGTAGCTATGAATATTTTATTTGAATAAACATTATAAAATTTAGTAAAACAAATTGGCACATTCTTAGGTCTCCAAGTCCAAAGAATTGATCACGTCAATTATCTTAGGTTTTCGTCCTTCCCAATCAGTGGCTGTAGCAGACTTTCCCAAATTTTTCCGCAAGCTCTTGGTCTCAAAGCGTTCGAGAACTGTAGCTGGAAGCAAAAACATTGAGTAATATTATAACATTTAAAAAATAAAAACTGAAAGACTAACAAAACACAATTTATTAATGAGTATATAACGAAACTTAGAGAACTAAATTGAATAAGGGCTTTGAGCAATGATTCTCAAATTTTTTTTTTTGTTGTTGTTACGGCACACTTTTAACCATTTCGAAATTTGACGGCACACAATGAAAAATATTAGATTAAAAGTTGTTTACTTCCCTACAACACACTGTGTTAAATAGTTTGTGATAATAATAAGTACTACAAAAGCACGTTTATTAAGGGATTAATTATTTCTTTTGACTGATTTTTTATTAGTTAGTAACAGTTATTTTTTCTTCTTCTTTTTGATAGTTATTAATTGTTAGCTTGTTTTCTATAGTTATTAACTGTTATATTTTGTGATTTCTTGTTTACTAGTTTTTTGCTAATTATTAATTGTTAGCTTATTTTTTTTTTTGTTAGTTATCCTTTCCTAATTTGTTTTTTTATATAGGGGAGAGTCGGGTGCCCCCGCCCAATGTCAATTTCATATGTAGAGAATATTTTTTTCAAGTCAATGGGCCATCGGACAATAATTGTTATATTAAAAAAAGATTCTTTTCAAAGTTTCAAGTATTTATGCAGCTGGTAACATGGTAAACAAATTGTTACCATTGTTACTTAGTTTTGAAAATATGTTGAATACAGTTGTCATGATATTAAGAAAAATTGGTTGAATGTTTCGATTAAACTTCATTTTAATATTAAAAAAATAATTTTTTCTATACATACAGCATTAAAGTATATAGTCTTAAGTCTAGTTTGCACAAAGAACGAAGTTTATTTGTGAAAAATTGTTCGAGTAATTACAAATTTACAAAAAAATTGGATTTCGGGTAGCCCCGCTCACATGAATGTTAGGTATCACAGCCCACTTTTATTTCGTCGATAAATGTACGGTTCCAAAGATTTACTTAAATTAAATTATTTTCTTTAAATATTTAATATAAGTATATATTAATATTATAATATATTAATATACATTAATAATAATAAAAAATATAACATTTGTTGTTAATAAATGATAGAATTCACTAAAAGTATATAAATATGTAATAAAAAAAATAATTTTGTGATAAAAATGATAGATAAGGTTTATCTATTGTCAGTACATTGGTCATTTTCATTTACACCTGAAAAAACAATCAAAAAACATAATTTTTGTAACTGGGCGGGGCTACCCGACACATTTTGAAAAGAGCTGAAAAACATTTTTTTAAATTTCTATTTTTTTTAAGTTAAACTATTCTTTTTTTTGGTTTATTCTTTTTGTATTATTTAATTAAATGATAAAACAATAGAACCATACAAAAATCTTGATTATTACTCCATATTATACAGAAATATAAGCAATAGTCCTTAAGTGGGCGGGGCTACCCGACTCTCCCCTATTTGGTTTTTTTTTTAGTTATCCTTTGTTAATTTGTTTATTAATTGCATAGCTTACTTTAATGATTAAGTTTTATTTCCATCTGTAAGTTAATATTTAGCTTGCTTTCCTTAGTTAATTAATCATTTTAATAGTCATTAAATTTCCTACTTCAAAAATTTTTTAAAACTATGTGTCAAAGACAATTTTAATTCTCTCATCTATTTTAAGATTGTCAGAGACAAGGCAATCGCCAACAAAGATGCTAACGCGGTTAAAGCTTAGAAAAATTATAAAAAGTATATATATATATACTTTTTATGAACATTTCAAGAATTTGGCAGCAAAAAAGAGTACCGCGGCACAGCGGTTGAAAATCACTGGCTTAGAGAATCGACACACGGATCAAAAAAAGGCATGCTGCATTAGACACTGTTTTGTAAACTGTCTGAATATTCAAGCGGCAATGCTGTATCTTTGATTAAATAATAAATCTTTAACAACAAAAAATACTATAATAAAAAGCTTATCAGTTCAGCTTTAATTGTATTTCTTAATACTCAATTTTACTTCTATGTATTAAAGAAAATTCTCTTAAACTAATGTGAATACACAAAAAGTACTGAAGTTGAAAATAAGATTTATTTATAAATTTTAGATCTGATATTGATTACTTATGATTGCATATACTTAGAAGTATAATTAAACAAAAGCTCAAACTTATTATAAATACACAGCACTTCCAAATGCATTCTATTCCTTAATGTAATCGTTTTTGTTTTTTTCTTCCTTCTACAAAATTACTTTTTTTTTTTGTGATCAGATCCAAAAACTATAGATGTACAACTGTGTTAGACTTAGAAAATTAAGTTTTTCAAGCCTCTCTTTCTCACTCACTCTTTTGGTTTGGATTTCTGAAACTTTTTTGCAATATTTGGTTTCCTTTACATGGGAACAAATTTTTATTTTGTATTTTTCAAATAGAGAGAATCTATTTCTAGCATTATTTTTAAATTAAATTTAATTATAATGCTGCCTTTAACTAAAGCTTGTAAAGATAAAAATCGACTGATGATATATATATTAATACATATTAAAAAATTGTGAGTATACACGAAAAATCCTGAATAAACTTAGAAATGTTAAGGATTAACTGCAGATTAATGTTTGTAAAATTTAATACAAAAAGAGAGGAATTCTAAATATATTGATTTATTATTAGCAATTGGAATTGTTATTCAGATAAAAAAAAAAAAATTTCTTAAAGCATTTAAAAACTGGAAGGAAAAAAAATATCACATATATATATTAATAAAAATAAATAATATTTTAATCAAAAATTTTACCCAAATGACATTAGTAAAGGCAGGCACTCTTTCAAATGACTTTTTTTCTTTTCGCCTCAGTCAAAATACCGGCATATGCTGTCAAAATACCAAATCTGAAAACAAAAGTTTGTTAATTTATTCAAACAGCTACAAGAGAATACAAATTATGTTAAAATTTAATCTAAAAGAGTATTAAAATATTTATATTAGCTAGCCCACTGTCAAGTATTATTTATATGTACACTTGTTAAAAATAAGTAAAATAGATGCTATCAACAACTCCGCAGCTGATACATCGCTTAAAATGAAAGTCACTATTAGCTGCTTAAATCAAATTTCTGATGCATCATCTAAAACAAAAGTCATTATATCGGCCTGCCGATATATGTGTTACGTAGATATTTTGAGATACATAGATTTATTGCCCAGTCCTATATAGAATAATCATTTAAACTCTCTCCATACACCCTTAAGTACAGAACAAATAAGATGGTGAAAGTCTTTTTTGCTTTTTAAGGGGACAGCAAGGTTTGAAAAGGTTAAGATTCACTGGTTTATACTTTAGAGCAAAGGTTCCTTTGCCAAAGGATCCAAAGAGCAATTGTAATTTTTTTTATCATAATAATAATAGCTCCATTTTTAATAAAATGCTTTCTATGGAGAAAAAATTTAGGGACTGATTATAATACCATTGCATAACTCAATCATACAATAAGTTAATACAATAATCAACAATCATACAATAATCATACAACTAATTACAATAAGTTCACCTGCAAGCAAACTGTAAATTCTTATCTTCTTTCTTCTTTTCTTCTAATTGATTAAGATCACCATACGAAGAAAGCAGGAGCTCAATACCTCTTGGTAATTTTAAAAGAACAGATGTTGAATTAGCCTTCATTTCCTTAATTTCCTTTCTTAACTACTTAATCTCCTCTTGATTTTCTAACACACAGTCAAACATCTCAGTCACTAAAATAACAAATACAAGAGATTCAGTATGTCCAGTTTTATAAATATGCTCCTAATGCTAATAAAATGATTAAGAATTTTATAAAAACACCAAACCGAGTTAATTAACAAAAAAATTAAAGTGATTGTGAAAACTATATACATTTACTAATACATAAACTAAATACATTTTTGTAAATATTATAAAATGCAAATTTTTCATGAAAAATAAATTAGGAAAAAAAATTGAAAATACGAAATGTTACTCGAGGCTCCTAAATTTATACTAGTTTTCTCATCTTGCAATTACTCTGTGCAGTGACAACAAAATAAAATAGTCTGTTGTCATAATTTATTTACTTATTTAAAAGCTAAAAGGCTGAGTAGAGCAAATTATACACCTATGTTGGTGAAATTGCAACACAATGAAAGAACTGTCTGACATTTATTCATTAAATTACTGATAGTGGTATAAATAAACAAGTGCACTCATTTTCTAAATAAATTCTAATCATTTACGAGAAGGCATTGAGAATAAGATAAAACAGTAACAAACTGAAAGATAAAACAGTAACAAATTATCACATCAAAATATAAAATTTCTACTTGATATATATTGTAAATAGATATCAATATAAGATTAGACATTACAAAATTAATTTCTACACATTAATTTTAGAATGAATCACAGCTAAGTTATAATCTTATTTAATAAGAATATATATATATATATATATATATATATATATATATATATATATATATATATATATATATATATATATATATATATATATACAATATATATATATATATATATACAATATATATATATATATATATATATATATATACAATATATATATATATATATATATATACATATACATATATATATATATATATATATATATATATATATATATATATATATATATATATATATATATATATATATATATATATATACCTGGTCTGTCTAGGTTTTTCTGAGAGGTACCCCTTTTGTGAAAAATTTAGACATAATTTGTGAAAATTAAAAAATCAACACAAAAATATGGATTTATCATTTCTTACGAGACACAAAAATAAAATTTTAAGAAAAAGTATTTGCTGAAACTATATCTAATTTTATTCAATTATAAGTAATTTTAATTTCACTTTCTATTAATTTTATTATAAAAACATGGAAGACCATTGAATATTTATTTCAGTTTTTTATTAAAGTCAAATGAAATTTTTATTTTTACTGATTATAAATATTTACTGGTTATAACTTTACAATAGGTAAGATATATATATTTATATATGTTTAGTAAATATATGTGCGTGAAAACGAAAAAATTAATAAACTTGTTCCTTTTCTACTACTGTATTTATATTTTATAAGGCTTAGGTTAAAAATTGTGAAACGTTATGTATTTAACAGTAAAGAAGATTCAAATATGCATTAGTGATAATGTGTTATTTAAACATAATAAAAAATACATATAATAAAATTATAATAACTTTTCAGATTTATTTCTATTTTTAAGCTTATACAACACTTTTTAATAAATAAAAATATTTATACAGTAAAACTTAAAGTTTATGACCACAAAATAAAAAAACCCAATTTCCCCCGGGTTTATTCAATAAAACCCAGACGAGTTGGGTCTTTTCAAAGCCTGAAAAACAATAAAGTATTTAATTAGAAAAGCTTTGATCAATATTTTCTAATCATTATCTTAGAAACTTATAAGTTTTAGCTGTTGCGCTCTGATCCAAATTATACTTCAGCTTTTAAAGTTATTTTAAAGATTAACACATTTTGATATTATTTTTGACAACTAAATTTTCCTTTTTTATCTATAAATTTTTTTTATAATTTTCAGCAAACAAAAAATTCTTTAAAGAAGTTTTAATAAACATTTAAATCTCTATTTTGATTTTGAGCCTTTAGTGTCTATTTTAATTTTCCTTTAGTATACTCTTGTTACATAACAAATACATATCATACTTTATACATAACACATACCTTACTTGATATCTGACACATTTAAAAAAAATTGTAGTAGTAACGAATAACAATCATTCCTGTACCATAAACTAAATCTTATATTAAGAAATTCTATATAGAGAATTATATTACAAGACTGGATTAAATTTAGGTGTAAATAGAATATCATTGTTTTCAGATATTGAAAAGTTAAACTTATTTCTTTTTTTAAAATTGTTTAATATTTTCATACTGCTTATTTTACTTTTAGACGTAATTTTAAAATCTATATAACCTTTTACAATTCGCTTACATTAATATTTTGATAAATTATGTATACTTATATCATTTTGAGCACAATTTTTAATGTTTTAAAACGAATTAACTTTTAATAAGCTACAGAATTAACGTTGACAGACTTAATTTTTATGAAAAGTATTTATACACTCATAACTACAATGTTATGAACCTTGTTCACACAATAAATGACTTAAGAAACATTTAATCTTACATATAATTATTTACGAACCTAGTGAATTTATTTAATAAAAATTAGATAGATTGTAAAACATAACATTTAACATCCCAGCAAACAATAAGTAAACAATTCAGAACAAACAACTTTGACAATAAATTTACGTCATTAATTAGAAATTATTCCGATAATAATATTTAAAATTAGCGAAAAGTTAAAAACTACTTACTTAATTATAATTCAAAACCAGCTACATATGATCTTTTATAATGGAATGTTCTTTCGGTAATGTAGGCTTAACCTAAATATAAAAGTGAAACATTGCAATTAGAAATGAAGACCTGACACAATATTAATAGAGTTTATATAAGTAAATAGAAGATGATTTAACTTTGCTTACCTAAATTAAATCAGTAAGGTGACTTTTGACGATAATATTAGGAGATATAACACGCTAAAAATTTATGGATCATGGTAAAAACGTGGATCGTAAAGCGTGACGTCAGAGCTGAAGATCACGTGACAAGCGGATAAACTTTGTTGATAACAATACTGAGATCACTTCACCTTCCAATCCCGTTCCATATAGTTATCACGGCATTCTATTTTTTACTTTCACTAATATGAGCAAGTATAAAGAAATTTTACTCATTTTTATCTTTCTAGCAAATATTTTGAACTATGGAACTAAAATATATTTAATATAGAGTGTTTTAAGAAAAATACTTTTAAAGTTTTATTGACGGAATTCATTCAATAACTTGCTCACAATATCTATATTCCTCCGCTTTCAAAATATTGATAGGAACGGCCACGGTATAGATCGATGTTTCTGTGCTTCTTGGGTACTTCAGAAAATATAAATTTGGAATCAGTAATAAATTTTGATACTGAAAGTGATTTTAATATTAATTTTTCAAATATAAATTTTTTTTAAATTGTTTTTTTAAATTTTGTTTTAACGTTGAGAGTGTTAGCAACGGAAAGAGAATAGTCGTCATTCAGTTTTTTAAAAATCGATCGTGAAGGACATGTTTCTTTTTTTCAATTGCATTGTAATTTCACTATTTACAATTATTCTAAATGGGAAATTAATACTTGAATTATTATTTATTTTTTATTTATTTTGAGTGATAAAATAACGACCTCTTTTCACTTTGACAGGCTATCCAAAACTTGTCTAAAATGTTTATAAATACATTTTTTGAGCTATAAAGTTATAATAAATGATAGTTTTTTTTTTTTTTTCTCTTCAAAACATTTCTCCTTATTTTTACACACTTTCTAAACAATTTTGGGAAGAATGTCACCATTTTTTTTTCTTTTTGTCTTTGAACTTAACAGCTTGCAGAGCTGAAATTGTCAGAGAAATATTGTGCTGATTTGTTTCATCATGTAAATATGCTTATGCACTTAATTTGACATCTTATAATTGTTATATGTATATTGTTATAACCTCATTCCTTCATCATAATTTTTGTACTGTGTATATAAATGTTTAATTTTATTGTATGTAAAAATCTATTTCAAAGGAAAAAAGTATGCTGTTGTGATTTTCACTGAAAGTGACACAGTCGAAGTCATACCGTCTAAGTGGTTATTGAGCAAAGATGTGGCAAAGTGGCCCAGCAAGTTGCCCACTTATCAAATTACTAAGTATCTGCGGGACAACTTGCCTGCAGATGACCAATGGGAGAATTTTAAAGTTAGAGTTCTTTGCTCTTCCAGTTAGTATTTCTTTTTTTATTATTTCTCATTAAGATTTTACGAAGATAACAAAAAATAAATAATGGCAGTGACATTTCGATTACTCTCAATGGTATGTATATGTTCAAATTTGATTTAATTTTAATGATATCGTATACAGTGTGCTTTAATATAAAATATTAAAAATCGCAAACTTCTACTATATTTATTTTATAAAGCCAGATTAGCAATTATAGATTTCTGTATAATAAGTATTTGTTATAGTTTTTTTTTTTTTTTTTAATGTTTCATAAAATTATTGGCTAACTTTTCACCTTGTTTTAAAGTATTATTAAATTTTTGCTTATTTCTACGATTAGTTTGCTTTTTATCATTTATGTAGGGGTCCCATCAGTTCCCATTGTCTTTGATGAAGTTCCACAGACTTCCAGCAATGTCCCAGAGATGTTTCCAGCTATGACAGAGCTGAATAATTTGTATCCAGAAACCTCTGTTACAGTTCCAGTGCCAGAAATTACCGATGTTGTTGAAGCCAATGCTGCCTCATTATTTGGAATGAGTGAGTTGTTATTAATTATTCCTATCATTATTTATTGATAATGATTTGATAAAAGTTTCTTTAATATATAGTCTTTTATACACTTATAACATTTAAATATTTTTTTGCATAATATTGTAAATTATTTTTCAACAAATTTTGCAAAACCATGTAACGTTTTGTAGATTGACCAACTGCACCAATTAACAAACGTTCTTAACTAAATTATGACGTTTGTTCACACCTATTTCGATGAACTCGCAGTTCGTCACTCAGGGGTAGAGCTCTCAGTTGATCCATCCTATCATGTCTTTTTATGTCATAATAAGGGATTCTAATATATTTATCATTTTTAGTGTTTTTAATAGTTCATATTAGACACATAGTTATTGGCATCCATTGAAAGTAAATTCTACGAGCATTAATGGAGCTCTCGTCTGTACCTCAATGCTCAGCAATCACTTATTATTCAGTGTTTATGTCCTATTGTTTAAGCTATCACAATGTAGCTAATGTATGTTTCTGTCACCATTTTGTCCATACATCATCACATTTATTTGCATCTTAAACTTATCTTTTTGATGTTACCATGATAGTTACGCATTGTGTTGAATCTACCATTACAGTCATGGAATCAGCTTAAGTGCCCTGGTAATTATTATGTACATTTGTCACTCCAGTGAACGATGCAGTCCCAACAGTGCTGAGTATGGCAGAGAAAAGGTGTCTGTTTAAGATCCAATACAAATTATTTTAACATTTGAAGTCTTTATTTTGTTTACTGCAAGTGCAAATATTAAAATTTGATTTTATCTTTTATTTAGTGAAACGTTTGTTTTATGAATTGGAGCGGTAGAGTCAGCAGATAAAAAAATTGACACACGAGAATGCCCAAATGAATGCCTCATTAGTAGGGTTACAAATTGATGCTGGAAAAAGGATTGCCACTCCCATTATTTTCAATCTTATTCCGGACCTTAATTTGCCAATCCAAACAGATGATGATTTACTTTGTTTAAATCAAAAGTTATCAGAAGATACTACATTGTCTTCAATTTTGGTAATTATAACGTTTTTAAAATATTTTTTAATTCATTAACTTATAAATAATTATTATTATTTGTGTGTGTATTTGTGCAATATTTAATTCTTTGTAGACACTTTTAAAAGCAAATCAAATTATTGTAGCCACTTAAATTTAGAAAGCTACTAGCAGTTTCTTATTTATTTTTGACAAAATGTTGATTCCTTATTAAATGAAGTCATAAATCCTTTCTTTTTATGTCATTTAATGTTTCAAAATAATATATTCAGAATATATATTATCTAAAATTAATGAAATATAGAGTAGTACAAAAGTGGTGTCAAAAGCTTATGTGCTGTTGGTCCAATAAGGGTTAAATCTCTTTTAAATATGTTCAAACATTTCTTAAATTTTAATCATTTCAGTGCCCCCCCCCCAAGCTCTTGGGCGCAAAAAAAAAAAAAATGTTGCTCTGCAATGCAGTAGACTTGGGAGAAAGGGAAAGAAATCTCTTGAAGGCTTGAGGGAAATATTCTATGTGCTTTTGGGTATGCATTTTTTTATTTCTAAACTATGAATAACATGAATTTCAATTTTAACAAGCTTCATGATCTGGGTGTTTCATGGAAAATGAAGAGGCATTTGTTCTATGTTGGTGAAAAAGAGAATGAATATTTAAAGTTAATTGCTTAGGATTTTAGTCATTGAGTTGTTGAAACTATAGTTCATCATCAATTACTATAGAGCTTATTTGTGAAGAAAAAAAAATTAAAAAGCAATAATTACATTCGAAAGGAAAAGATAGATTTAAATTTAAGAGAATAGTTAAAAATTAAAAAAGTCTTCTTGAAAATAACATTTAAGTTAAAATGTTTGATATATATAAAAAAATAAAAAACGTGATACCCATACATGCTCCACTGCTGTAAATTACATTGTTTGAAAATAGTCAAATTATAACAATATTAAGAATAAAACATTTAAATATATGTGTCCGAGAATTGACAAAAATGAAATAGAATATCAAAATTTTTTTTTTTTAATACAGAACTTTCTTCTAAGCCTGGCTTTTGCCTGCTGTCACCTTGCCTTAATGTGTTAGTCTGTTTGTCCTTCAATTTTTGTGTTTTAACCAGATCTCAAACTATTAATCAGTGAAGTAGTGCGAAATTAATATAGTCTATCTTCACCATTAAAATCCATTGAATCACCGAGTGGGGAAAATGTTACAAATGTTTTTTTTTATTTGCAAAGTAAAATAAAAAGTAATTTTTTATTGCAAAATTTATATAAATTATTTATTTAAAAATAAAAAATGTTTTTTTTTTTTAAATTGTTCACTTTTTTCCTCTTATTTTTATTAGCTACAATGTCACTCCGCTTTCCAGAAGTTAAACGTGAAGAGCTCACGGAAAGACTTGGCAAGGTCCTCTCTTGTGCCAAAGAATGGGGTAATTCAAGGAAAAGATCTTCCCTGGTGGAGTTAAACTACCTCAGTAATTCATTGATTTTCTCGGAAAACTTGTAAAAAGGAAAAAGAACATGATATATGATCTGTGATGTATTCGGATGTGATATTAATATTATAAGAAGTTTTTTTTTTTTTTTTTTTTTTTTTTTCACTGTGATATAACCAAGAAATTGTAAAAAATCAATAAAGAATTTAGCTTAGTTATTTTTCCATTTATTGACTTAGCACAAATTTTTCTATAATAATTTTCTTTGTAAACATTTTTCTTTTATCTTCATTTTGTCAACAAAACAATTACAAGTAATATTTAACAGTTTGTAGTTTTTCTTAATGTGATTGTAACTTTTTTACATAACCCAATTTTATTGAGATTGTTTTACTAAGGATTAAAAATTCAATAATATTTTTTAAAGTTGTGAGAGAAACATTTTAGATTGATTGTGTTTCAGTAATAATAAACGTATAATGTCATTGAGCCAAAAAAAAAAGGAAATTATTTTTTATCAATAAGAGATAAGCTGCTCAAAATTTAGCATTCAATTTCTAGTATATTTTATTATATATTAGTGCAAATTTAATAAGATAAAACACAATATTACTTGGTTTTGAAATTTAAATGTCATGTAAATTTTTTGGATAAAATTGCTGGTTTAATACATAGTAGCTTTAATTCAATTATAGAATTATTAAATTTTTCTGATGTGCTATGTATTTAAAAAAAAAAAAAAAAGAATTTAATAACTAATTTCAATATTAAATCCTTTTCTGGTTTTACTGTCTGAAAAAATATCTTCACATGTCTGGGGTTTTGTTTAAGTTTTTCTGTTAGGTGAAATTTCAGTTATAGAAAAAATTTAGTTACGTAAGTATTTCTCCTTTCAATTTCAATAGAAGAAAAATATTTGAAAGTAAGTAATTTATTTATTTTAAATTATTTAAAGAGATTATTATATTATTTTAAATTATTTATTAATTAATTTATCAAATTCAAGTGAGATTATGATAAACTTGGCTTAATTTTAAAAAAAATTTAAGTATATTTTTAAAATTAAAGATAAACACTTGAAATGATATAAAATTTATCACTTAAATCTTGATATAAAGAAAGGGAAAAAAATCAATTAAGTATTATGTCTTAATAAAATTTGAAAATTTCATTCATAAAAATCAGTTGGATTCAAAATAATTTGGAGTAAGAGGAAGGAAAATAGTAGGTAGTCGAATTCGGTAATATAATTTTTTTAGTATTTATGTGTTGTTAAAGTAAATAATGCATGGAAAGACATTATTAAACTGTTGTTCCATGTTTTACTGCTTCACAGCAATGCATAAAATTAAGTAAAATTATATCACCGAATTATTCTACCATCCATATCTTCCTCTTGCTTACTCCAAAATATAAAAAGCAATGCAAGATATCAGAAAATACGAAATCTAATATTATAGAGCATCAAAACTAATGCAAAACAATATTACGGTAAACGCTAGATACTATTACTTTTCATAGAATCTAATATTATATAATTTTACAGCGAACGCTAGATAATATTAGTTTGCATTGAATCTAATATTATACGATGCTGAGCAAACAGCGACCTCTTGTATCTTTCTAATCTTAGAAGTCGTGCAAGATAACGTCAGATTTGACCTATTTTCTGATAATATCTAATATCACGTGCTACTTGGGTATGTTTACAGCAATTCAGGCTTCTGATTGGCTTCATTGCGCCATCGTAATGCGACAATTTAGTTGAATTCCGCCCTAATGTCAGCAAGGTTTTGAATTTTTCGCAGCTAGATGACAAAATTAACAACCAGAAAACTGCATTCGGCAGTTCAATAAATATCCGAAAATCAATAAAATGGACAGAACGATATTTTCTCTGACCTTTACAGGGGGGGGGGGGGGGAGACTTTATAACTATTTTAGGCTCTAGTTATTTTTCTTGTTATCTATAATGAGGTGAAAAATTTAAATACCTCCATAAAGTTCGGTTCTTCATTTCTGAAGTTGTGAAGCAGAGGGGATCCCCAAAGAAGTTCTTGCCCCGGGCCCCAATTAGACTAAGTCGGGCTCTGTCAATAAGTTAATCACCTACCTAAGATTTTGAGGATCAAGTACAAAACTGGTGAAAACAATTTATTATCATTTTTATAAGATGACTTCTCTTATAAAACCATCAAATTGTAGTTCAACTTGTGATCAGTTTACGCTAGTTTCACTGTAGTTGCTTAAATAATTTTCAAAACTTTTTTATAACACACAGTATATACATTACCGTGCTTATCATTCAAAGTAATTATCTCGTGATTTTGCAATTACTATAAATGTTTTAAAATTTTGACATTTTGGAATTAAAAAATTTAAAACTAAAGTTAAACAAAACTAAAGTTAAAGCGTTTTCAACAACAACAAAAAATGTTCTTTTTAAAAAGGGTAAAGAAACTGCAAACTTTCAGAATATAATGGGATGGGGCAAAATTAAAAAATATATATATACATTTCTGTGAGGAAAAAAAGTAGCGCATTTTTAAAATTTGTAGCATTCGGAAAGTAATAAGTAGCCCAAAAAGTAGCGAGTAGCCCAAATTCGATTTTCAGTAGTGGGGACTTTTAAAAGTAGCCCAATCCGCTACTTGTAGCCCAATCTGGCAACACTGCTTCCAACTTTGTACTTCATCTGTCCACATTGATTGGAGTCAACATGGAATCACCTAGTAAAAAGAGTTAAGGGGATAGAAGAAATAAGCAAAGTTTGGCTTACATTGAAGTTTTTGACTTCAACATTAACTGTCAAAAATCTTGGAATTTTGAGAAAATAAAAATTACGGATATAAAAAAATATAAGTAGTTTGTAGTAAATGAAAAATTTAATTTCAAATTAAAATCTAAATGAAGTTAATGTAAATCATAATTAATTTGTTAATATGAATTATATTCCAATGAATTATCATAATTTTATTATGTATTTAAAATAAAAAAAAATTTACAAATTGTTTTGCACATAAATGTGATACATATAGAATAAAATGTTTTTATTCTAGTATGCATGGTTATAATTCAATAGTTTAGAAAACCCCAAAAGAATAATAAAAGCAGTAATTGTGAATAAAAATGACAAATATTAGCTAAAATGCAAAATAAGAATTTTTCAGTTTCTTTTCAGATTCATATTTAGAGTTTATAATAAAATTGAAACAAAACTATTTTGATTATGATCTAGCACAGGTTAAAATTTGCCTATAATATCACATATAAGTAGGGATAAAATTTTAAATGGAAAATTCTTTATATGTTTCAGCATTGTATGAAAATATGTTCTGTTCATTTATATAAAAATAGTTATTGAATCTGAAAACATTTCCAATAATCTAAAATGTTTTCATTATATCTTTAAATCTAAAATAACTATTTTCTGTTAATTTAAATGCATTAATGAAAGTTTAATATATTCTAACAGTTATATGTTTAGATAGTTTTAGACATATATTATAGTTTCTTATATTCTTTTACCAGAATTTTTAAAATTCATGAGATTATTTTTTTCAAATTGTTTTTTTTTTAATTTTCACTTATTTAGGAATTGTTAGAAATTAATTCTATCATTTAGTCTGCAATTATAATCTGTTTAAATATTTGATATTTCTTTTTCAAATAGTTTTTTAATTTTTTCTACTAGGGTTGACATAAATCTATTTTTTCCTAAGTGGTTTTACTGTAATGTGGAAAAAAACCAATAATTCCTGTGCATGTATAATAGTTAATAGTAGTAGTCTCCAAGCATTGAAACTAATGTACTTGCTCCTTTTTTTTCTTCTTATTTGTAGTGTCATGTGCCACTTCTTTAAAAAAAAAAAAAGTTAAGTTGTCTAAAAAAAATAGTTTGTATCGACTTATGACAAATACACTGTTCACAAAAATTAAAGGAGCACATGAAATATTAATTTTATATACTTGCTCTCTTAATTCTTTTGAATAGTGTATTTTTAATGCTACTGGGGAAGCAAAGTTCAAATGCAACTAATTTTTTTGAATCTGATTGGCAGATATGCATATTGTATACACTGTTTACAGAAAACTTGTCACCATCACAGACTTCTTTAATATTACTCACTTTTATAAATTTAAGTCTAACAATATATGTACTGAATTTTAGAGTAGGCTCAAAAATATGAAAATTACATGCATTTTGAGTATTCATTGTATTTATATACAATGTATAGTAAAAACTATACAATATAGATATAAATAAATGGTCAAAATTTTTATATTCTATTCTGCAAAGAATTTTAGAGAAATTGGCCACAATAATGGAAAATTTGGTAAGTCAATAACTAGTTTTATATGTTCCAAAAATAATGAATTTCCTGAAATTTAAAGAAAAAAGTGATGGTATGTATTAGAACTAACATAGTTTTAAAAAAGTCAAAACACTTTTGAAAGAATCAGTGATTTTTTCGGAGAAATTTCGTCAAATTTAAAAAGTGATTAATGGGTTGAAACTAGTTGCAAGCAGTGACATAGTTTTAAGTGACGGGACACCCTCCAAAATTGACATGATTAACAAACTAATGCATGGTCTGTTAGATGTTGATATAAAGTAGTTTTCATTATTAATTTGAATATAATAGACATTTATATATATGTGTTTGTGTCAAAAGAAGATAGGGGATAACTCCCCCCCCCCTAAAAAACATACATTAAAACTACACCACTGGTTGCAAGAGTCAATAAATTGCTTGCAGAAAGCTTTTCATTTCATCTAAATCTGCTGATTGGTACAAATGTTTGCAGGTCCATCAACAGATGCAATGAGAATTGTGTATTATTGTATACTCTCAATACATCGAAAACCTTGTTATGTCAAAAAAATATTTTTCTCCTTGATATGCATCCACGTAATGCTAATTTGAATTCCTATGTTGAAGGGTTTCTTCTCAAAACCTTATTATGTCAAATTTTTTTAAAAATAAAAAAATCATTTTCATTTAATGTACAGTTAGCTTTGTCTTACTTTTAAATATAAAATTATTGTTGTGTTTAGACTTATAGGTAACAATCATTACATACACATTTATTAGCAGTTATTCTTTTGTTTCATGACTTTTTAGAGTAATATTTTTCTACTTTTTGGAACATATTTAGTTATGAGCTTATCTCAAAATTTTTTTAGTGTCCCTTCAACTTTGAGATATCGGGATTATACTGTTCTAATATTTAAACTAACCAATATGAATAATAGCTAATTTATCACTTCGACCTTTAAGTGTGAATGTAACTTATGTCTTATGAAACATTGATGTTAATTCGGCAGAAGGGAATTATATTAAACAACAGCCCAAGTCCCCCCAGATTTAACCGTTGGCTCTACCTGTTAAGTTAAATTCTTGAATCACTGCAAGGTGGCGTATTCGAGCTTTAGATTTGCGAATATTCTCTGATATTTTTGAAAATAATTTGTGATTTTCTAGTATTTTTTTAAAAAATATTTACTGTTAAGAAGATAGACATAAAGCTGAAGGTTAAAAAAATAATTTGCTAAAAATGGTTTAGAATTACAAATTCAGTAAACATGAATAAATATTTCATTTCTTTAAATTCCTTATTCAAAACCATTTTCAAGAAATAAGTTTTCCAACAAAGTTTGTCTTCTAGGAAAGAAATCACTAGTAGTAGTAATTAACAACAAAAATGTAGTTTTTTGGCCATAGACTTTAAGAATTTATAATTGGACTAATTTAATCTGCTTCCGTTTTGTGATTTCAATGGAAAATACTATTTTCAAAATTTAAAACTGTTAGTTTTAAAATCTATTTTGATCAAAGATTATTTTTTTATACACATTTAAATACTTGAAGACGAAAAACACTTAGTAAATAAATGCAACAAAATGTATATTTTAACATCGCTGTCTGGTTTCTTGCCAAGATATAATTTTTGAAGTGGCAATTAATGTGCATAAAAAATAAAGGAGTGTGGTTATGAATAGGCCACTAATAATATATGAAAAAGTATTTAAATGCTACTAATAAATGGAGTGACTTGCTCTGTCAAACACATCAAATGTGAAAAATTTATAAGTGATTTTTTTCTGCAAATTAAATATACCTAAAAAGTATCTGTTATTCAATGACAATTATAGAGTTTTTTTGTAGACTAACTTTAAAATGTGTCACTGTTTGAGTTTAAATGATGTTCAGAATTCTGAATACATATGTTCGGCTGAATGGACCACTTTTGCCCTGATTACGAAGATTATTTTTCCAATTTAGAATCTCTTTTTTCTTTTCTTTGATGTATGAAACTATTATATGGCTGTTAAAGATTTTAAACTAAATGGTAGTTCAAAAAGCGTAGTTTATAGTCATTTCTAAAGAAAAAAAGTTGCCCTATGATATATTCAAATATTAGTTAATTAGAAATTAATTACAATTTGATTATGTGAACACACTAACAAAATTAGACAACAGAATTGAAGATACAATTTAAAAAAAAATAAAGAACAAATAGTGTTTTTTTAAGCATTTATTTCATGAAAGATAAGAGATACACTAGGTAACATAATAAATAAGTTGAATAAAATAAACAAATCATAAATTTTTAGATGAGAAAATAAATCTTGCTACACATATTTAAGCAGACGCAGAGCTTAACTCCAGGAATTATTTCAATACTACACTCAGACAAGACTAATTCACTACAGACAAGGTTTTCTCAGCAAGCTCTGCCAATATTCTCTATTAGACCTTGTGGTCTGTCAGTCCTTGTCCCTAAATATTTTTTATGGTCTACCTTTACACAAATCAGCCATCCTGAGTAAGGAATTCCTATTTTTTGAATACTCTATACACTTGTAAAGAACCTTTTTTTAAAAAACAAAAACATCACATTTTAAAAACACGTCCAAGCAATGTGATATGGCAATTATTTCATTAAAGGTGAGCTTAATTTATTCATTTATTAAAAGAAAAAAAGTAATGCTATAAAAAAGGAAAAACTGAACTTACTTTATAGCAACTTTTTTAATGCCATGTTAAGATTATTACTTTTTAATATTGCAATTTATAAGTTAAAAATATATTTCCTAAATCAAAATTTATTGTGATTTTGGAAATGGTGCTTTAAAACCCAAGAGGAAATCATGAAAGTAAAGTAAACTAGTTTTTATATCTTAAATTGAGCTATCAATGCTTTCAAGAATGAATTTTCTGGTGAAAAGGCTAATCCCAACACAAGTTGCGATACAGTTGAATAACGATGGAAATTTAATGATAAGCCACGTCATGAAATGATATAGCAGAATTACAAATTTTGAAAGTTGGTTCAAGTGAATATTTAGAGTAGCTTACATTCGTCAATAAAAATATAATACAGGCAAGGGCACCGGCAGAATAATATAAAAGGGGGTGCAACCCTCTAACAAACTAACTCCCCCCCCCAAAAAAAAAATATGCTGTTATTACATATACTTACATTTGTTAATTTTTTTCAAGATACATTTCTTCATTGTTAACAAGATATTTAAAGAAATGTACGAACTTCTTGTACTTGCAAATTTTGCAATGAGAAACTATATTGATGGCGCTGGCATAGCTACTGACTTTGAAACACAAATAACTACAAACAATAGTTTCGTATACTAACGTATTTGCGCACGCTTAATATTGGTATTTATTGTTATGAAGTTTTACAGTTGTGAGAAGTCAGTTTGTATTATACACCTTTTTTAAACTAAATAACTAATAGAAAACATAATATTATTTATATTTTATTCAATGAAATTTAAAAATATAACTATATGTCGAATGTGCCTTCTAGAAACGTGGAGAATTTTTCAAGAGGTAAATCTTTATTCCTTATTTGGACTCGATCATATCTTCGTTGAAAAACCGTTTTTCTTCTACACAAAGAAAAGTATTTTCACTCTTACAGCTTCACCTGAATGTGATGAATAAACTGGACAAAGCGCCATATCTTGAAGTTTTAGAAGATAAATACATATATACAAGGGTGCCAGCAGAATAATATAAAAGGGGTGTAACCCTCTAACAAACTAAACCTAAACCCCCCCCCCCCAAAAGAAAAAATTCAAAATATTCTGTTATTCCATTTTGTTTTGTTATTACATATACTTTCATCTGTTAATTTTTTTATCTAATAGAGAAAATTCTTATGAGTCTCTCGCACCGATTTAGTTATTCAGGCCATACCGTTTTATTCAGCTGTAGCGGAGGCAATCAAAATTGGCCTAACTCTTCTAGCTACTGCGTGCACTATTGAACGCACTTTAAGTACAATGCGACGCATCAAAACATGGAATTGGTCTACAATGTCTCATGAGAGATTAAGTAGTTTGTGCATAAGAAAAGAATCAAAGATGACTCAGAATTCATTGAAAAAGTTATAAACAGATTTGGACAGCAAACAAGACGATTACAATTCTTGTTCGATTAAACAATTTCTTAATTGTTATGTATCAATAATTACGTAATTATTTGTTTTTGAATAAAAATATTTTTAATGAAAATTATTTTATAACAAAATTGTTTTTCTGTATCTCTTTAATTCTCTTCTTCTCTTTAAAAAAAAAGCAAGGGGGGTGCAAGTGCAATTCCTCGCACCCCCCTGCCGGCGCCCTTGAATACAGGGCTAAAGAAAACATAGAATCACTCAAATAAAATAAGACAAGGTATGCAAAATTTCTTATTAATTTCATTCCAGTAAAAATATGGTGACAGAAGGTAAGAAATGTTAAAATTAAAATGGGGGACTTAAGAAACATTTATGGGCTACAACGAATACATATTTAAAATAAAATACATAAAACTTAAATATAAAAATAAAAATTGTAATGCTATTTAAGTAGGTTTCGAAAATAAAAGTATTATTTACAAAAAAGAAGTAATTCACATTCTTTGACATAAAATTGAATTAATTTTCTTACGAAAAATCAAACTAGAGTAAACTTGATTATAAAAGATTAGCCAAGGGTCCCAATCCTTGATTCAGAAACACGTGTGGCAGTGCCTTTCCATGGGGAAATGTTTGGAATTAGGTTGCTAGACGTCTTTCACTGCGTATCATATACTTTTCTCTTAAAATAAACTAAGCCTTGTTATAAATCAAAAATATTTTATCATAAAAATGAATGAAACCACCCAATTAAAAGAAAAATTTAGAATTTAAATATCCACTCTATTAAAAGGAAGCATTAAATCAAACAAATATTAAAAGATATGTGAGCTTGTTTACTTAAAGAATTAAAATCTTTTAAGAAAACAAACTAAGCAACAAAAAAATTATTAAAAAAGTACGCTTCAATGAAATAAATAATAGGTTATATTTTTATAATTTCTCTATACCACTCAATATAATAAATTCTTAAGTAATAGAATGATATTTTACACAAATCTTTTTTTAAGAAAAGAAATTCAGATTTAAAAAAATATAATCATTAATTATCAAAAATAAATTAATTAATATTATCATCATTACAAAAAAAAAAAACTTTCCTTTAAAAAGTTAAAATCAAGTCTTAAACATAGGACAAGATAAAAATAATGTGCTTATATCAATTGTTTATACCTTTCTTGCCTATGTAACAAAAAAATATACTTCAGTTATTTATATATATGCCATGAAAAAAATACATCATTGAAAAAAAATGGTAAGTTTAATTCTGTGTAAAATAATATTAACCTAGTTTTAAGTTTTCTGTTGTTGTTGTCTTCGTGTCCATGGATCGTCAGATAACATCAAAGGTCTGGACTATTATGGCCACCAGCTTCAGCACCTCTTGACAAGTTCTAGTTCTTCCTAGTTTATTTAAAATGAAATGTAATAGAGATTGAAGTTCAAATAAAACATTTCATAGAGATTTTAAAAATTATGTATAGTACTATGTGACAGGGAAAAAAATTCTATTGAAATAAAAATAATCAAAAAATAATGCAACGAAACAAAAAAGATAAATATAATTTTTTATAGTGTTATTTAATTGCAAAATTTAAATACCTTTTGATACCTCATAAATTTATAATTGCAGTGCCCTTTCCTGCAAGTTATTTTTACAATGAGTAAAGTAAAAGAATTCTATATGAAAAACTTGAAGTTGTCAATTATTTCAATATTCATTAATGTTACTAAATACATACTTCATCTTTTCTATTAAATCAAGAACACTTTTAATAATAAGTTTTTATAGAAACTAGTATCCGCAGCAAATAGCTGATCTGATAAACTAAAATTCTTAAAAATCTAAAAAATATAATCACAATAATAAAGTCAGAAGATTTATGAAAAGTTAAGACCCCATAATGTTAGTTCTTGAAAATATTGCTTACATATATCATGAAAAATGATTATAGGAATTGAAGAATTATTGTAAATTTTAAAATTTATTTATCCAAAAATAATATAATGACTAGATACAAAATAAAATTTTTCATTATTTAATCTACTAATGATTAATAAAATTGTGAATTAGATTATTAAAAAATTTTGGTAAGCCTAAAAGATTAAACCGATTAAAAGATTAATAACTAAAAAATAATAAACAAAACTGATTTAAATTTTATGGAGAATTAAAAAATTACATTTTCTCAAGCAAAAAATAACACGTTTATTTTTTCTTTCAAAAACTCAAAAACAAAACTTAAAATTTTTTGATAGTTACTAAATTGAATAAATTGGGATAATATTGTGTAAAATAAGATGTCCCTCAGATGCTTTTATTGCCCATAAATTCTTATTATTTCTTCGATTTCTTATTTTTTGAAAACCTCACTTATAAATAATTTTCCAGTTTCCTGTAAAAACATAAAAATCAGCTAAAATAAGAGGAGCATAAATAACTTAGCTGACAATGATTTTTTTTAACATATTTTAGTCAAATCAATAAATTTACAGTTTCAAAATTAGTATTCTATATAGTATTGAGGATTCACTAGGATAAAAATAAATAAATAAAAAATTATGAAATATAATAAAGCAAAGCATGAAATTTACCAGTACAATATTTAATGTGAACTTTCATTTCATCACATCCAGGGACTATCATTTCATCACACCTTTTGAAAGTGTCCAATGAGAAATGTAAGTGTCTAAAGAAATGTAAACTCTTTCAACTGATAAGTTTCATCAATATATTAAAATCTAATGACTTTCTAAACTATTTAAAAACCAAATCGGTTTCAATTTTTTTTAGTAGATAGTTGCTCTCATTTCTCTGAAGCACCCAAATTTGCTTTGATTCCAAAACAACTGAACCAATTAAACTTTTTGTGACATTACGAACTATGAATTCGGCAACGGATTTAAACTCTGAATTGAGGCCCTCAAGATCTCAGGAATACAAACAGACCAATTAAAAGCAAGCAAGCTATAAGCGCATTGCAGCGAAGAGCTCAAAAATAACCCCGTCCAGTCATCATCATCAGCAGATTAGAAGGGGCTAGAGTTGGGGCATAAAACATAAAAGAAAGGAAAAAAAAAATATCGATAAGCAAAATATAGTGCGTAAAATAGTTAAATAGTTTCACTGTTACATAGTTTATTCAGTTAGAAATAGTTTAATCTGAAAGATCAAATAATTTGGCGCATACTACTTTACTCTGAATGCTTATCCACAATAACTGCTAGTCTTACTTTTTTTTAAATAGAAAATATCCCTGCTCATACTGTGGACCATGTAAAAGAATGTAACTAAAATATTATGCTAGCCATAAATGAGTGTAATGGTTAGCAATGTAAAACATACAAGATAGGGAAAAATATTTTGCTTATAATCACATCATTGAATTGTTTTAACAAAACAAAGATATATTTTTATTCTGATCTCAGCTTGCTTACTATGCTTTGAGTAAAGGGTATTTTTTTCCCAATTCATAGTGATTCCCATAAATATCGGTATGAAACAATTTGTTTGTTTTGCTTTTGTTCTTGTATTAATGAAAATAATCAGTGGTAAAGCACCTTTGCCATGCTCTAATGTCAAATATGCATACACTGCTAAAGGTTTTGATGATGGAGATGTTCCTCCTTCAGCTATTTCTGGTAAGAATGATTTTATTTTTTAAATATTCTGAATTGTATCTAAACTGGAAATACTTGACTGCTACGTTATTAATGTTTTTTTAATTTGCTGTACTGGTGTTATTTGTGTGTAATTGTGTGTATTATATGTTTGTCAACAGTAGTATTTTTGAAAACAAAAACAGTATTCCATTCGCAATGCCCTTATATAGCTATTTATTTCAATAGATTTTGTCTATAGGACTGTGTAATTTTTAGTGGGAAGGTTTCTGTACCAGTATTTACACTCAAATAATTGCAAAGTTTTAGCACCTTCCAGTCTGTGGTCTGCATGAAACTAAAAACAATAATAATAAAATAAATTGAAACATCAGAAAGAGGACCGATGAAAAGGTATAATTCATAGCCACTCCCGGACAAACATCTAATATTTTTTTAAATTCAATTTTAAAATTCTTTTGGTGCCTCAGTGATTGATTGTAGTTTGTATAAATGGAAATACCAAAGTAGTTACTTTTCTATTTAAAAAATGTTGGATTTTTTATTTATTTATATAACAGTGTTTTGTTTCACCAAAAGTCTCCCGAGACAATTGTAACATATTTTTTTAAAAAATGAAGAGCTTTTGCTTAATCATTGTATTATTCCTGCTTAATAATTGAAGCACTGATATAGATAAAAGCGTTATTAAAAAGTGCTTATTTTTGCACTTTTCACAATTCATTTAACCACAATCTATTTTGGCATACCGTGGGTTCATAGCATATGAAAGCGCCAATAATTTTACATGCTTGATGAACTACTTGTGTCTGCATATACGTCTCCTGAGGTGGGTTCACACTCTCATTTGCAACTCTGCTGCATTTTTCAAGATATTTTCAATTTCAGGCTTCTACCCTCTGATATCGAAAAGAAAAATCTCTTGAGCATTTTAAATGGCTAATAAAATTAAGCTAAGAGTTCTTTGTCAGAAACTAGTTATATTATCATGATCATGTAAAACTCTTTGAAAATTATTTTGCTTTTTGTTAATGTATATAGTGCAAATTTTTTTTTTTTGAGTGCTTAAAAGGTGTTATTTTTTGGTGAAAGATTTGGCTAAGCACCCTGATAAATCAGAGGCCATTGTATTCCAAGTGTACCCTGGAATTCCAGATTTTTGTAGCATCCTTCCAGGTCTAGAAATTATAAGCAGAGCATGAGATTTTTCTGTAAATTTCTTGGAATTTCACACATTTCAAAATTATTGATTTCTGGACTTTCAGTCAAAATCAAAACGTATAATACGGCTAAATTTTCACTGAGTTATGCAATCTAAAATTTAATTTTGAAGCTATTGCTGAATCGCGATAACGAGATGTTTTTATACATGCGATTCTTCTGTCAATTGGATTTTTTTTTTGGTTTGTAGTATTTTTTGCAGTTTTTAGTATTTTAAACTATGTTGGAATCCACTATTATTATAATTTTTATTCACTTGATTTTAATATCAAATTCGATTTTTGTATTTTCCTGATTTAAAAGTTACACGCTCTAGATCTTATTATCGCAATTTTGAAATATTACATTGCAACGTATTTAGGTGATTTAAAATCCAACATCGTAATTTCTATTTACGTATTTTTTAAAATCAATATTATGATTTGTAATCAAGCATTTTTAAAATCCAGTATTGCAATTTGCTTCAAGCGAGTTTAATATTCAATTTTGTTATTCGTTTTCAAACTTTTGTAATATCAAGTGTGAATTTTTGTATTTATAAGCCCAGAAGCAGAATATTTTCAAACATTCTGCAACAGGACTTATTAATTTATGTAAATGTTCTGCAAGCATTTCATTGCAAAAAAATTCAAGTTTACGTTAAAGTACTTAATTTTCATTTATTTAAACACAGGATCATCATTTATTTAAATAAAGGATTTAAAACAGTTACATTATTTTTTGAACCAAGGCAAACATTCTTAATTTGTGACTTTTTCAATTACTTTTGATGTACAAAATTTTGATAATGACAATGATGAGTTATTGATAAAATGCTTATGATAAGAGGGTCCAAACATTAAGATTAGGGCTGCCTTGAAAATCTTTCGCAGTGACAAGTGTCCAGGTGGTGCACCATTTGCGAAGACAAACATTCGCTGATCTGTTGTACCAACAACTTCTTCATCTCCATCATAAGCATTTGGTCTTTTTGAAACAATTCTGTCAATCATGGATCCCCACGATTCACAGATCGCTTCTGAAATAGGAATTGAAAATATTAAAATGATAAACTTTATAAAATTGGGAATTTCTGATTTCAATTCTTTTACTGCTTGCTTTAGAAGCTCGCTTGATGAAAATTGTAATTGATTTTTTCTGCTGTCAGCTGAAAATTTATGTACCCATTTTAGAAAAATAGTATAGCCAAAAGCTAATTCATTAATATCCTCCTCAGAATGGCAAAGATATGGGAGAGGGACATTACTTATAAATGTGCTGAAATGTTCCTCTTCAAAAGCAACATCATTCTTGGGAAACAGCAAGTGGTCAAAGCTAAAGAGAATTTTCATTTGTTTAATGACAATATCCACATTTTCCTCTTTTCCAAAATATATTTTATGCTGCTCCAACAAGGAATCGATGTAGATTATGATTTGCATTGCATCTGAGGAAAATATAGAAAGCTCAGAATTATTTAAGACGGAGCGTAATTTTTTGGAGCTAACAGGCAAATCTGGCAGAGGAACTCCTTGAAACATACTTTCTTGGCCAAACATTTCTGATGCACTCTTTGTATTTTTAAACAATGAAGAAGGCAATGTCTTCACCATATCTTGGAATTCTTTCATGCTTTCTGCATTTGCAATGAGGATAAAATGCTCTTTTACAATCTGCAATGAAGATTTCAGGTTAGTGATGTGGTCTGCATATTCCCATGGTAAAAGATCAGAAGTCTGAACCAGTTTTGATGTACATGCTAATAATGAAATTACATCTGAAAATAAAAGAATACGGAATAAGTTTCTTTTACACAACAATTTGTCTCTGAGGCTATCATTTCCACTTGTTTCACGGGCAGCAACAAGGGCTTTGTAATCATTGATGAAAGTGTTGAAAACTTCTTTGGAATGGGAGACAAACTTTAAGGTTTTAAAAATTTTGGGTTTATAAAATGAGGCACCAGTATCATCTGCACTTTGTAAAAGCAATTCATATGCTTTTCCCCACATGAATTCTTTCATGCAATTATTGACCAATGTTACTGCTTCTTGTATAGTATGCGGAATATTAGCATGTGTTTGCAATAGTTCTAATCTATGCATGGGATCCCAAGAGACAAGCATATCTTTTGTAAGAACAAGTTTTTTCTTCAGATGCTCTCCGACATTTAACTGGATGTACTGTCCATCCACTGCAAGGCCAACAAGATGTTTCCTTAAATATGGCAAGGTTAAGCCAAACTTTTCAAGAGATTTTAAAATACTTTCACATAACCCTTTCCCAGTTACATCTGAACAGAAGTGATGCTCGATGTATATGCTAGAAAACATGTGAGAATTATTAACATCAAGAATAGGAATTCGAATCCCTACAATATGGCGTGTTCGGTGGTTCACGGTCATTTTATCTGCAATAATACCAATTGGTAGACTCTCATTAACAATGTATGACAAAATCAAACTTCTTAAAGTTGAACATATATGTGGCAGAAACAAACGAGGGAATTCTTTTGAATGGTTTTTTTGCCCTACTGTTATTCCACAGTTATAGAATTCAGCTATAATGCTTTCGTAACTTAAATAAGATGCATCCAATTTATATGTCAAATATGCAGCTGCTGCACAATTCAAAGATACTTGCTTGCCGATTTCATTTAACTCTTTTTCTCTTTCTTCCTTAATTTTTAGATCTTTATTTTTACTTTCATGCATTTTTGAAGCAAGATGGCGCTTTAAATCATATTTCAGATGAGGAAATGAGTCTGGCAATAAATCATTATCAAAAATGGCTCCCTCATTTATAAAATCATAGTTGAGTGTAGTGCCACAAGCTTTGCAAAACAGACCATTGTCACTTTTTAAAAACATTCCATCAGGCACCCATTTCAATAGGGCATCAACTGTACGTGCAGAAGATAAAAGATCAGACTTTTCTTCATCTGTTAAAGAGAGAGAGGGCACCAACGTAGACTTGTGCAGAGGAGATGAACTCTGAGGTTTTACTGCCTTTAATTCTTCAACCTGTTTCTTCAGATCTGAAAATTGAAAAATAAGTACAAAAAAGAAATTAAAAATAACATCAATAATAAAAATATGTATATAATTTTTCAGAGACTCCAACATTTTGTTTCAGTTTTTTAGTAGTAATAGTAATTATTAAACTAAAATTATAGTTCTCAACTTCTTTTTATGTATTGCAATTTTCCCTATTTAATTATTTTCCCTCATTTGTCTAAATACACAGAATATTTTGTAGCAGTTATAATTGAATTAATGCTGAACATTTTTAAAAAAAAATAATAATTATAACATAAATGTCAAAAATAGTATAATATTTTTATTAAATTATGACAGTATTACTAATTTAGCTAATAAGTTTTTATAATTTATTAAAGCAAAATTTTTCAATATTTTTATTATTGATTACACTGCCCAATTAATATCAGTCGAATCTCAAAAATACAGAAATAAAAAGCACTACAAATAGTGAAAAATGTAGAAATGTAATAAAAACATGTTTATAATACTGCAGATTTTTACTATTTACGAAAAAAAATTCAGCTTTTAAACAGGTATAATCTAAAAATAATTAAATTAAAAACGATTCTTTCTAGGCAAATAAGAATTAAAATACACCATTTAAAATGTTAATTTCTTTAATTTTGCTTTACATACAACAGTTGAACTTCAAAAATTATAAATAGTTCAGTACTGTCTTTGTAATATAATATTAGTGTATATTATTCAATTACAGTAGAGAACCAATTAACCGACTATCGCTATCCCGAATGTCTGAATTTCCCTGTTTTTGGATCGGCCCAAAAGTACCTATGTTATATCAGACCCAAATTACAAGAAAAAGTTAAACACATTTTAAAATAAGAAAAAAAGAAGCAAAGATCTCTTAAATTAAAAAAAAAAAAGTAGAAAAATAACATTAAAAAAGATAAAAACATTTGCAAGTTTAGACAAGAAAAACAAGTTTAAAAAAATACAACATTCACATGTTTATTTTTTGATAATTAATGTTCCCAAATTAACTAATTTAAAACAAAACCAATGATTAAAAAACTCAATAAAGCACTTATTTATACAAGGGTAAACAGTAAAAAAGAAACTTATTAATCTAAATAAAAAACACTTGAAAATTATCGAACGGAAACTATATTTAAAAAGGCAGTAACGTAAATATTAAAACCTGGAGCAAGACAGGATATTATAAGATCAACGAAATTGAAAAAATAAACTTAATATTAAAATTTATTTTTTTAAAATAAAAAAACATTTATTGAGTACAAAATTTACTGTAAGGAAAAAAAAACTGTTAGATGCAGTGGAATCAGAAAGATAGAATCAAAATTATAAAAAGAAAGCTGCTATCTGCTTCATAAAATAATCGCTGTTTTTATTAACAAATAATTTTATGTTTAAATTAATAAACAATCCTCTCCTTTTATTTTTTTTAGAAACGAAAGTTTCAAGTTCCCTAACTCAGACATTCATTGATATGCGTGTGCAATGCATATGCATTTTACCCCACCCCCTCGTAAATAATGAAAGAGAAAACGAAAACAGAGTGCCACTCCTTTAAGTTAATTGATATTAGCAGCTTATCAGAAAAACAATTCTTTAGGGGATTCATGAGAAAATAAAATAAGCGTCTTTTCTTTGGTTCAAATGAGGTATGGCGAAGAAATCCCTTTTGTACAGTTCCTCACTCGTATCTTGCCCAAAACCATGACCTATAAAAATATTGGACCTGCGCGCTCATAACACTAATGATTGAAAATTTAGTGACATAAAAACGGGAATTTTAACGTGAGGTTGCATTTTTTATTTCTCTAAAGATTTATTTAGATTATTAAAAATTTAAATTAGAACATTTTTTAAAAGTAGTATGCATCGCTCTTTTTCAATTATAAGTGCTGGGAATTGTAACATTTTTCTTCAATAAAAACGAAACGAAAGCAAAAATTTACTTAAAAAAAGTAAATATTTAAAAACTAAAGATAAAAAGATAAAATATTTACTTACCATTTATGGAATTCATAAGTTGACTTATTATATCTTTATCCACGGCAATGGTTGAATTGCTTCTAGATGATGTGACTTCTTTTTGCTGTGTTGCAAGATTGATTTCTTCCCTTTTTCACTTTCAACACCAGCCGAATTAATTACGGATATTTCATTGCTCGTACAAGCTTCCGACAATGCAGAGTCATTCACATGTGCTTTTTTTGTAGAAATATCTCCGCTTTCATTGTTCAATTTTCTTTTGTTTGACAATTGAATAAGAGTAAATACATTTTTTTCGCTAACCAAATTGTATTTTACAGTTTTCCCAGGGTGTTGTCTCTGGAAATGAATTTTTAAATTTTTCAAAATAATATGCGCGTCGCATTCAAAGCAAGCAACTCTATCACGCTCACGTGCAGACATTTTACTGAAGATTGTAGTAGCTGGTGTTAACAAGTTGTGTGTGATACATTGAGCAGATGACCAGTTAGGACATTCCCATATAACAAGAGCCAATGGGAAAGTGTCATATCCTTATCTATTCATCACTAGAGGGGAAAGTGGGGGGAATTGAGCTTTTAAGCCTTCAAGGTCATTATGGTCTACAGAAGAATGTATGAGATAGGGGATAGTTATCAAGATAGAAATTGTTCTGCAGGACTTCGTTTGTTCTGCGACGTACGTCGCAGTTTTAGGCACTTTCTGCTTCTGGGTTTATAAGTGATTTAAAAGTCACACATATTGATTCGTATTCATATGATCTAAATATCGAATATCGCGATTTTTATCTTCGTATTCTTAAAATCCAAAATTTTGATTCATATTCTGATGATTTTAGTATCCAATATGGTGATTCTTATAGGAAAGTTTTTTCTTAAATTAATTACTAAAAAGGTGTGATATTTTTCATTGGAAGGTAATTTAAATATATATACAGTGTAACGTCCCTTTCCTGGAAGGGTCGATTTCCCGGACCCTTTTTAACAATCAAAATAAACAAACATCTCTTCATCTTCCCCTCTCTTAAAAATTTATTTCTAAAAAAAGATTGTTTGATTAAACAAGTTGATTTTAAAACATATAGACATATAGCTATACTACCTTTCACCTTAAGTTGGCACTGCAGGGAAGGGTAGGGAATGTAATACTCCGTCTTTGAAAAGTAGTTCTTCGCTATTATGGAATTAATTGCAGTTTAAATGCGCATACAAATATAAATAAATGTTGCATAATAAGAAAAGTTTATCTTGAAATATGTATTAAAAGTTATTCATGTTTAAATGTATTTAACATAACCTTCTCAGTAAAGCGAATGTTCAAAGAAGAAGGAGGTGTTTTAGTTTGGCGCTGAATTAGTTTTCAAGGTCAAGGAAATTGTCGCGTTAGCTACGTTTTTACACAGGTCAGCCAACTCTTTCCATTATCCTTGCCCTTGCTTAAGTGTCCTATCTCTTGTGTAGTTCTTATTTCGCTTCCTTTCACTCGCATCGCTTAATTGTTCTTTTGTTTTGTTTTTTATTAGTTATTAACTGTTAATAAATTGTTTTTACAATGTTAATCTACAATTTGTTGTTTTTTACTAGTTATTTATTGTTAGCTCGTTTTTTATAGTTATGAATTTTTTTGTGCATTAATTGTTAATTTTTTGTTGTGATCCCTCGTTAGTATTTTTCTTCTTTTTTCGTTGCTAATTACTAAATGTTAGCATGTTTTTTTGTTAGTTTGTATTATTTTGTTACTTATTAATCGATAGCTTTTTTTCTTTTGTAAGTTATTAATCTTTAGCTTGGTTGAATATATTTCAGCAAGCAAATATATTTCAGAAAAAAATTACTATAAAAGTAATGCACAAGAAATTATAGTTTATAGTAAAAAAAGAAAAAAAAAACTTTTCTAAAAAAATTTTGAATTTTTTGATTTATGAAAAAAAAAAAGAACAGCAAATATTAAAAAACATAGGTATGATATTTTTCATGATCAATAATTTCCTGCTCATGTTGACTTTTCCTTTCCCCACAAAACGCCAATGTGGGATAAATTAATATTAAATGTACATTAATCTACAAAAAATAAGTAGCATATAAAAAAAAATATTTAAAACAAAGTATTTATGCGCATCTATGCATTTCTTTTTTTTACTTAGATATCGGCAAAAAAAAAAAATCTTTTTAAATATATATATTTTTCTGTTGTTAAATTAGTTTCGTTTAGTTAAAAGATTATAATATGAAAATCTGTTTTTTAAAAATCATAATAAGAAAATCTGCTTTTAAAAACCATAATAAGAAAAATCAGCTTACAACTAGTATCTTAAAATAATAATTATTAGAAATGCTGTAAAAAATCATGTTCTTTTCTGTATTCTGTTCAAAATTTTAGTAAGATTCTTGGTTTAAAAATAAAATCGCATTTTGTTTTCTTTAACGCCAATACTGGCCACTTTCTCTCCCTTCTTTGCTACCTCATCCCCCAACTGACTTAAAGAGTAACCCAGTTTCCATGACAACGACTGTAATCCGGTCTGTCTACCCTTCTCTCCAGTGTCAATTTAAGGTGGAATGAAGTATAGACAACATAATCCAAGGGTGCAAGGAGGTGCACTTACACCCCCTAGCTTTTTTTAAACAATTAAAGAGATACAAAAAAAAAATTTGTTATAAAAAATTTTTATTAAAAATATTTTTATTCAAAAACAAATAATTAAGTAATTATTGATATATAAACAATTAAATAATTGCTTAATTAAACAAGAATTGTAATCGTTTTGTTTGCTGCTATTATAATGGTACATTCCTAGAAGGGCACTGGTTTCTTTGGAAATCAAGTGCTATTTCAGTGTTTTCATCATAGAAAAAAAATGGGTGAGAATTTTCATCCTTTCTTAAAAACAGGGTGAGATTTCAAAAAGTTAAGTGAGATTTCTTAAAATGAAAAAACACAAATAGAATTGAAAAAAAAAATCATTTCTTTAATTATAATACATTTTTAACATCTTCTATTTTTTAAAGCATTGGATATTTTTTCTGCATCATCATAGAAAATGTTGCCTTTACAAGGTATTTGTCCATCTTACATTAGTGCAAAATAAATTTGTCGTTGCAGAGAAATGTGTTATGGAAGGGGCTCCATGGTTCGGAGGGGTAGTGTTCTGTTGTTCGAAAAGGTTCTGAACAATACTGGTAAATAGGGAAACTAGATAATGGGGCAGATGTTGAAAATAATGAAAGATCCAGGAAGAAAAGTGAAACGGATTTTATTCTAAATGGCGTAATGCGAAGCTTTTTCCAAAATGTGAGAAATTCGGGAATTTTGAAATTGATTTATGGAATGCGCGAAATTCTCGCGGTAATAATTTTTTAATGCGAGAAAAGAATCAAATATGCAAGATTCTCGCGCTGTCGTGAAATCACTGTATTTGCATGTTTTCTTGTTTGATTATGTTTTGTAATCTGTAAATATTCTCAATCATTTTAGTTAATTAATGTTTGAATTCTTGCTAAAATGTCTTGTTTTTCCACTGCACAAATCTCTGGATTCGGGCAAATTTATACGGAACAATTGAACTTAAACTGGGGGAAAAAAACAGTGAAAGTATTAAGTTTATATCTTTTCTCCTCCCACTTTCCTGATCATTACATCACATTTATTTGGGTGAACACGAGTATAATCCAAACATCATGATGGCAGTTATTATTGCCGATATTGGTGTGAAAATAAGTACTTCCAAAAAAACTGCTGCAGCCGCATACTAAACCAGTTCCACAATAACAATTCATAATTTTATTGTGTTTTTACTGCACCTGATTGAATAAAAAGTAATTTCTCTCTCTTGCGTAAATTTGTTATATTCATATGTTATTCATTTGTAAAATTAGAAAAATATATAGAAGTACAACAATTTAATCAACTTTTAGTATTAAAATGTGTATTTGTGAAGTTAAACTTAAAAGTTTGAAATATTTTTTGAATGCATTGAGTTGAAGAGTATATATATAAAATTAGTCACTTTTTATTGTTTAGTCTTCAGATATTACATGGTTTTAATAAGCATTGAACTCCTTATGATCAAATTTGGAAAGATTAAGTTTGAGATTTGTTTAATTTTTTATAAAATAAACTACCGTAATTTCGCGGAGAAACGCCGTCCTGGTATATACGCCGCGCCCTCAAAAATCGGCTGAAAGAAAAAAGCTTTTCACTGGACACGCCGCGTCGAATTTTTAACAATTAACGAATTTTGAACTTAACGCAGGTATTGATTAAAGACTTAGCACATGCTCTTAATATGCATATGTATATAATTTAAATAGTTAAATAAAAACCAATAAAAGGATATTGAATATACAAAAAAATAGAAACAATCCTAGTATATAAAATAGATTTCAATAACTTTCTAAGTAAAATTAAGCATTTTCTAATTTTAAAGTGAAGTAACCCTTAAAATATAAATAAAATAATTAATATATCGAAAACCATTAAAATAAGTATGAAAATATTTAAAAATAAAACGATCTTACTTTTAAATCAACAATTCAAAATCCTGTTTTAGAATAAACGATAAATCCAAACAAATTTTGTTCAAAGAAAAAACTTTAGAATAATTTATTTAGATATCACCTGTCACTATATATTCATATCACTGCACTTAAAAATCCCTAAAAATCAGAACTCTCTGTATCAGAGCAAATTAGGTTTACTAGTTAATTGTTTATTTCGAGTTAATCTCCGTCACTCTCACTTTCGGTTTCGTTTTGTCCCGGAATGATTTCCGCTCTTTTGAAGCCATTAATCACAGTTTCTTTTTCTCTTTTAATTGCTGACAGGTTAAACGCAGAGGTATAATTTTTCCTCTTTATGGGAGGCATTTAAAATGGATAACTTAAATACAAGTTATGTTAAAACAAAACGGAAATAGTATAAACGAAACAAAATATTAACGAAAGAAAAATATTAATAAAACAAAAACGCATCAGAATTGGAAATAAAAAAAAATAATAATAAGCTGAGGAAGATGATCGAAATCAGACAGAAATATGAGCAATGAAAAAAAATAAATAAATAAAAAGCGCTCTCCCAAGCATTTAAAAAAAGTTTCTATTTTTAGCAATTCCTCCCCCTATTTTCGCTTTTCAAATCAGGTTTCTTTTTTTAACTGACTCTGCCTAGGATGGTCTTTCTTTAATCCCTGTCTGTAATTCTCTCACACTTTGCTTTTTTCCCTCTTCACTGACCCTCAGTTGAAAGTTTGAAATTCTTTTTGAACATTCTAATTGTAAGATTATTGAAGGTCATTCCAAGCTCATCAGCACCCTTTATTCATCAAACATTCACATGTTTTTAACAACCAGCTGAAGAAAAAAGGGGTGTGGAGAGAGGCATCCATGACAAGCGGAAGAGACATATTTCCTGGAGAAAAAAAAACGGAGGGGGGGGAGTGTTTGTTTTACAGTTGAGGTTATCACTGGCCCCACCCTGATTTCCTTCATTCATTCCTTTCTGATTTATGCTTCTCCACTCCGCGCCCATTTCCTACACTCAACAGCTGTTCATATGGCAGAAGAGAAAGAGAGACTTTGTTCTCTTGTGGATAATGGTCTCCAGAAAGTGATTCCAAGAAAGGATTGGGGAGGGGAATATTCCAGGTGCGCTGACCATTCCTTGGAGTAACATTAAGCATGAAAAAATAAATAAAAAGCACAGTAACAGGTGGAAAAAAGGATGATGAAATTTCCAGTGGGGTTTATAAAAAGCAAAATTTTTTAAAGGAAAAAAAAGTAATACTATATAGGCCGCCCCGTTAGATACGCCTTCCCACTAAATTTTCAAGTTTTAAATCAATAATGCCGCGGCCTATCTCCGCGAAATTCCGGTAGTTTGTTCTTAGTGATCAGTTTTTTTGAAGTGCTAATTTTTAGTGTTTTTACAGGAGAACATTTACGAATTTGCGAAAGAGGACTGACTTGTTGCACTGAAGAAATGGAACACAAGTTAAGTACTCATAGTCGAGCTGAATTTGACAAACTTTTGTTTCACACTATTGGAGAATTAAGAGATCTGTTTGAAACTCAGTCTCACTTGTTTGATGGTTGGTATATATATTTTCTAATTCTATCTATTACTAAATGTAATTTAACAACATGCCAATTGCTAAACAGCTTATATACAGAGATCAGATTCTTTTATAGGAATTTCCAATTTATTAGAATTCCAAATTTTTTAGATTTTTATCATTAAAAAAAACTAAAAAATTGTGCAAGGAGACTGTTCGGAATTTATTATTTGTGTAATTAGTTATTTGTTATTAGTTGTATAATTAGTTATTTGTGTAAATACATGATGAAGCAGTGATGAGGTATCCATCGTAAATCATAGTTGTTTGTGATGCATGTTACAATTATAGTGGAAATGCATTTAAATCTGTCATTTAACAGGTTGCAGGCTTCCAACCAAAGGTTGACAATAAAAGAAATTTTTTATGTTATTTTAAAATTATTTTTAGATTTTTGCTAATTTTTATTAAGGTTTTTCTTCAACTTTTAAAATTTATATATATTTTTATTATAAATTAAAACTTGTACTTTTTAAAACAGCCAAAATTTCTATAAATGATAATGAAAAATATCTATTGCATGATATACAGCATTTCAAGACAATTAGCAAAATTTATCACTTCTATGAAAAAAGTTTTGCATCTGACCAAAATAGATTAAATACAAAATAAATAACTCTGTTATAAAATGAATACGTTTGATATCTTCATAGATTATTAACTTTAAAGGGTTTTTTCTAGCCCTACCTTTTTTTTGAAAAGGTAGGGCGTTAGAAATTGAAAAAGGTACTTTTCCCCTTAAAAAAGGGCATCTATCACAAAAAGGGTATTCACAATTATTTGCATCGCTTTTAAGATACTCAAAATGTTTAAATTAAAAATAATTCCTCAGTTAAATTTCCAAAATCAGTGTAATTTTGGAATTTTGAAAATGTTGCACTTTCTAATAAGAACTAATAATATATGTAATAGTAAAATTATTTTTAATTTTTTTTATTTAATAATGTAAAAAAGATTTTTGAGGTGTAAGGTATAGAATTTTTGCATCATTTTAATGAATGTAATTTTAAATATACAACTTTTTAAAAAATTGGTATTTCAGAAACTATTCGATCATTTTTGTTCAAATTTGGTATTTCGAAATATAAAATTACACTTTTTACTGTCTTATTTATTTGTTATCGCATATTCTGGTGAAAGGAGGACTTTATAATAGAAGTAAAATAAAAATTGATTTTAGACATAATGAACAAGATTTGTGTTTAAGTGTTTTTTTTTTTTTTTTTTTAAATTGGAATATTGTGTTTGTATTTTTATTTTCAATAATTTAATCAACAAATTATAAAAATTGCAATTTTACTCATTTTTATTTATATTTATTTAATGTTTATAAAAAATTGTGAATTTCTGCAGCAAAATTTCGATTTTTGACAATTGTCAAAAGCTATATCAAACTGGGGCTCTTGACCTAAGGGTTAAAACTAGATAAAACTGTTAAATGTCAAAAACTTTGAGTAACATTACAAAGTAACCTGTTTTAATCATAGAATTTCTTTTTTTATTATTTAATGACCGAAAACAAAAACCTTTTGATCTTATTATGATTAAAAATGTGACATTTTACATAATATGAAAAGAAATTGAGGTCAAGGAAACTTGCTATGCTCTGAAATCTTGAAATATTTTTACTAAAAACCATTTTTTTTAATGACCAGAACCAAATATGCCCTCTTTTTTATGCTGAAGTTTATGATATTAAACACAAAACAATGTGAAAAAATAGAGTTAAAACTTGTGCCTTAACTGTAAAAAATTCTTGAAGTTTGTAATAAAATTAACTCAAAATTTATCAATGCAAATTTTAATGATGTGTGTATATATTTATTTCATTTTAATAGTTTTATTATAATTTTCTCACCTATGTAGCAAAAAGGAACACCAGCTAACTCAAATTAATGCAAATTATGATAAAAGTGACTAAAGAAGTACACTTAATAAGGAAGTTTAATAATAAACACAGATATAAACATGAATTACATTTGACAAAACTAAAAGAATTAAAATGAAAGAAACTTGGGGTAAGAGGAAAAAGTCATGTTTCAGCTTTCATATCCGAACTTGAACTGTTCGTTGAAATTCGTTAATTCGTTGATGTAAATGGTGGGGACATAGGTAGTGAGTGATATAGGTGGCACCACAGGGAATCGGTTGGTTGCTACAGACTCCCCCTCAGGCTCTGACGACTCACAAATTTTTTTGATTTACCTCTTTTCTTCAGGGGAGCCACAGGGCCTGGGTCACCCGAAGGAGGTAGATCGTAAGTTCTTAACATATTTGCATGATAAGTTCCTAATACGTTTTCGAAGTCATCAGGATCAGCAATGTCATAGGTGGTAGGTGATCTATTTGTTAAAATTACATAAGGTCCTTCACGTTTTGGAATCAACTTCTTACTTTTCTTATACTTCGATTTACTCACTGAATGTAGGGTTATCCATACTTTATCACCTGGGTTATGATAAGCTTGTCGACGATTTTTATCGAAATATTGTTTTCGTTTGTCTTAATTTGTTCTACACGCTTTCTGATTTGAGGTGTCAAGCGAGCAAACCTTTTTAAGTAGGGCGTGATTTCAGGTACGAAGTTGCCATTGTCAATGAGTCCTCTTAAATCATGGGTGACGTCATCCATTGTTCGAAGCTCACGACCAAATTGCAGAAATGCCGCAGTGCGACCAGTGGTGTCGCACTTAGACGAATTCATGGCAAAACAGTGGCAGTGGTAGTTTGTCCTCCCATATATCATGTGCATCGCCGACTAATATAGCTAATTTAGGTTTTAAGTCTCTATTTTTCCTGTCAGAGGGATTTGCTTGGGGGTGATAAAATGGTATGAGTTCTTGTTCAATGCCCAGGAAATTGCATGTTTGCTGCATTACAGCGCTGATGAATTGCATGCCATTATTGGATATTACTCTTCTGGGTAAGCCGTAGTGTAAAAAAGCTTCTTCGATTAGGGTTTTTGCACAGTTAGTTGCAGTGGCATCTTCTAAAGCAAAAAACTCTACCCACTTAGTACTGGTGTCTTCAATTACAAAAATCCATTTCTTTCCAGGCGGGGTTTCTGGAAGTGCACCAAACAAGTCTATTGCAAGGGTTTCAAATCTTTGAGCATAAATCGGCTTTCTTAGCAATCCAGCAGGCTTCTGGTTATTTGGTTTATACTGATTGAACTCAGCACATTCTTTTAACATATTCTGCAATAAATTTCCTCATTCTGGGAAAATAGTATCTTTGGGCAATTTTATTGTAAGTGTTTTCAGCTCCACAATGCCCTGCAGTGGGAGCATCATGATATTGTTGTAGCACTCGTTCTCTCTCTTGACAAGGGACTACTAACTGAGTTTCTTCATAGTCTGTTTCAGATGAATAGCGATATAAGATGCCTTGATTCATCAAATATCCTCTACTAGTCCAATTTATATAATTTTCGTTTTTTCAACCACTCTCGAAACAGTCAATAATTTTTTTAACATCTTCATCTTCTCATCACGAATATCTCTAGATTTCCGGCACAGTAAATCTATTAAAACAGCATTAATATCACAAATTTAGTCTTTAATTTCATAAGTTGATCTAGAAAGAAGGTCTGCTATTACATTTGATTTCCCAGGAGTATAAAGAATTTTTTTATGATATGATTGAATTTGAAGGGCCCATCGTGCCAAGTGACCAGGTGGTGATTTGATACTCATTAGCCACTTCAGGGGTTGATGATCTGATGCAATTATAATTTCTTGATTTTCCACATAGCCACAGAACTTATCAAGAGCCCAAACTACTGCAAGAGCCTCTCTTTCGGTAGTTGAATAATTTCTTTCAGTTGAACTTAGCAATCGACTTGCGTACTCAATAACATGTTCTTCTGGGCCTTCGCCTTGAACAAGAACTGCTCCAAGAGCATAATTGCTGGCATCAGTTTTAAATATAGAACGGTTTTGTTCCATCAGGCTGAGATAACACAGGTGGTGAAATCAACCTTCTCTTCAACTCCTCGAATGATTTCTGTTCATTTTCACCCTATGTCCACTGTTTATTCTTTTTTGTTAAGTCACTAAGGGATTTTGCTACTTCGGAAAAATGAGGGACATATCTGCGACACTAGGAACAAGTCTATGAAAAGGACTGAACTTCCTTTGCGCAGGTTGGCTCAGGAATTCTTTGAATTGAAAATACTTTATCGCCATCAACCTCTACACCTTCTTGAGTTATCCAGTGACCTAAATATTTAACTCGGTCACAAGCAAAATGGCACTTGCCTCTGTTAGTGTTGAGTTTGAACATAGAAAGTGTTTCAAACACTTTTCTTAAATCTGATAAATGTTCATCAAAAGTCTCAGATAACACTATAATATCATCTAGGAATGATAGTGCAAACACCTCTTTTAGTCCAGATCGAAATTTGTCAATAAGACGTTGAAAGGTGGCAGGCGCATTGCGTAAACTAAAAGGCATTCGCAAATATTTGTACGCACCAAATGGACAAATAAAGGCTGTCTTCTCTTGATCTGCATCATTGACTTTTATCTGATGATATCCCGATCTTAGATCTATTGTGGACATGAACTTTGTTGATTTGGCCTCAGTTAACAAATCATCCATCCTTGGTAATGGATAGGTATCGGGAATAGTAGTAGAGTTCAGTTTCCGGTAATCTACACAAAGTCTGATTGAACCGTTAGGTTTAGGAACCAACACCATTGGACTAGCGTATGGAGATTCGCATTCCTCGATAATACCTTCAGCAAGTAAAGAATCTAGCTCTTTCTTCAACAATTCTTTCTTAGCAGGGGTCATTCTATAGGGAGGTTCAGCAACAAGTAAGCTATTTCCAGTTTGAATTCGGTGTTCAATATAAGGAGGCATCTCCCCTTTGGCTGAAAGATAGTTTTGTATTCTTCTAACAAGGAGTTTATTTCATATTGTTGCTCTTTTGATAAGTGCTTTCCTTCATCATCTCTTAATTTTACGGCATCAGATGTAACTGTTGTAGTTAAAGCTTGGACATTTCTCTCTTTATCATCAGCTAATACCATCGTAATATTCTTTTTGTTAAAGATAAAACCTTTGTCGTTCAACAGTTTATAGAATCTCTCTCCAGCAATAGAAATGGATGCTCCGGTATCAGCGCAAAAAGCTGCTCTCTCTCCACAAACGTTTAGAAAGATTGAACTAGATGGCAAATCCATTGATTCAACTGTATACGGGTTAATATAGTTCACAATAGGTTTTGTTTCCTCTTTAAACTTATTACATTTAGGGCACTTTGATTGAATAAATCCAGGATTACCACAAGCATAGCAATGTATAGAAGTTTTTCTTTCTGGTCGGGCATTATAAAATTTCGAACCGTCAAAATTCACATTTCTGGTTTGAGGACTCTCTCTAGGATTAGAAGATTTAAATTGCCTATCTTGAACAAATTTTGCGTTTTCTTTAAAATATGGTTTCTTGGCAATAGGGGGTCCATTTTTCTTCATACCATATCTCATATTTTCGAAATAATCAAGCTTATCGGCTAAAATCAATGGATCATTCAGCTCTGACCAAGTATCCATAAAATGTTCTTTGACATCAGGAGGTGTCTTTTTCTTTATTTGATCAGCAATGATCAAATCTTGAAGTTGATCGAATTTGGAGATATTCAACTCAGTAAGCCATCCTTCAAAATAAGATTTTAGTTCAAAAGTAAAATCCTTATATGTTTTGTCTGCACCTTTATTGTGTTGAGAAAACAGTTGTCGAAATCTATCAGCCGTCCGTCTAACGCTTCAACAGCATATCTTTCACCTTTGCGTGATCCTTTGAATCCTCTTCACTTTCTCTAGCAACTAGTTGATTTATTTCAGGGGGTAATGAACCAATTAGATATGGTATCCAGTTTGTTTAAGGTATATTAGCAAATTTCAGTTGACGTTCACAAACGGTTAGGTAAAGACCGATCTCATCGTCTTTAGGGTTAAATTTCAGAAGTCCCGACTTAAATCAAACTTTGGTTGCTCTGCTTCTTGAGCAACAGATGGTCTCTGCAAATTTTGATTAACTTCTAGTTGAAGTATTAGTTTTTCCAATTCGAACGTGCGTTCTTTATCCAACCTTTCTTCTTCGGCCATCTTTAAAGCATTGTCTTCAGCTGTATTTTGCTAAATCAGTTTAAGTCTTTCTGCTTCCTTTTCGGTTGCTAAGCAATCCTCCAATATATTATCTAACATATTTTTCATAAATTCTTCATTGTATGTATGAAGTAGAATTTAAAATCATATCTCGCAATTGGTTTAAAAATCTTTAAACTTTTAAATCTTCTGTAATTTGTAACCCAAGCTCTGATGCTAGTAATTTTAAATCAGCTTTACAACCCTTTCGTAAATAGGACATCCTGAACAGGTATATGAGTTTATTTCGTATAAAAAAAGTTTCTTCAAGTGTCCATCGGTGTAACTTAAATGGATTAAGGGGGGCATGGGGGTACTACTAATAACTTATATTAGCATACAATAAAATACACTATTTTTCTATTAAAATTGCAAAAAAGAAATAATATGCATAATAAAATTAATACAGATAAAATAATAATATGAATATCATGAAAATATATTTTAATTGTTAACACTGTATGATGTAATATTTATGCTTTGACAGAAACAGAATATTTTTAAGTTAAATAAATATCAATTAACAACTCATCTATATTTATTTGAATTTCTTTAAATATTCAACATTCTTGTAATTCATAGAAAAATATTAATCAGATGAACCGTCGTATTCTATCTATCACATCGCAAAGTTTATTTAAGAACAAAATCTTTTATTTATTTGAATAGCATCACTTAATAAGCAATATAAATGACTAATTTATTAATCTTTCACTTTTGAAGTGAATATATGTATAAGTAACCACAAAACCATATAAAAGTTAAAACAATCATACAAAATATTCAGCGAAGAATAATAAATCACTAAGTATCCTTTTTCTATTTAAAACCGCTAATACATTTATATTAATCTTTTTCAGAGTCATCAATTTTCTTTCTTTAAAGAATGAATAAGATTTCAACAAAACAAAACAGCATTTCACTTATTAGATGCCATTCAAGGTCATTTTTTTTGTAGAAATATTTCTGTTAACTTTGCTTAATATTATAAGTAAAGAAAAAAGTATTTCTAGCAAAAATGATTTTCATATTAAAAATGTATACATATAAATGATCGCTTATCAATTCAGAACACACAACAAAATATGCTTCTTTAAACAATTAAAATTAAATCTATAAACGAATCCCTTACTAAACAGAACAACACATGCTCCGATATATATTTCTTTATATATAAACAGATAATATGTATCATATAATTATTTTATTCTTATTCACAAAAATATTGTAGGTTGCGATATTTAATTAAATAAACATTAGCAGCAGTTTTGATATTTAATTAAATAAACACCCATAAGCAGAATATTTTCAAATGTTCTGCAACAGGACTTATTAATTTATAGAAATGTTCTGCAAGCATTTCACAGCAAAAAAAAGTCAACTTTACGTTACAATACTACATATTAAAATACAGGATCATACACAGATATACTACATTATTTTTTATACCAAGGCGAACATTCTTGATTTGTTACTTTTTCACTTTGACACTTTTGAAGTACAAAATTTTGTTAATGACGATGATGATGATGAATTATTAATAAAAATCGAAGGGACAAGTGTCCAGATGGTGCACCATTTGCAAACATAAACATTGGCTGGTCTGTTGTTCCGACAACTTCTTCATCTCCATCAAAAGCATTTGGTCTTTTAAAAACAATGCTGTCAATCGTGTATCCCCACGACTCACAAATTGCTTCTGAAATGGGAATGGAAAATATAAAAGTCATAAACCACATGAAATTGGAAATTTCTGAATTTAAATCTCTTACGGCTTGCTTTAGAAGCTCACTTGATAAAAATGGTGAGAAATTTCTCACAACTCAAGATACAAATTGTTCTGCAGGACTTCGTTTGTTCTGCGACGTACGCCACAGTTTTAGACACTTTCTGCTTCTGGGAATAAACATTTGTATCAGTTTCGCTATTTTTGTTTTTAAGCATTATGTCAATACTTTAACAATTATAATTCTAAACAAATTCAATATGTTTTATCATAACTGTTTTTATCTCAATAATTTTATTAATCTTAAGTTATTAAAATTATGACTAATAGCTTACTGCGTACTTTCTTCTGGTTGAAGATTATGCACCTAAATAATACTCCCGGGTGGAGATTCTTGCACTTGCTTCTGGATGAAGCTATTTTTCTTAAAACTCAAATTATTGCTCCAGGATGGAGATTTCACTACACGGCAATTCTAAGGAGAAAAATGGAATTCGAGTTCTGATATGAAACATGACTTACATTTTAAAACAGCCACAAGTTGGGCTGCCATTTATGTAGCAAAAAGGAATACCGGCTAATTCAAATTAATGCAAATTATGATAAAAGTGACTAAAGAAGTACACTTAATAAAGAAATTTAATAATAAACACAGATACAAACATGAATTACATTTGACAAAACTAAAAGAATTAAAATGAAAGAAACTTGGGGTAAGGGGAAAAAGTCATGTTTCAGCTTTCATATCCGAACTCGAACTGTTCGCTAATTCGTTGATGTCGGTGGTGAGGACATAGGTGGTGAGTGATATAGGTGACACCACAGGGAATTGGTTGGTTGCTACACCTATTCTTTCTTATTGTCACCAAAACTAAGAAAATTGGCTCATAAATGATAAAAAGTTAGAAGACATTAAAAACATTTGACCCACTATTTTGTTACATTGAGTCAATTTTCATATTGGGCTTTTTTATTTAGTCCAAACATTTTGAAAAAAGTTATTTCAGCATGTATGCTTTTACAAAAAAAAAGTTGTGCCATAATGGCAACAGCTAGTGGTCTATTTCACATAGTTTAAGTAAATTCACTGGACAATGTTTTTTCCTTTATCTTATTTATTAATTTTTTTAAATCTAAGGTGGAGGTTTCAGAATTATATTCTCTCAGCCATTTTGAAATGCATAAGTTCACAGCAAAAATGGATGTTAATATTTTTATTATTTATCATTTAGTTACAATTTTAGTTTGAAATAGAAATTCATAGTTTTCATAGAAAAAGAAAAACAATTATGCAATTTCCAGCATAATTTGGAGATTGTAAGAGAGCATTTAAATTATTTGATTTTTCACAAATTAAGTACTTAGCATTGAAACTAATAATTGAAATCAGATAGCTCAATCATTTATTTTAATTTTTCAATTAGCACTCTTAAAGTTTAGTCACACACCACAGTTTTTTGTCACTTTGAAATCTTTTCAATTTATTTATTTAAATTATTTTTAATAAAACCTTTTGATTCTGAAGTTGCCAAGTTTTGTACTTATAAATCATCTACTAATTCTATACAGTAATATACATGCAATTTTTCCTTCAGTATTTGTTGTTTCAAAATTTTTGAATTTGATAGATTTTACAGAGAAAACAAACTACTGCTAACTTTATAATTATGGTTTTTTAAGTGAGGAATCTATTGATCTTTCACTTATTTTCTATTTCATGCAAATTAAGTAAATTTTGCAAATGGAACTTTGCATTTTCAAAATTTATGTCTTGTCTTAAAATTAATTTATCCCAATTAACAATTTAAGAATCATGAGTATTTTTAAAATAAAAATGAACAACTATCCACAATATTATTTTTGTACAAATATATTTAATTGCTGTATACTCACTGTATTTCTAGTTTGAAATTGTTAAAGCTCTTCTTTAATAATTCTATTAGCAAAATTTTGAGCCTGATTAAAAATGTTAACAAAAATATTTTATGGAAGAAATATTAACAAGCATTTCTTTTTATAAATAACTATGCTTTCTGATTGTAAAGTTTATAGTTTTTTAAAGGATTAGACTCAATAATTAAACCTTGCAATTGTCTAAATTTTTTTCATTTCGCATTAATTTACAATATAATACTTTCCTCAATTCTGTATATATTTTCATATATTATTTCTGTAATATAGTTGCATTAAAGTTATTTTTGTATTAAAAATAAATATTTCTTAGATAAATACTTTGTCCCTTTTTTTATTAACGGCTTCCCTTTTTTTCCATTAAGCTCCATTTTTCTATTTATTGGCCCCTTTTTAGGTTGAAAAATTGTTGTGAGTCCTGTAGGACAAATTAGTTTTCTGTTTGTGTGGAAAATATTTTTGATAGGCTGGAACAGTTCTAGAAATTTTAAGTGTCTCAGAATTTTCTTTATGCACACTGCATTAAATAAATATTGTGATAATAAAATAAAAATTTTATATTATTTTAAATTAGTTTATTTTTCTTGCAGAATTTTTCAGAGAGTTGCTGAAAGTTTCTAGGAAAAGTTTCCATGATATGTTTGTAAGAACATATGGTCAATTATATGAACAAAATGCATATTTGTTTTCATCAATGTTTGATGATCTTGAAAAATATTATGCTACTGGAGGTGTAGATCTTGAAGATGCTATGGATTCATTTTTTCATCGACTCTATGCTAAAATGTTTCAGGTATATTATTCAGTCCCATTTGATCTTTTTATCCTCTTTTTTGTACAGGCTTAAATCAATGAAATCTTTTCATCACTAGACTAACAGATGATCATTCACACTTAGTTTAATATGGTTTAAATTAATTTGAATCAGTCAAAATAACATATTACAGGGGTCCCAAACTTACACCAATCTGCACCAAATAAAAAAAAGCTGATACAAACTTATTGTTTTGACCATTTTTTTGCCTAAGCACAAATTTTATTTCTTGCAGGAACTTTTGAAAAATTATTTTATTTTACTAGATCATTTAATTTTTTTTTCCGGATACACATTGTGTTGCAATGTTAAGTTCAACACAGTCACTGTCTACTTCATTTTATATTATTTGGTGATGTGTAATTTCCCCCTAATTCAGGGAATTCTGTTAATCTCAAGACCGTTGATGTATGGAAGTCTGCAAATCTCAAGACGTGATTTGTGTACTTTTGCTATTCAAAAATTTACATTTTGTTAAAGTTTTCTGGGGAGCACTGCTATTCTAAAATTTTAATTGTAAAATCTCATTAATGAAACATCTATTTTCCCATTACCATCAACACCCCCTTTTTCTGAATAAGTTCTCGCTCATTCATGAGGAATTTTTTTATGTAGCAATGAGCAAAATATTATTTCAACTTAACTTCGAGAACCCAAGTCATAGATAAGTTAAGTAAATATTCTCAAGAATGGCCATGGATATAACAAAAGTGTACAATTCTTTATGCAAGAACTAATACTGAACATTTAAAATATCGTTTGTATTTTTAATAAAAAGAAAACTTATCTGACATATTAATGTTTACTTGCTCGAGGATATTAATTTAATCGATGTTAGACAATATGGCACTTTGAAATTCTGATTTGAAACAAAAGAATTATTAAACCAATTCAATATATTTGTTCCTCTTATTTTTCAATGATATTTTTGTTAATTATTGCTATTGATTTTCTCAAGGTTTTTAAATCTCTTATATGATTAAGACACATGAAATTCGAATTGAGTAATCACTTTTTGACTCAATTGATTTGCGCTGATACCATCATAAATCCATGGGGTGTTTCAATCGTGTTATTGGCAGTTGTTGGTTAGCATTTTATTGTAATAGTTTGTTGTATGGTAGAAAAACGCCAAGCTAGCGCAATTTGCGACTCATTTTTAAACTCACAAAAAGACATTTACAGGTTATTTGCTTACTTGGAAAGTCATGAATTTCGGTATTGAACAAAATTTGTCATGAAATGTCATGACTTTAACTATTTAAAATAAAGAAATCATAGAAAGTTGTGGGTTTAAGTTGCCAAAATAATTTTTAAAATGAAATTCCCCCTCCTAATTTCACAGTGTTCCGATCTTCCAAATATCTAAATTTGTAGCAAAATCACCACTGTAGTCATATTCTATTAAAATATATATATTTTTTATCCTATTCTTTAAAAATTATGGGCTTCTTTAAAAAAATGAAGGAAAGAACATCATTTCCAAATTATCTTAACTTCTATTATTTCAGAATTTTTTATTTTATTTATTTTATAAATTTAAAATTCTAGTTTAGGCTTTTTATATTTACTTTAAAGAAGAAATAAAACAGCTTTAAATAACTACACATATCTGACAGTATTTAGTTATTTGCTTTTGTATTTTTTTCAGCTATTTTATTGCTTCAACTTTTTCTTTGCTCTGTTTTTTTAAGTTTAAAATCAATAAATATGGAGATGCAGAGTATAACAGTTTTGGTTATACCTATCATTTCAATTAATATTATTATAATGCTCTTTTAAATTTATTGTTGTGTTTTTGTGGAGAAAATAGTAACTTAGGTAAGTCATGAAAAATTATTGGAGTAATTCATCGAAAATCATGAAAAGTCATAGATTTGGTAATCTAAAATGTAGCAGATAACCTGCATTTATTAAGCAAGAAAAAAAAAAAAAATTAAAACAGCACATAACTTTTGAAAAACATAATCAACAAGAGTTTTACTCTCCACAACATAAGACAGCAATACTTCCTCCTACGAACCTAATCTTGGTCTGTCTTATATATACAAGCTTACATCAAATACACAATCATTAACACTATTATAATGGTCCTATGAAAAATTTTAAAAACTACATCAACAATTGATTTGTAAGTTTTTTTTAATGTTCTAAAGAATCTTAAAGTTAAAGAAATAATTAGGACAGAAAAGGAGGAACACCTTGTTTTTTTCCAAAGCGTAAAAACTTAAACTTTCCTAACTGAATTATTTTCATCTCTCTCTCTTCAAGTGGTTTTTCAATTTTATGGTTTCTGACTCGCCGTTCCTCTTTCTCAAACCTCCTTACTTCAAACTGGCAATTTGACATGTGGCTTTATCGAATATTGCTATTGTAATTGTTTTAATGCTTAGTGGAAAATGTCAAGCAAGCATAATGGAAGACTCATTAGCTTACAAAAAAATGTTTATTAAACTAGAAAATATTAAAAAAAAAAAAAAAGCACAATAATAGAAAAACAAATATAAAATATAAAAAAAACACATAACTTCTAGAAAATATAATTAGCAAGAGGATTCTGTTTACTTTCAACATAACGCAGCTGAGGGGGAGAAAATATTTAAAACTACACTTACAATTGATTTGTAATTGAATTTTTATGACTAAAAATAAAGAAATAATCAGTCACAAAAAGAAAGATCAAACACTTCATTTTCCCACTGCATGAACATTTGAAATTTTTTTTTTCTGAATCGTTTTCATCTTTTGTCTTTTACTAGTGATTTTTCAAATTTATGATTTCTAATTCACTATTCTTCTTACTCAAAAAACCTCATTCCTTCAAATTTGTAAAGTGGCAATTACAAAATAAATTTAGTCTTTTATCTTAGTTAAAGCTTTAATCAAAAAATCAACTAAATTACTTTTAATGAACTTAATTACTTTATCTTTTTCACATTTTTAAATATCAAGTTTAATTTTTGTCAATTTCGTAGTTTCATCTGAACTGGTTTATATCGGGTTCATAGTTGTTCTGCTATTCCTAATTTCTTTTTGTATGTTTAAAATCATTAATTTCTCTTTGGCACAACTTTAACCTGCTTGTACAGATAACTGTGCATATAAAACTTGCTAAGAAAAAAGGTGTCACACTACTGGTTAACATGAAACCTTGCAGTATACTAGGCATGAGTTTGCCTACATATTTTTATTTGTTTTAAAGCCTTCAGAATTAGTAAATTTGAAAAAAGTATTTTGCTGATGAAATTCTGTGATTAATATTTTTGTAGGTGTTAAACGCACAACATCGATTTGATAATAAATACCTGGAGTGTGTTATTGAAAATATGAATGACCTTAAACCATTTGGAGATGTACCTGGCAAGCTAACATTGGATATTAAAAGATCTTTCACTGCAACACGAACCTTTGTACAAGCTCTTTCAGTTGGTAAAGATGTAGTAAAAAATATTATGGAGGTATTTTTTTTTAGTTGCTCTATTTGTTGTAAATATAGTATTTTTTTATTATTTCAAAGATCGGCATCATTAAATATTTTTATTGGCATAAAATTCAGTCCTATATCTTAAATGGCATGGCAGTATATAGCATATGATGGCAGTATATAAATATGTGACTTAGACTTAGAGGTTGGGCAGCTCTGACGAGCAGGGCACATCGACCAGAGGTCTATTGTACCCAAACCCTAGTCATGATTAGCAAGAAAGCCCTATAGCTGTAATGAAATTCAGCAGACACCTTACAGGAACATCTTGCAGTTCCCAGGCATTGACGCAATGCTGCCCTAAGTGCTTAAATCTTTGAGCAGAATAGTAATCACAATCACAAAGTATGTGTCGTGATGTTTCTTCTTCTAGATGACAACCCCGACAAATAGGATTGGATTCAATTCCCATAATGTGTAGGTGTCTCCTGAGGATACAGTGACCAGTAAGAAGACCAATGATCTTCCTTAAACTGTTTCTATTAAGCTTTAAGAGCTCCTTTTAACGTATGCTAGGACAGTCTCGATTCAGCTCCTTAGCTTGTCTCTGACCATCAGCAGCGCGCCATTGCTCATGGGCAATCTTGCCGTAGAGCTTGAATATGGCTGCCCTAAATGAAGAGGGAGAAATTCCCAGCACAGGTTCAGGGCCCCAGAAAATTGCATTAGAGCCAGCCCGTGCTGCACCATCAGCTAGCTCATTACCACCAATACCCATATGTCCAGGTACCCAATGCAGGGATACCTTGTTATGAGTGGACAGGTCACAGAGGACCGAGAAGTATTCCCATACTAGCAAAGAGGTGAATTTACACCTTGACAGTGATAGGAGAGCAGCCTGACTGTCAGAACAGATGCGGATAGTCTTATTTTGATATCCCTTGTCTAAGCATAACTTGCAGCACAAGATAATAGCATAGACCTCAGCCTGAAAAACAGTGGCATAGTTTCCCAGGGGAAAGTGAAGTTTGGTACCGTCATTGGAGCAGTAAATTCCTGCTCCTGATTTGGTGCCGGAATTGAACAATTCATCTCTAGTAGGAAAATGGATCTTGAAGGGCTTATGAAAAGCGTATCTTAGTGACATATAGTCACTAGGCATAATAAAAGAGGGTAAATCCATCACTTGTGAAACAAGATGTCCTCAAGACAAGTGTTTGGAATACTCTTTCCATAGGCCAAGGTTCATAAGACGCTTTACGCCTGTTTGAGCTTCAACCTCAATGCGTAAGTTCAATGGAAGAAGCCCGAGTAAGCTCTCAAGAGCAGCTGTAGGAGTGGTCCTGAGACAGCCTGACAGGGCTACACAGACCATTCTTTGAAGTCTGTTTAGATTGGATCTTGCGGAACTCAATCTAGTCCTTGACCACCAGACGACTGCGCCATAAGTGACGATAGGACTAATGATCATTGAGTATATCCAGTAAACTATTTTGGGGGACAATCCCCAGGTTCTACTAGTAGCATTTCTACAAGACCAGAAAATCTTTCTGGCCCTGTTGGTACAGTATTCAAGTTGATGACCCCAATTTAATTTGGAGTCAAAGTAAACCCCGAGAAATTTGACTTTCTCTTTGAGTTCCAATTTGTGGTCCAGGTAGAATACATTGCCTAGACCAAGTTGCCTTTTTCGTGTGAAGGCTACATAGCTTATCTTGGATGGATTGACAGATAAGCCTGATTCAGAGCACCATCTAGCTACTTCTAGAAGTGCACTATTCATGATATCAGAGACTGTTTTCCCATGTTTACCTCTGACAACAATAACACCGTCATCAGCGTACCCGATACAGGGAATGCCGAGAGCAGTTAACCGAACTAACAAGGAGTCCATTACCATACACCATAGGATAGGGGACAGAACCCCTCCCTGTGGGCATCCAGAGGTTGCTTGCACTTTCATGCTTGCACCCAATAGAGAGGAACAAACATACCTAGAGGATAGCAAATTCGCTATCCATCTGGTAATAACTGAGTTAATGCCTCTGTTCCTAAGTGCATTGATGATAGTCTCAAGAGGGACTTTATCAAAAGCACCTTCAATATCAATGACTACCGCAAGAGCCATCTCCTTATCTGTTATAGATTTCTCAAGCAGGTGGGAGAGTTCGTACAGAGCGGTGTCTGTGGACTTGCCTGGTTGATAGGCATGCTGTGTGGAGGACAGTAACCTTTCTATGAGCACAGTGTCTCTGAAGTGTCTGTCAATTAGCTTTTCGATCACTTTCAACAGACATGAAGTGAGGCTGATTGGTCTGAATGATTTAGCTTCAAAGTAATTCTCCTTACCTGGTTTTGGTATGAAAATCACCCTAGTATTCCTCCAAAAGAGAGGTATATACCCGTATGCTATGCAGGATCGAAAAATTCTACATAGAGTAGGGGCCAATGTATTTACCCCCTGAATAAGCATCATTGATATGATGTCTTCCATACCTGGTGACTTGTAGGGCTTAAACGACTTTATAGCCCATACAACCTTCTCATAGGAGACCACTATCTTGGCGTCCTCCCAGTCATTCCTATTACAGGTAGTAGTGGTAGTAATATGTGGATTGTCATTCTCCACAGGATGAGATCCAGGGAAGTGTGCTTCGAGTAGCTCACCAAGAGCCTCTTCCCCTGATTCACTGTATCTTCCGTTTGTGAGATGGATGGCATTCAATCTGCAATTAAAGTCTTTAGTGAGAATTTTTGCAATCTTTGCGGTGGCAGAAGTAGTGTTAATGCCATGAGCGACGTTTAGATGCTCTGATCGCCTTGTTATAGGCAGTTAGAGCGTTTCTGTAGGACTGCCATTCTCCAGATTTCTTTGCTCTGTTAAATAACTTCCTACATTTCTTACGTAATTTACTAAGCTCAGAAGACCACCAAGGAACTCGCCTTGGGGAGCTAGTAGACGTAACCTGACAAGAAATATGATATGAATCGAGTATGATCTGTTGCACTTGGTCAACAGTCCACTCCACATCATTAACATTATTGTACTTACCAGAGAAGCTCCCCATCTTTCTCTCCAGAGCTGCTCTAAAGGAACCCCAATCAGCTGTTCTGGGGTTCCTCCTTACGACCTTCAGTCCTGAGAGGCCTTTAATAGAAAAAGTAATTAGTTGGTGATCTGAAGCAGTAACCGCCCCAGATACCTTCCAATCAGTAATGTAATCTACTGAACTAGAATTACATAAAGTAAGGTCAATGACTTCCCTTCTGTTACAGGTAACAAAGGTAGGTTCATTGCCTTTATTAAGGACATACAAATTAAGATATAAGATGTGTTCCATAAGGTTACAATTACTGCTACCCCACACTGTGTGGTGAGCATTTGCATCACAGCCGAAGATGAATCTGCAGCTTAAACTGCAGTGGGCAATTAGGGCCCTAGTAGTGTCAGCTAGTGGGTCCTTCTCCTCATACGGGAGATAGGCTGAAACTATGACAAAGTCAGAGATTGTCTTATTGTCATAGAATTTTAGTTTTACAGCAACTAAATCCCTGTTAAGAAAGTTAACAAGATTAAGGGCATTTAGATTAGACCTAGCTACAATGCAGGTCCTGGGAAGGTCACAATGGGTATCATAAAAGATATTAAAACCTTTAACATTGAGACCCATTATTCTACCCTTGCGGGTCCAGGGCTCTTGTATAAGAGCAATATCTAGTTCTCCATCATTTAACCTTTTGGCCATAAGGCTAGAGGCAGCAATGCTATGATGGAGATTGATTTGGCCAACCTTGATTGTATCTATTATTGGTTAGCAGTATGAGTGAAACCAGGATGGCTCCTATCTATCCTGGCTAACTTTAGAAGAGATATCTCCCTTTATCAGCTCCATTACTTTGTCTAAACCAAGCATAGAAGCTGGTGAGTCAGGTCGTAAGGTTATGTCTGACTTGGAGTCCAACCCTAGCTCTGAAAAATCAAGAGCCCCAATTGAACTTACCTTGGAATCAGGGGAATTAGCCGGCCAAGGTTCATCCTCCTGATCCATGTCCTCCTGGTCATCAGGTTCTGCAGAGGGCTCCGATGTTGTTGGAGCCTCAACTGCCTTTTTTTTGTTGGGATCGTGTAAGATCTTGAATACACCACGATCTATACCAGTGAGTGCACAAAAGTTGGCCCTCTCTATATCCACCACGTCTTCAAGCTCCACCTCAAAGATCCATCTAGAGGTGCTAGGTCCCACAGCACTTTGCAGAACCCTCCACCTCATAGACTTCAACCCTGGGTTTAGTCTCTGAAGACGCCACAAGAAGGTGCTTTGTTCAGGAATTGCTCCCTGGATTTGAAGGCCACCTTTACAGGTTTGGGCAACTCATCAGCACTTAAGACTTTAAGCATGAGGTCGCCCAAGGATCTGTTATCAAAGTGGCCCCTGATCCACTCTGTAGAGTGGTACTGCAGTGTATTCATTACACTGCAGTACCAACGCTCTTCTGAGAAGGTTGTTACTGTAGATCTCAGGCATCCTTTCACCACCTGGGATGGCGTCAGTCTGCTCTAAGATCTCCTTAAGTATTTCGTTAGAGTCTCTCAAAGAAAGCCTGTCCGAAAGAAAGTCCTTCCGAACGATGGCAATCTTGATTGACTTTGCAGCACATGCAAAAGAGACTCCAGATTGGAGGCTCCCAGTTGGATCCCCCTCTCCAGTTCTGCTATCCCCACTAGGGGGAACCACTTCCCTGGATTGGGCTTTCCTCCCAGGAACAACATCCTCCTTGGGCTTCTTTCCACTATGTATTGGCACATTGGGTGAGGGCGTCGCATCAGAAGACCTAGGTCTCTTAGCTCCACCACTCGCCTCAGTGGCCCTCAATTTCCTAATCTTTCTCCTCCGGCTCTTGGGCATTCCAGTGGCGCCAGACACACTGTCCCCCGAGTGCCTCTGGGAACCAGAGACTCCTACAGAGGAAGGATCTGTGCCTTTGGACGCCTCACCGGATTTCAAAGTAATCTTCAAAGCAGCAGGATTAGCACTGGGCTCACCCGAGGGCTTACCATGTGCTACTGGAGACTGTAGTGAACTTTTCGAACAGGAACCTCTGCCTAATTCCTGAACGCATCCCTTGTTCACCGGCGCGACGGATGATGCCGTATCACAAGCTTTGTTCGTACTCATCATTTGTTTGTGGCTTAGTAGTAGTTTTTTTTAAATTTCTTTAAAAATACTCATTCAAATTCATGCATATTTTGGATCTATGAATTAGTATACCCTACTAAGCACAAACTCGTCCACTAAATGTCTGCCAGTGTCATTGGTAGTACCCACCTCATCGTGATCTTGTTTTGTGCTAAATTGAACCATAAATTGATTAATGAATTAAAATTGCTAAAATAAATTTTGATTATAGAATAAATAAATAAAAATAATCTTTCCTCAAATCAGCAGTCAAGGAAATTAAGGAAGAAAAAAAAACAACAAATTTCTAGAAATCTTAAGCCTGTTCATAGATTCTCGATTTATACACATTACTAATTATGTTGCATAATTTTTCTCCGACATTTTCAAATTCTGAAATCGCATATTTTAACATGTATTGTTAACACTTACAGGGTATTATTTATTTTGAAATATAAAAATTGATTGCCCCCGAAGAAAAAAAAAAAGGGAAGGATGTAAAGAAAATTTTGAAAGTTTAATTCAACAAAATAAAATCTTCAACTTCTGGGAGAAAAGTAAAAAGAAAAAATCAGCAAATAGGTCGCCCCATTAGGTATGCTTCACATACCAAAATTTAAGACTTAAAATCACAAGTGCCACTGCTTATAGCTGGGAAATTTTGGGTTTATTTATAAGTTTTTTTTAACCTATGTTTTTTTTTTAAATGTTTAAATTAAACACTAACATAAATTTTTAGGCTATTTCCTGCACAAAGATTATAAAAAGTTGTTGATTTTGCATTGCCAAATTTTGTGTCTTTTTGCTGTGTTTAAATTAACCCTTTAAAGAATTCAATCCATGATACAAATGTTTTGGATAGCTTACAGAGGGATTTTTGAGAAAACAATAAATACTATGATTTTTACCAGAGGGTTATTATTATTTTGGTTTGAAAATTTTGCCAACTCTGAATTCAGATATAACACATTAACAGTGAAAGATTATAATATTGTCTTACATTAGCATCAAATGGTCCAATGTAAATCCAAAATCATGTTTTGTGAACAAAAACACATAAAAGTTTTTTTTTTTTTTTTTTAACTCAACTTAAGGAATTAGGCCTGTCTGATGTAAGAATAATAACTTTATTTTTATTAATTTTTATAATTCTGTGTTCTTTATTTATTTTGAATAATAAAAATTATCTCAGTGGGAGCAGTTATTATATACAATCAATGACAAATATTACTTAAAGACTAATTTCAAAATGTTTTCAGGTTGGTCCTACTCCTGAATGTAGCCGTTCATTAATGAAAATGGCTTATTGTCCTCATTGTCATGGTTTACCAGATCTTAAACCTTGTTCTCCTTATTGTTTAAATGTCTTAAATAATTGCCTGAACAATCACATCTCTTTTGGTAATGAATGGATCTCTTTTATAGGTAAAGGCTCTTTTTTTTTTTAAACATTATACTGAATCAAGGTTTGCATATTTTTGTTGCATGTCAATTTTAATAATATTTGTTACCTCTAAAATCTTCCCAAAATCAACCTACATGAAAATTTGAATAATTTTTTCTTTTAATTAAATACAATAAGGGTCAAATGTTAGTACTAATTAATTACAGTAGCAATGTAGTAAATTGGAGTTGTGTTAAAATAAGAAGCAAAGCCTTTTTATTTGGCCCTTGAACTCTCATAAATATTAATAAAAATATGAAGGAAAGAAATAGTATCACAAAAAATTTTTCATCTGTTTTGTGGAACAATGAGTTACTAAAATGTTTTCCGTTTCAATGTTTTCAGTGAAATGTAATGTTTTACAAATTTGCACAACTGTATACTAGAAAAGAAAGAAACTAGAAGAAACTAAAAATCGAAATTTGAAAAATTAAAGGAAAAATGTATTTTAAATAATTCCAAGGATGGACCATCATCACATAAATTTGATACCACATTTGTAACAAATTTTGTTTTCTAAATAATATTCAACATTACTTTTGGGGTAAATGAAAATTTAAATTTCCAATTTTTTTATACCTATATATTTTGTACCTATATTTTTATACCTATATATTATTTTTGAAAATATTTTTACTTTAAATGTCTACATTAAATTTTTTTCTAAAATTGTTCAGAAAAGCCTGTTTTTATACCTGTTATAATTAGCTTCCTATGACAACATTGATGTTTGAAAACATAAGTGATAATAAACTGCATAAAATAATTGCTCAAAACCAATGTTTGAACACCTATCAGATAAATATATCTACATGGTGAAAACAAAAATATTATTACAATGAAATTAGTAAGTAAATTCTACGATTAAAGGCTTTAACAAGGAGAAAAGTGTTTGCATTTTTAACCAATAAAAGTTTGATATTGTAATTAATTACAAGAACTCAATATTTTTAAATAATGCATGGGAAGCTGTGGTGGTTAAGGGGATAGACGATTAGCCTCTCAATGAAAGACACAGGTTCGAATTTTTAATCTGCCTTTGGTTCGACTAATCACAGTGCTGACCTAAAATATCTTCAGTGGTAGATGGAGCATGGGTTAGAATCCCCTTGCCGTTGAGCTAACCATGGAAGGTTTTCGTGTTTTTCTCCATGTATCGCAAATGCGGGATAATTTCACCAAAAAGTCCTCCATGGAGACAAGTTTGTATCACTGCTTGATTGAAAAGTTCTCTTGTCTTCTGGGTTGGGTTCACAATTATGAGGATATGTAGGTAAACATTGACAGTCGTTAACTACTAATTGGTTCTGCTCTTCAGCACTGGTTATAAAATAAAATAATGCCGTCTTAAAAATCTTAAAGTAAATAAATGAAATAATTCATTTTTATTCTTAACACTTAATTTTAAAGTGATTAAGTGTTGATTTTTATATTGTTTTAAAGAATTGTTTGTTAGATTGAAAATATAAGCACTAAAGATAAAACACGTTAAATGGTGAATAAAAAGGAAAAAAAAAAAAAAAAAAAACACATAAACAATTTTAGGAATTAACCATCTGATTTGATTCTGGCTGTTGAGCCTGAACTTTATATAATAATTTATTTATTCTAATCAAATTAGATATTTTAAAAATTGAATTACAAGGAATTATTCGAAGTTCATGGAAAGGAAATTTTAGTACTTCATAATGTTTAAGAAAAGCATTAAGACTCTTTATCAGTTAATAACTTTTATAAACTACTATAATTATATTTATTGTGTTGTGATATAATATACAATTAATGCTATTTCAATTTGTACTTTTTTTAAAATTGAAACTTTTTATAAATTTCTTTTAATATTTTTAAATTATCACACGATTGACTTCTTGATAGACTACTGTTAATTGATCTTTTATATATAATAATATATTATATACTATTTAATATATTATATAATGATATAGCATACAATTAAAAAAGATATGTAACGTTAATCTTAAAATCAAAAATCTAACTCTGTATATTGATTAAATTTTTAAAAATTATCTAATTGCATGCAAACAAGTATTTAATAACATTAAATAATTGTTCTTAACAATAATCTTAAACAATTCTTTTTTGTGCTTTTATTTTTAGTGTTTTTATTCCTTTTTGCTTTCTTTTACAATTCTTTTTCTTTTTTTTCTAGAGCTTTTTTCCCATGATATTGAATGAAGAGGATTGATAATCATACATTGTTTGGGATAATATTAGGGCTGATAACTTCACCGCTTTTAGCAAAATATTTTATAGAATTGTAGTAAATTAATAATTAAAACTATCAGAAATTTTGTTGAATTTGCCAACATTTTAAAAGCCTCACTAGGAGAGGAGAGTGCTTGAAAAGTGACTTTTCATATGAGCTTTTGAGGTCATTAGTAATCATTTTAGTCACATGTAGTAGTGTAAAATAGCTTTTAAATCTAATTTTCAAAATAAAAAATCTTACATTTAAACTTTAACTTAGCTAACACTAGAAGTAATTTCCAAAAGAGTGTAGAAAATTGACAGCCCTGTATTTTATTATTACTATTTTTATCACTATAGTTAAATTTTTTCCATCATTCTTTTTCATCTAATTTTTTTTAATGGAGTGTCTGTAAATGACTTATTTCTAATCTTCATACTGCTAACCTATTGTCATAACATTAGACTTATAAATCAAAAGTAGTTTAGATCAGTATCTTTGGCAGGTGAGCTAACATGAAATAACATTTTCTTGAAGTGGGCTAATGTTTTATTGAGAAATTTAAAAGCCGATTTGAAAAATAGCTGAGATTTTTGAATGTAAGTTTAAAGCTGTTTTGACCACATAATTGTTTTAGCAAGTGGGCTTAAGAAAATTTTTATGCATTTTTTTATGTTGCGGGCTTAAAAAAACTATTTCTTATAATTAAATCTAGTGGGGAAAAAACTTGAATATACTTAGGTTTAATTTTTTAGATATTATGCTAAATAAAAAGTGTAAGTAACTTGCACTGAAAGATCCTATATAATACTTTTGAGAAAATAAAGACTAACAACAAAAATTCTTTGAAAAGAAGCAAGTTATGCACAAATTTAGAGGTATGATAATTTGATCTGAATGTCTGAGGAAATAAATTTGCACAAATTTAAAACAAATCAACAAAAGCCTTATAACAAACATTAAAAAGTGAAACATATATGAAAATAGTTATTAAAAGAGAATCTTAACTGTTTTATTAAATCTTAAATATTATTTTATGAATATTTTAAACCAAAAGTTATATCTCTAAAAATGAAAACAAAGGTATAACTTCCTTATTTCTTTAATAAAGAACATGAAAAGAATACAAATACCAACTTAAGAAATTGGCTATTTTTAGGAACTCTTGCATACATTGACTGATAGGTTGTTAAATTCATTCTAACAGCAAATTGATTAAAAAAATCTTAATTTTAACTCCTTCCCTGATTATCCTGAGTTAACTCTGGTATGTATATATTGCAAATATTTATAATCCCGAGAAAACTCGGGCTTTGCAGAATTTGTCAGAACATTTTGTATTTTCACGTTTTTACTCGGCTGGAAGCAAAAAGAAAAAAAAAATCTGCTGTGATTGCAAGTTTGCCAAGTTTTATTTGGGAGTTTTATTGTTGGTTTGTGGGACTGCACAAACGCATGTGGCTGAATTTACATAGGAAAAAATAGAGTAAAAAAAATGGTGTATCTTTTCACTGGCATTTGGAAAGCATGACTTTGTGTTATCCTTTGTTTTAAAAACTATCACACAAAGACTAATATTTAGCTTTTTTTATTTGCCCCCAGGATAAATTGGGATAGTAAACTTATGGTAAATTAAATGTTTATTACACATAAAAAAAAAATAAATAAATAAAAAATTCAACGTAAACTTGTGTATTATGTTTTGTTTTAGTTTCTTGTATTTATTAGTGAAAAAAAAATTTTTTGATTTTTTGTATTTTTTTTATTCAAAAAAATTGGTACGGGAAGCTGTTAATAATATCTTGATTGCAAGAGTTTTTAAAAATGTCTGCAGAAATTACTGCATTTTTTCACTAAACGGGGAAACGCTAAGTCCAAGTCAATAATTGTGGTAATTTATGTAAATGCAATGAAACTAGTAGTGCTTGATTCATTGCTGCTAACCTGTAATTTCTCTACTCATCACATTCATTACATGTAGTGACCCAAATGGAAATTTTTTAAGACAAGTTTTTTGCTAACATAAAGTGTTCATTTTTTTTCATAATACTTTCAGCATTTGTATTACTTATATTTGTTAAACCTTAGAATATCTCTCTTATACCTTTCTGAATTTGCAAGTTTAAAGCAAGATTTGATCTTATTGCTCTCTTGTACTTTCATCTGCTAAAAGTATAAAAGCACTGCATGATGTAATGCAGATTTTATTGTAAAGTTATTAGTAATGTTAATGTTAGATTGTAATGTTAATGCTGATTTTTTAATAAAGCCCCATATGCATCCTAAGATATTTTGCACAAATGTGGTAGATATGTATGATTTTTTGCATAGATTTTAAAAAGCATTTTAATGTTGCAAGATTTGTTTAGTTGGCAACCCGAAAATTTTATCATATTTTGAAACTTATCTAGCTCTGGCCACTGCTTTTTAACCATAAAATATAGGACAAAAATAAACTTTTGTATTACCATTTTATTATTTTTCTGTCTTTTGTCTCTTGCTTTACAAGCATCTTCTTGCAACTTCTTGTCTTGGCTTCTTTATCACTTGTCATCTCTATCTTTTACTTCAGTTATTTTTTCTACTTCTTTGTTTGTTTCTAACACTAAAGTAGGTAATGCTGATTTGTTACCACTATCTTTAATGTTTCCATGTATAGTATACAAAATAAGAAATGGACCACCCTGAATAATGATCTGTTGATCGGATTTTCATGTTCAAAGACTCATTCTTAATGATTTGAGTGGGTGACCTCAAATATGCTAATTAATAAGTGCAAATGATATTTTAAGTTATGAAATCAGAAACAAAAATGTACTTTCTCTGAATAAACATATATTTTATATAGGGATTCAGATTTCTTTCCCCCAAAATATAGAGAGTAATTGCAATGTGGGAAATATGGTCCCAATAGTTTGGATTCCTTAATGTTAATTTCACTTTTCGTATGTTTCGCTATATCTTGAAAACTATTTAAGTGAATTGAAAAATTTTTGCCCACAATAATAAAATTCATTTATCCAAAGATAATTCCAAGCAAAACTGACTGTTATTAAATATTTATTATTTTTTATTATTTTATTTAATAATGGTCAGAAAAATGTTTATTTGTAAGGTATAAAATTTTTTACATCATTTTAAAGAATATAATATTACATTGCAAGATACAGAAGTTGTGCAAAATTGATTGAATAGTTCTTGAGAAATTGAATTTCAAAAAAGCCAGATGTCTAAAATTCGAGTTCTTTAAGACGATGTTAAAGTAGTATACCTAACAATTCAAATTTTTTCTATTAATCTTAAATAAAATAATAAAAAATTATAAACATTTATTAAAAGCTATTTTTCGCATGGAATTATCTTTCCATAAATGCATTTCATAATTTTATGCAAAAAAGTTTCAATTCGCTTTAAAATTTCTCAAGATAAGGCAAAAAGTAAAAATTGTAACATTGGACCACTTTCCTGACCAAACTATTGAGGCCGTATTTCCCAGTTTGCCGCTACCCCCTATATTTTGGGGGTCAGAAATATGAATCAGTAAAAAAAGGTATATCTATTCAGATAAAGTACGTTTTTGTGTCTGATTTTGTATCTATATTGAAAATATCGTCTGCACTAATTAATTAGCATATTTGAGGTCAACTTCTAGAATCATTAAGAGTTCGAAGATTGAGTCCTTGAAAAGAAGATTGAGTTGAAATTGAAAGTAAAGAGCCAATGATTAGATCAAAAGTTATTCATGGTGGTCCGTTTTTTATTTTGCTCACTGTATCTATTGCCTTTTGCACTGATTGGTATCATCTTTTGAAGGTTTCAGAAATGTTTTTAACAATTTCATTCCTAAACTATCATTTACCCTGATTTTTTTTTTTTTACATAGTAATCAATATTTTTTTGAACTCTTTTGGGAACCAGTCATAGGACTTTCCCTTGATATTGTGTAGCCCCTAAAAAGAATTTCTTTTTTAGATTCTCTAATAAATCTTGTATCCAGACTTGAAAATTCTTATAACATTGAATCTATACTAGAACCAATTGACATTAAAATATCTGAAGCTGTAATGAATTTTCAAGAGAATGGAGTTTTGATTTCAAAAAAGGTATTTAGAAACTTATCTTTACCTACTAATGCAACCTATATTAATTGTTTTTCTAAGTGAATAATCAATTGGACACAACAAAAGCATGACTTTGGATAATTTTAGTGATTGTCTTTACAACTTATTTTATTTCTAAGCTAAGTGTTACTTTCAGGTTAAACTACAAATGGCACACCAACATTGAAATTGAAATTATTTTTGTAAATTATGCTGTGATTGTAATCCTAATTAGGGTTGCCATTTATAAATAAGATAATTAAAAATTTTTTAATTTAATAAATATTTCTGAACATTTCCTTGAGTTATTTTAAAAGATTTCGGCTAATTCTAATTAATTCAGTTTTCAAGCTTTTTTAGGTCATTGCTCTCTTTACAAGGCAAAAAAATCCCATCCTTGCAGACTTGTAAGTTTTATAAAACACAAAAAATAGCATTTATTAATTAGCATTTTATATAGAGAAAGCTCTGACTAATACCTATGATTTATTAAAAATATTTCATTTCTTGATGTAATTTTACTTTGTTTAGAATTATGAAATAATAAGCATTATTTTTTTTAGTTATTCCACAAATGTGGCAAACCTCGCCTTGGAAAAAGAGATGTTAATGGACAAGAAATTACTTTAGAAAAACTGAAGTTTTTGCATAACCTTGGAGCTAGACCCACTACTGCAGCAGGAACAAGTATTGAAAGATTAGTTGACAACCTAAAAAAGAAAACTAAGAAAATAAAAAAGTTTTGGCAAGAACTTCCTATAAAAATATGTTCCCATTCTCAAATGGAGCAGGGGTCAAAAAATTGCTGGAATGGTAACGGTCAAACAAAGTAATTATATTTTACACAAATTTTTTCTTTCAAATAGCAGAAGTTTTTAAGAAATCTTCCTACCTTGGAGGGCATATTTTGTGAAAATGCAGTGAATATACCAATAAGTTTTTTTATAATTAAAATAGAAAGAATTTCCAAACAAATTAGTCAAATAAATTATTTTTAATATAGTATCTACATGACAGTTCAAAATAAATTTGACAGTTTTCATAGCTTCAAAAATTTTGTTTAATGCCGAAATTTTGTGAAGAAACGTTGCCCTGGTATATATGCCACGCCCTCTAAAATTGGCAGAAAGAAAAAACATTTTCTCTGGGTATACCGCAACATCGTACACGAAGCGCCTAATTTTACTATACTAATGCAGGAATTGATTAGAGATTTAATGCATGCTCTAAATATGCATATATATATAATTTAAATGGTTATATAAATAAAAACCAATAAAATGATATTGAATATGCACAAAAAAAAAAGAAACAATTCTAGTATTTAAAATAGATTTCAATAACTTTCTAAGTAAAATTAAGCATTTTCTAATTTTAATTTGAAGTAACCATTAAAATATGAATAAAATAATATATCAAAAACCATTAAAATAAGTATTAAAATTGTTAAAAATAAAAATGAAATGATCTTACTTTTAAATCAGCAATCCAAAATCTTGTTTTAGAAATAAACGATAAATCCAAAAAAATTTTGTTCAAAGAAAAACTGAAGAATAATTTATTTAGCTATCACCTATCACTATATATTCATATCACTGCACTTAAAATCCCTCAAAATTAGAACTCTCTGTATCAGAGCAAAATAGGTTTACTAGTTCATTGTTTATTTCGGGTTTCTCTCAGTCACTCACACTTTCAGTATCTGTTTCGTTTTGTCCCGGGATAATCTCCGCTTTTTTTAAACCATTTATCACAATTTCTTTTCCTCTTTTAATTGCTTACAGCTTAAATGCAGCTGTATAATTTTTCCTTTTAATGGGAGGCATTTAAAATTCTTGTCAATGGCACGACAGCCCAGGATGGGCCTTGGCCTTCTCAACAAGCCTATGCCAAGAAATTCTTCCCGTAGCCAAGGTTCTCCAGTTTATTATTTTTAAAACTTGTAGGTCCTTTTCAAGGCAGTCTAAAAATCTTAGGTTTGGCCGTCCTCTTTTTCTTGTATCTGTTGACCTGAAAACTGAAAACTTTTATGGTTGTCCTGCTATCCTCCATTCTTATAATGTGGCCTGCCCATTTAATCCTTTGAATTTTGATAAATTTAAGGCATTTAAAATAGATTACTTAAAAACAAGTTTTGTTAAAACGAAATTAACGACAATAGTATAAACGAAACAAAAATATTAACAAAACAAAAAATAATAAAACAAAAACGCAACAGAAGATCAGAATTGAAGATTTAATGATTAAATAAATAATAATAAGCTGAGGAAGATAATCTAACTCAAAGACAGAAATATGAGCAATGAAAAAAAAAAAAAATCAAACCAATAAAAGCTCTCTCCCAAGTATTTAAAGTGAGTTTCTATATTGTGCATTTCCTTCCCCTATTTTCGATTCTCAAATCAGGCTTCAGGAAACAACCAGCTAAAGAAAAAGGGGAGTGGAGAGGCATCCAAGGACAAGTGGAAGAGACATATTTCCTGGAAAAAAACGGGGGGGGGGAATGCTTGTTTTACAGATCCCTGGCACCACCCTGATTTTCTTCATTCATTTCTTTCTGATTTATGCTTCTCCACTCCATGCTCCTGTCCTACACTCAACAGCTGTTCATATGGCAGAAGGGAAAGAGAGACTTTGTTCTCTTGTGGATAGTGGTCTCCAGAAAGTGATTCCAAGAAAGGATTGGAGAGTGGGGGAGGGGAAAATTACAGGTGCGTTGACCATTCTTTGGAGCAACATTAAGCATGAAAAAATAAATAAAAAGCACTAGTAACAGGTGGACAAAAATGATAATGAAATTTCCAGTGGGGCTTCTTAAAAGCAAAATTTTTTAAAGAAGAAAAAAAAAATTAATACTATATTGGCTGCCCCGTTAGATACGCCTTCCTACTTAATTTTCAAGTTTAAGATTAATAACGCCACAGTGTATCTACGCGAAATTACGGTAAAATTTTTATTTTTAGAAATCTTTCACCTTTGACATATTTTTTGAATATATAGGATGCCCCATGTTTTTTTTTTATAGTTTCAAACAAAATCACTTATTTACATAAAGAGAAATTTACAAAATCATTATAGTGAGGGAGTTGGTATGATACCCTTTTTTAGTGTTTTTACAATCTTTCTCTCAAAATTAGTGTAAACAGTTTCCTTAGAAGTTTTTTTTTTCTGTATTTGTTATGTGAAATATAAAGAACACACCGAAATTCTGCATTTAACATCATCCAGTTTTAATAGCATGCACTTGGTTAAAAAAAATCCAATAAATTAAGATTCAATGAGCTTCAGGGCCATTCTTTTGGTGAAAAGTCTGTAAGATTGCCTTTGTACCAATGTTGGACAAAGTCTGTAATATGCGTAAGAGAACCATATAGTTGATAATGATATTTATCTTCAATCATAGTTTTTAGACTGGGCAATTGAACTTTTTCCCAATTTTCTTTTTTTTTCTTTTTCTATAGACTTCAGCGCAAATTAAAACTCTTTTATTAATGGAAATGATTCGAGATTTCCCTCCCTTTGAAAACTCTTCAAAACGTTACTGAGGATGTGTTTGGAAATCTAATTGCTGACTTTTTTCGTGTGGTAAACCTTGAATCTATGCTGAGCACAATTGAAGATTTTAAGGTTCCAAGAGACACTTCAGAACAAATTCATCTTCAGCAATCATATGCCACACAAAATGATAACTTTGCTTTTGATACAGATTGGTTGTAGTTTATGTAGTTATTTATTTTTTGAAAAAAGCAAATCAGGTCTGTATTCAGAAACCGTTCTTGAGTTTAAGCACATGCTTATACTTATTTTAGCATAAATGCTTGCTGAAGGGTTGCCACATGCATTCAAATGTAAAGTGCCTAACCTTGCTATTACAAACAAAGGTTTAGTTAGGACTTATAGCACTGGGGACAAACCCAATTTTTGCATTCCCTGACTTATACAGTCGAACTTGGATAATTCGAAGGGCAAGGGACCTCTGCGAAACTTCGAATTAGCCAAACTTCGAATTATCCGAAAAATGTTATTTTTATGTCTTAAAATAATCACTCGTAACAGAAATTGCAAAACAAAGATTGTTTATTAATTTTAAATTAAAACGCTATAATTTTTAAAAATATTTAGCTATATCAGATTGCTTTAAAGAGCTTACTTGGATTTTTCTAAGAAAATCTTCAAGAATATTTATAGCTCTTAACACAGCTTCACTTACGTCGGATTGTCCTTCAGCATAGCGTCGATATTCTGACAAATGAGCGACTGCCTCACTTGAAGTTGGAATTGGCCTCTGTTCTTCTACCTCATCTTCAATATCTTCTTTGTCTTCTGTTGTAATATTCTTATTGCTTAGAACTTCAGATAGAATATCTGTATCCAATAAATCTCCACAAATGTCTTGTTTTCATCCATACTGACGTAATAAGTGAACGGATTGCTGTCTTCCCATGCAACTGGGGGAGGTAAATTTTCTTCATCGAAAAGATCGCTAGGGACAGTGTTCCTGATGAATCCTGCCTTCCAAAAATAACTTGCTATTGTTTTTTGGCTGACTTTAGACCATACATTTAAACACATTCCTGAAGCTTGGGAAGATTCAGTAAGGAGGTGTTGAACGATAAGATATCTGTAGAAATGCTTCAGATTTTTAATGATGCCTTGATCCATAGGTTGCACCACTGATGTCATGTTTGGCGGGAAAAAAACAACTGATATTTTCCATAGTGGGTATCGATTTATGAGCAGTGCAGTTATCAATAAACAGGATGATTTTTCTGTTTTTTCTTTGGTATGTGCGATTGAGATCTAGTAGCCATTCTTCAAAAATATTCGTCGTCATTCATGCTTCTGTGTTAGAATGGTATTCTATAGGCTTTGATTTGACATTTTTGAAACACCTTGGATTTCTTGATTTTTCCAATCATCAATAATGTTAATTTCTCAGTGCCGTCCATGTTTGCTCCTACAAGTAAGGTTATTCGGTCTTTACTGTGTTTTCCACCACTACATTTCCCCCCTTAAAAGCAAGAGTCTTTGCAGGGGTACATTTGAAAAAAAGTCCAGTCTCATCGACATTAAAAATGTCTCTGTCCTGTGTATGCTCAATAATTTCGGCAACTTTTTCTTTCTACTCATTTGCTTCACCTTGGTTCACACTTGAACTTTCACCACACACAGACTTGAAAGAAATTCCATTTCTTTCCTTAAATCCGTCTAACCATCCGGAGCTTGCTTTGAAGCTGCTGTTACCTAAACTGATAGCAAATTCTTCCGCTTTTGCACGAATAAGAGTTCCACTGAGAGGGATGTTTTTGTCCCGTGCTTGTTTAAACCACTTTGCAACACACTCGTCCACGTCAGGATAATCAGGCTCTCTAGCTAGCTTGCGATTTCCATTAGATTTCAAAATTCTTTCTTTATTTTTCAAAAAAGTCGAACTCTTTTGCGATGATGCATTTTTTACACCCTTTTCTACTTCTCGAATTACAGCAATTTTTTCATCGAAACCTAAGGTTTTATACGGGACACGGGGCTTACTAAACGACATGCTTGCACTAATCTATCACTACAAAACTAAAATCACAATATAGAAAACTCAAGTAATATCGACTACAGTCCTGGTTTTTAATGCCGTGATTCACAGATTTTATTTCAATTGGGAACTTCAATTGGGATTGGCTCACTTACAAGGAAAGGGTAGGGGACTACCTGTAGCCAAGGACAGGTGCGGGTGGTCTATGTCCCTTTCTTCTTTATTCCTGCTCTGTTTGAGCAGATAAGACTATTCTCCCTCCCCCTTGTCATCCCTAAAAAAATTTCCATAATAGCTGAAAATAACCAAAATACTTTTCAAAAATAACTGCATTTAAACTAGATTTTGTCATTTTTGAAAGGGCAAAAACTTCGAATTAAAGAAGTTGGATTTCGAAATAACCAAGATTTTTTAGCATTAACTGAATATACATGTGTCTAGGGAAGGAGAAAAGCTTCGAATTATACACGAATTCGAGTTAAAGACGTTCGAATTATCCAAGTTTGACTGTATCTGCATAATATATGTAGACGATTAGAATATCACGGATAATCGATTTTAATGCATACATCATCCTGCTAATATGGCGCCTTTCATTTATTGCAAAACATCGGAATTCTGATTTAAGCCGCCAATATAAGAAGAGACCAATGCTGTTACAGTGCTGACGAAGGTGATTTTAATTTTGTCTAGCTGCAAAGATGTTGATTTCGCCTTGATACAAAAATGATGTTTGTTTTATGATGTTGAATGGCAAAGAGCGAATTGTATCAGAAGTCAGGTCTCCTGATCGATCCTGGTGACGATCAGCATCGAAATCTAGAACGTAATGCATAGTTTCTTTATGCAACCTTTTCCCCCCAGGATTTTACGTTTCTTGAAGATTATTTTCAGCAGGACTTACATTATTTTGCGATGTTGGAGCATTATTTTGTCATTTTTTTTGTCTGTTTGGGTTTAACAATGTTTTTCAATTATTTTAGTGAGCCTATTGTTAGTTTGAAATTGCTGCACCATCGCTGCTATTTTGATTTTTAATGGAATCTCCCATGTCGTAATTACCCATGTCGTAGTTAACTATGTCGTAATTACATGGTTTGAAATATATTGACATTTTAAAACCCATGTGAAAATCGATTTTCAATACTTAAAACTCATTAATGAAAACCACGGAATAATCAAATTTGTGATTCAATTTTCAAGTGTAATAATATGCATTAAAAATATTAAAATTAAAAAAAAAAAAATAACTTAATGCAATATTTATTTAAAAAAATCATTGAAAAATAAAAGGTTACAATTGAATCGGCGCAAATCTTGCATGCCAAAAGGTGATTACTCATTTCAGTGCTAATTTCTCTGTTATAAAATAATTTTAAATTACTGGGATTTTATTTACTTGATTTGATTGATTTTGTTTTAATTGGATCAAAAATTTCCCCAGGACAGCCTAACTTTCCCCTGAACTTGGTTTGTGAGATCGAACATATTCTGCACCCCTTTGACACTGACTAACTAATAAGAAGAGTATTTGCCTTTTTATTTCAATGAGTTTTGTTGTCATTAGGATGATAGAATTGATGTTTAATCAGAATTCACCCTTCTGTATATGAGGAACTTTTATCTGGTAAAGGCTATAATTAAAATGTGATATTTTGTTAAAATATGTATCTCTACATTTTGACTGATTAAATTTAAACAGTGCTTGACATAGTATCATTAAAATATTATATCTAGGCCTTAAAAAGTGCTGATGTTTATCTCAATCGGTCTTAATTGTTAATATTAATTAATAATTGTTAATATTAATATTAATTAATATAATATCAATTAATATAATATCAATCTTGACTAGATCAATTTGAGTTCAAATTCAGTTAATCCATTTTTTATTAATGTATCAAATGGATTTCAATTCTTCAATGGATAGCAGCCTCTTCATTACTGAAATTTTATCTATGATAAGATTTATTTAGAACGCAAAAACATCTTTTTAATACTGTTGGGCACCCTTATGGCGATTTTTCATCAAAAAAACAATATAGTATGTTTGTCATTCATAATTTTTTAACAATAAATGTATTCTATATTTTTGTCTTCAATAACTGTTGATTATGTTTTCCTTTTTTTCCAGAAATATCAATGCGACTAGTAATAGTGTGATAAAAGATTTTGTTCTTCCGAATGGGAATGCTGTTATAAACCAACAAATATTAACACTTAATTTAATAAGCACTAAATTGAGTCATGCTTACAAAGGATTAGATGTCGAATGGGAAAATTCAGGTATCTTTAAAAATTATTACTTGTTATCTTCAATTTCCAAAACACTTATAATTTCTCTTCACATTACTCTTTATTCAAGTTCTCTCTAAAATAATATAAAAATTACTTGGTAATAAAATTATTGCTTTGCTGAAACTGCAATATTATTTCATTTTATGCAAATACTTTAAAATATAATGACATCCAAGGTTGCAATTTTTTTTACCTAATAATTTTTTAAAAATTTTTATGATTTGTTTATTTAACAAAATTTTATTGAAATGCATATGGTGCTTAAATTTATTATTAGTCATATCTTTTGAAAAACATAAAATTAAAAAAAAATTGTGAAAGATATTTGTGAACTAAAAATAAATATATTCATGATGTATTGGTAAAATATATTAGAGCATTTTATGAAGGAAAGAAGCTGAATTCTTTTTACATGCATAATTTCTTTCTTTTTTAGTTTTACCCTCAATAATCATACACTAAAAACTAGTTAGTCTACTCCTAATGTATAATCCCTTTTTTTGAAATGAAATAAGTTAAATTACCAATGACAGAAAATGCTCTTTAACTAAAGTGTAGAACCTTATAATACAATCCATATTAAGAATGAAGAAAATAACAAAATCTGAAGTCCTCTACAAACATATTAAGTTTTACAATCAGGAAATTTTGTTGTAAAAACTAAAATTTTTTGGCTAAATAATCCTTTAATTTTATTCTGTTTAGATTCTGAACTTAAAATTGAATAGCATTAAATTAATATGCTACTTCTACTTCTAATATTAAAATAAATATGTTACACTTGTATTATTTTGTCTGATGTGTTCAGATTATGAAAATATCAATTAGTTAAAGTTTTATTTCACCTTGAGCAATATTTCCCTTTAGCTCTACATGAGTTTGTGAAAAGAGTGCCTAAATACTTATACCTGAACCTTGGTAGCAGAATTTATTCAGTTCATCTGCTGCACAATCTTTATAAATTCAAATTCGCCTGCAATCCCAACACAATAACCAAAAGACTAATATTGTAAAAATTAGGCTTAATCTAACATGCTGCATAAAACAAAGTTTGTGTATGTAAAGTTTATAAGAACTTTGCACAAAAAAGTTTGTGTTATAAATTTATAATATTTTAATTAGAATTTTATGAAATAGCACTAAGATTTAGATTGGTTAGTGATTGGTTAGTACAGTGCACAAAAAAAAAAAAAAAAAAAAAAAAAAAAAAAAAAAAAGCATCACCCTGAATAATTTTTGATCTAATGATCTAATCTTCCTGCTCCAGGTCTCAGTCTTAATGGTTCAAGGTGGTGATCTCAAATATGCTAATTAACAAGTGCAGACGATTTTTAAGTTGCGAAATCAGAAAAAAAAATTTACTTCCTCGGAATAAACTTACTTTTTTATGATGGATTTAGATTTTTGACTCCCAAATTATTGGGAGCAGCTGCAATCTGGAAAAAAATGGTTCCCATAGTTTTGTCAGGAGAGCAATCTAATGTTTTGACCCCTTAATGTTAATTTTACTTTTTTTTGTATTTAAACATATATTAACCAAATTTTCCTCAACATCACCTCGATAATTTAATGCTTAGCATGTCCAGGCGTTGTACAGTCGGGACATACACACGGGAGACATACAATATATTCACCTTCATACCAACTACGTAATATATTAATACTGTATCTTTTGTTTAATAAGTGGGCTTTATATAATAAGCTACATCTGTTTTGTTTCTGAATCTTAATTTGCCGAAGTTAGCATTATTCTTATCACATTTTTATAAACTCTTGCTGAAAGCCATTATAAGGACCTTTCATAAGTACAGCCCTATTGTAGCTTACACTCAACACTTTTCCAAGGAAATATTTTTTCCAAAATGCCGTACACTTTTACGACTACACCTTCAGCTTTTAGGTTTTCTGTAGAATTAAAGCTTAAGACTAATACACTAATTTTTATATTTTCTTGCTATTGATAGAAGCTTGCTGTATTTAAAGGACATTTGATTTGTCTTTGATAAATCTTCCTGTTCATAGCAGGTGCCAATTTTTTTAGGAGACGAAATTAAAATACATAATTACATTAGTTTTCTAAATTTCGCTCTTTTCAAAATTTCTTAAACATCTATAAAATGATTAATTTCTTTCTTATTTTTATCTTTAATGAATTTAAACAATGTTGCTTGATGAAAATATTTTGTGTTGGTCAGAAATATTAAGTTTTAGAGATTATTCACCCCTTTTAGATTGGTAATGTGAGCTTACTTTTGGGATTTTTATGGCTCAAACAGGATATCCAGTGTGCACGGTACTTCCAATCATTAAATTTTATAAAAATTTTGTTTAAGAATAAATAGTTTAGTTTTTTTTACTATTTAAGTTCAATGACATGAATTTTCACCCATGAACATGGTTCGTCGAGTCCCCTTTAATTCTAAATTTTGAAGAGGGCGGTCATGATTTTGCATTTGATTTCGATAAACAAAGCATGGAAGATTTACTTAAGTTGAAACGAGTTGTCAAAAGTAAACTTAACATGGTCGCTAATTTTATCAAAGCTTTATTAGACGATCCAATTTAATGTTGAACATTATATTTCTTTTCAATTAAGTAAACTTAGTTAATAATTTTGGAATTTCTTTATAAGGTTCGAAATAAGTTGTGATCAAGAAAACTATACTTTTGTGAAACATAGTTTTTCAAGTTATTAAATAAATTAGATAGTTTCGAATAATTTTTAAGAGTTCAAAACAATGAATTGACAAGACCACAGTTGAATCAAAATTTGACTACACTTGGAACAGATACTCAAAAAGGCTTATACTTATCTTCCAAAACTGGAATTGAGAACTTTTTCAGGTGAGCTTTTTACTTGGATATCATTTCCTGATTTATTTACAGCCACTGTGTGTAACAATAAGTTAGTGCCAAATTATCAAAAGTTGCAATATCTGAAATTATTAGTAAAAGGTGACACATTGTTGGTAATAAATTAGATTCAAATTTCTGTTGCTAACTTTGAAAGGGGTTAGGCAGCACTTACAAATAGATATAATAAAGTAGACCTTGTTTATTGCCATTTTGATAAATTATTCATGCAGCCTAGTTTGCAATTCGAGTCAGCTAAAAGTCGGAGACACTTGCCGACATGTCAAATGAATATTTAAATAATTTGCAAATTCTAAAACAACTAGTTGATTAACGGAATTCTATTTTAGTCTTTTGTTTGCAAAAGAAACTGGACAGTAGTTCATTGAGAGAATTATCTCAGAAGAAAAATAAAATTCTAACTTTTGATGGGTTTAAGTTGTTTTTAGATAAGGGGACATAGATTTGAAATGAGAAATGTGCTTTTACCAAAACCAAAGTTAAAGTTTAAAAAGGCTGAAAGTTCAGTGAAAAAATTTTTTTGAGGACTATTCAAGAAAGAAAAACTTTAATTTCAAATGGAAAACTTTTAATTGCTTAAAAATGGGACTTTCAGCTGTTAGTTGCAGAATTAAACTTTGCAATTATTGCTGAAAGAAAAATTATGCTTTGTTATATTAAAAAAATGCTAATTTGATGGCAGTTATTGATAGAAAATATAAATCATCAGTTCATTATTCTGTCAACCCAAAACTAGATAGCAGTATTCTTTTGACTGCTATAGTTCAAATGTATGATTCATCTGGATTCAGTGTTATTTGTGGAGAACTCAAGAAAAGAAGATTGTTTGGGTTTAAAAGAAAAGGGAATATTACTTTATCTGGCCTATCATCAAAACCCATGACTAAGTTAGATGCTTTGTAAATGCTATTATTGGTTCAGAGCTTCATCCAGGATTCAATTTACACATTTTAGCTTTAATGCTTTCTAGAGTAACATCCATCTTACCTCAGAATTAAGTGAACTTGGAGGACTTAGACTACTTCAAAAGACTACTGCATTTTGACCATCCAAATAAAATAGATGTGCTTTTAGAAGCAGACACATTTTCAAATATAATTCAAGGAGGAATGCATAAACTAGAGAAGTTTAATATAGCTACATTTAAACTGTTTTCAGATGAGTAATTTCTGAAAAAATTAATCCGTCATCAGCATGAGCTGTCACAAATCTACATATTGCTGTTGTGACATTGATAACATTTTGCAAACCTTTCGGGAATTGGACAAAATTCACACCAAAACACAAGTGAATCTAAAAATATTACAAACAACTTTTTTAAGTTATAATGACTAGATATAGTAAAGGAAGATTCATTTATTACCATTCAAGGAATCAAGTCGTAAACTGGGAGTTTCTCCGGACTTAGTTATTCTTGTTATCTTTTATGAAGGATTGACACATGGAACAGGTTTGTTGAAGTCTGAAAAATACATTTTACATGCCCCATCATGTGGTAGCAAAGATACAAGATTCTATTATGAAATTTTGAGTATTGTTTGATGCATCAACAAAGTCTTCAAATGAATATCACTCAATGACAAACTGATGTTATGCACAAGATCCTTTTGCTTTCATACTTGCCAGGTTTCACACTAGTAGCTGACATTGAGAAAATTTATAGACAATTCAAAGTTGATTCTGAGCATATCAGAGAATCATTAGATCCAATTCAAGATTGACAGCTAAGAACCATAAGAAAGAAATACAGCATTAGCACCATATCAAACCACCAAATGTCTGAAGTAACTTGCCATTGATGAAGCAGGGGATTTACTAGGTTTTAAGGTTCTCTGATTGTTCAGTAACATTTCTCTGCAGATGATCTGATGAGTGGAGTAAACATTGAAACTGAAGCATTATAACTTCAATGCAAGATCATTGTTCTTTTGAATTTTTATTTTATAACCAGCATTAAACAGCCAACCCGATTCTGATTTTATGATTATTAGTGTTTAACTCCATAGCCTTCTAAATTTGAACCCAACCCAGAAGATCAAGAAATGGGACAAACTAGCATTCATGGAGGATTTTTGATGAAACTAACCTGTGTTTGCTTTACATGGAGAAGAAAACCACAAAAAACTCCCACAGTTAGCCTAACAGCAAGAGGATTCTAACCCATAATCTGTCTATACCACTGAGGGTATTTTATTTTACAACTGTTTTAGGTGCAACTGGGGAGCAAAATTCATATCAACCAGCCACCACTTGGATTCGAACCTGGATCACCTCATTAAGAAGCAAAGGCTCCATCTTCTGAGCCACCATAGCTCTTTAGATCTTTAGCAGATATATAAGTCTATGTAATTGAAACTAATGCTTTAAGTAAATGAAATAAGTACAGTAGAAACTTAACAACTTTAATATAACATTTAACAAGTAAATAACATTCGTGGAAATATTAGAACACAATTATAGACAAAGATCGCTGACGTTAACTCCAGTAGAACACAAAAGCTAAACTATATCTCCTTATTTACAGAAAACTAAACAGAAACTTTTTGTTAAGTTGCCAGATCACGAAAGTTCAAATTTAGTGTCGCTGAAAAAAAAATTGTAAACAAAATTTTATGTAGAAAACTGTGCATATTTGGCGGGGAAGTGAACTCGTCTTCCAGAGCGAGTCCGAATCGGGTTGTTCTGATCTGGAGAAGTTTCTTTTACAACTTGCTTTTGTGGCTGAGATGTTTCTTTAGATGTAGGTTCTGGCTGTGTTGATAGAGGGTGGGAAGTATCTTGATCAGGTAGTAGATGAGCAGGTTTAAGTCTATCGATGCTTACAGTACACTTTTTATTATTTAAGAGAATTGTGAAATTTTTGTCATTTCAAGAAATTACTTTATAAGGACCTGTATAAGGCGTTGCTAATGAAGGTCTCATAGCATCAACACGTAAAATGACATGAGAGCATGTATCTAGGTCTCGGAAAACAAATGTAGATGGAGAAGAATGGTAAGCTGTTTGCTTTGGTTTTAACTGTTGAGCGTGTTTTTTTAATTTCTTGATAAAATCAGGTTCAGTCACATCTAATTCTTCGTCAGAAAAAAATTGACCCGGAAAATGAAGATTTTCTCCATAGACCATTTCTGCCGTGGAAGATTGTAGGTCTTCTCGAAAGACAGTTCTCAGTCCCAGTAGAACTAAAGGTAGGGCGAGAGTCCAATTTACTGATGTGTGACACATAATTGATGCTTTAAGAACACAGTGCCATCTTTCAATCAGGCCATTAGCCTGTGGATGATATGATGTAGTCCGTGACAGATGTATGCCAAATGTATTTGCAAAGCATTTAAAAAGTTCACTAGTAAATTGGGTTCCTCTATCTATTGTTACTCTTTGAGGTACTCCAAAATGTGTGATCCATCCACTGTAAAATCCCTGTGCAACAGTTTCAGCATGTTTGGCCAAATGAATCTCTCGCTTATAAGTTTGACTGTTGCTTTTATTCCAGGGTGAGCCAGATCGTGCAAGCAATGGAAAACTGCAGTGCGATGTGATTTTGGAATATATGGCCGGATCATCCCAGTAGAGGTATCACAATATAGGAAAGTTTTCGGATTAGAAATGCTAATCTTTTTCAACTGCAGACCAGTTTCACTGTTAAGTAAGGCTTCTAATTGTGGATCATTTATTTGTTCTTGAGCAATATCGGCATAATTTAAGTCTCTTGGAACTGCAATCTGTTGAATTCTGGAAAAGGCATCAGCAACTGCGTTGTTTAAGCCGCTGATGTGCCGGATGTCATTGGTGAATTCACTGATGAAGTTTAGTTGATGAATTTGACGTGATGAAAGATTGTCATATTTTTGAGTTAATGCATGAGTTAACGGTTTATGAACCGTGAACTCTATAAAATTAGTTCCTTCCAACATGTAACGAAAGTATTTTATTGATATAAAAATTGCAAGGAGTTCACGATCATAGGCGCTGTACTTTTTCTCTGCAGCACTCAATTTACGAGAAAAGAAACCTAAAGGCTGCCACTCCACATCTTGATGACTTTTCTGATGAACACATGCACCAACAGCAGTATCTGAAGCATCTGTCATCAAAGACAGCACTGCAGATGAATTTGGATGAGCCAAATAAGAGATTTCTTTTAATTCTGTTCTGCAAGATTGGAATAAGTTTTCAGCTTCAGTTGTCCACGAGAGAGGAGTTTTGTCATTTTTCTTGCAACGTTCCAGCATTTGATGTAATGGTAATTGCTTTTGAGCAGCACGCGACAAGAATTTACGATAGAAATTCAGAATTCCTAAAAATCGTCTGAGTTCCCTTACTGTTGTTGGCTTAGGATAAGTAGAAACAGCTTCAACTTTGTCTGGTAATGGTATAATACCATGTTCATTAACGAGATGACTTAAAAATTTGACTTTTTCTGCAGCAAAAGTGCATTTTGAAAGGTTAACGATGAGGCCATATTGTCTCAAACGTTTGAAAACTTCCTTAACATAAAGGAGATGTTCTTGGATTGTGGACGAGGCAATCAAAATATCGTCAGTGTAGGCAAAACAGAAGTTTAACCCTTGCAGAACCTGGTCAACAAAACGCTGCATCGTCTGTGCAGCATTTCTAAACCCAAAATTCATGAAATTAAATTCAAAAAGTCCTAATGGGGTGATGATGGCAGTTTTTGTAATGTCTTCTTTGCGCATGGGCACTTGATGGTAAGCTCGGTGGAGGTCAAGCGTTGTGAAGACAGTTTTTCCATGTAAATTAGTAGAAAAATCGTGTAAATGACGAATTGGATACTTGTCAGGAAGTGTATTGGCATTTAACGCACGGTAGTCTCCACATGGTCGCCAAGAACCATCCGATTTTTTAACCATGTGCAATGGGCTTGACCAGCAACTTTTGGATGGGCTACATATTCCTTGTTGTACTAGGTAATTAAATTCTGCTTTTGCCGCTTCCAATTTATCAGCAGATAGTCTTCTCGCCTTTGCAACCACTGGTCGACCCTTTGTTTCAATGACATGACTGACATTATGAGGTATAGTCTTTTTATCTAGTTTTCTCTCTTCGAAAATGTCTTGGTATTCTCTAATTAAAGAATGAAATTCCGCAGATGTTTTCAACACAGCTATTTTAGGCGTTGATTCATAAGAAATTTTTCCGCGAAATGCTACATTAGTTAGCTTATCAATTAACAACTTGGATTTTAGATCCACTAAAATGTCATAATGTGATAAAAAATCAGCTCCAAGAATGGGTCGTGATTCATCAGCAATAGTAAATGTCCAGGGAAAGATGCGACACAGTCTAATATCAAGATCCAATTTTCGTGTTCCATAAACCGGAATTTGAGAACCATTAGCAGCAACGAGTTTCAAGGTGGATGGAGTCTTATTGCGTTCATTCTGAGAAGGTGGCAAAACGGAAATATCAGCGCCAGTGTCTACTAATAATTTAAGACCTAATGTCCTATCAATAACTATAAGGCGACAATTTGCATGCCCTTTGGCGTTCGCTGCCAGTAACGCATGGCCGCCTAGTTTTCCTGCTTGAAGCTGCATGGTTGGGTACATTTGTTAGCTCTTTCACGAAAACGATAATGGTACCAGCAAAGCCTATTTTTGCTTGTGGAGCGATTACGGTGTTTATTCATATTTTTATCAGGGCTTCTACCTCGGAAACGCAACACTTTATCAAGTTTTTTTATTTAATTGACACACTTCAGGGTTGCCACTCCACAGGGAGAACAGGGAAAACCTGGAAAATACAGGGAATTTAAAAATCACCTAAAATAGCAGGGAAAATGCAGGGAATTTTGATTTTTTCTTTATAAACAGGGAAAATACAGGGAATTTTGTTTCTTATTTTTGTCATTTAAAAAATAATGACCACTCAAAGCATACTCTATGGGATATTAAGCTATACTAAACTGTATTTAATATACTATAGCATTATTTAAGTATGTTCTGCTGTTTTTCCAGCTATTAAAACTAAGAAATATAGTTAGCCCAATATAGCTCGCACAGTAATGGTTGTTTCCTCTTAATATATTGTGTATAATATGTACAGGGAAAACACAGGGAATTTTTTTTCCAGATTTGAGTGGCAACCCTGCACTTGAGCTTGTAGCGATTCGATAGTATTTGAATAATCACCATCGTTTGGCACTTTTTGTTTCAGTTCTGAACTAGCAGTGAAGATTTCGTTTGAAAAAGTAACATCAGCTGTCTTATCCGCCATTATAGCTAATTTATTAAGAGTATCTGATGAAGTACTTAAAATAGCTTGCATTTGTGTGGGAAGTCGTTGAAGCCATAATGATTTTAGCAATGCGTCGCCAACTTGATCACCAGCCAAATCTTGCATTTGTCGCAGCAATGCAGGTGGTCGTCTATTACCTACTGCAATATCTTGTAAGAGTTTTTTAAAACGACGTTCTTCAGAAATACTTAATATTTCAATTAACCTTTGCTTTAAAGAATCATACATGTTTGTAACTGGAGGTGAAGTGATAATGTCACTAACTGCGACAAATTGTCCGCCTCGATTGAAGCGACGATCGTATGATATTTTGTACTATCTTGAGTAATTCCAGCCGTGATAAACTGAGATTCCACCTGTGAAAACCATATTGCAGGATTTTCTTTCCAAAGTTGGGGAACTTAAACAGCTACACGCGAAAGTTCTGGCATTGCAGGCGCCGTTTTAGAACTGTTTCCATTCTCGCCATCCATCACGTCCGTTGTTGATGTGGGGGTGGAGTTAACGACCATGCCAACCGTCATCTATCAAAAAGTACCTCTTGGTAGAATCAAGTTAGCATGGCTTATATACCAGTGAATCGATGTTTAATTTTCGTAGTGGTAGTTACGCCATAATACTCTCCCACCAGAATTTTATCAGGGATGAACAGATACCACTAGTTGCTGTACTTGTGACAGACCAGGAGAGAGAGTTTCCGGGTTGTGTTATGAGTGCTGAATGTGAGAGGTGTATTAACTTCACAGTAGTAGTCGCTCCTGTGTTGCCATTAGCTGTCGAGTGTATGTAGGCGCAGACGTTATTGAGTTTAATCGAGACGAGACTGAGTAGGAACAGCGTGTGGAGGTGGATTGTGCAATCACAAATAGCAAGCCAACTGTTCAATGTGGACTATCCATCGAAGTAGGCATTACCTGATCGAAGTGGGCGTTAGTGCATGATCAAATCACGTCCGGGTCACCAGTTTAGCAGATATATAAGTCTATGTAATTGAAACTAATGCTTTAAGTAAATGAAATAAGGACTGTAAAAACTTAAAAACTTTAATATAACATTTAACAAGTAAATAACATTCGTGGAAATATTAGAACACAATTATAGACAAAGATCGCTGACGTTAACTCCAGTAGAACACAAAAGCTAAACTATATCTCCGTATTTACAAAAACTAAACTGAAACTTTTTGTTAAGTTGCCAGATCACGAAAGTTCAAATTTAGTGTCGCTACAGATCGAAGTTATCTGGAATAAAAGAATTTGGTGACCATTCAGGTAGTTAGCCTTAATTTAGAGAAATAAATCAGCCTCAGCCTATATACGTTGACAACTCAATCAAAACTCTTGGCCTGCAATGGCATCCAACTTTTCATTCAAGGTGGTTAAATACAAGGAAACGTCAGTAACAAAATTGCAGCTGATATCTGAGGTATCTAAACTGTTTAATCCACTTGGCTGGCTATCACCAGTTACAATCAATGGAAAAATTCTTCCAGGTAGAGCTCTCGTTCGTTTTTTTGATTTTAAACAGTGAGTCAGTTTGCTTTCAGATTCGTAATGTGTAGCTTTCCCTAAAATTACCGATGTAGGGGAAGTCTGGGTTTATTTGTATTTTCCAATTCACATAAATAATGAAAGACCAGAAATTAACTAACTCTTAATATTTATTGAAAAAGACAAAACACATATAAAATAAAACAAGAATAAAAAAAATACAAGACTTTGGAAAAGGGGTTAAGGGTTCCGAATTATACATCCGTATTTAACGGCGGTTCCTGGCAGACTGTCTTAGTTCACCGCCAGAGGCGCTGTGGTGGGGGAAAGGGGAAAGTTTGTCACACTGACTATTTTTGCTTTTGAGAGTTTCAATGCTCTAATGGGACCTTCAGTGTTTACTGTTTATTCTAATTTCCAGTATAAAATGTTACGTATGTTGATAATTTATATTTTATTTAATGTAAGATTTTAAAATTAATGGTTTAGATTTACCATCGAGGTTCAGTGTATTCTTATCAGATGTGTTTTCACTCACAAACAACATGTTATACATTCATTTGAAAGTTCTTTTACTTTGTTAGTCTCCATACATTTTTAAAATGTGTGTCACCTTTATCAACGAAAGGTTCTCTATTTGAAGTGAATGAGTAGCATAACCTTTCTATATCAGTGTTAAAATAAGAATTCTAGAGACATAGTAAATTATGTTAAAAATAATTAAATAAATATCTGGGTTGGGGTTTTGAACGCCCTCAACTGGTTTTGGATAGAACACGTGGGTTTCACTGTCTTAAACTGTCCTTAACTGACCAAAACTGTTAAATTGTCTTAAAGTGTCCAAAACCTAGAACATTGGTAAAAGGTAAAAATTCTGTATGTGTAACCATTGTACACATAATAATTACATATATTAATAAACATTTTTATACTTTTTACTTATTAATGGAAAATAATATAACAGGAAAAGTTTAATAGCTTTGGAAGATGCACAATTCATTGAATAATAAAAGTGAGTGCCTTATCATTTAAATATGAATAAATATGCTTTTAATACTCATAAATTATGTTTTTTGCATAAGGATAAATAATGCAATATTAAAAATAATAATAAGCCACCGTACCCGCCGACCTTGAAAATTTTAAAAAGTGGTAATGAAAATAAAACATTTGCCAATATTATAATTTTTCCGTAACCACCACTAAAAACTGTTTTCCAAAGGAAGTATACATACATTGAAAATTCTAGCTTACTGAACCCCATTAATAAAGTGTTATATTAAAATAAAAAATATATTCTAGCATTAACCTAACTATACTACCGATACTAAAATTTTTCAAGAACCGCGAGAACCCTGTAAACTTTTTTAATAAAACAAAAACTTGTCATCATTTTGATTCCTGTTCAAAAATTAACCTTTTATTCTCCACAATATTTTTAAAATTGTAACATAATTTGAGAGTTTTGGACGTTTAAGACAGTTTTGAACAGAACAGATTAAACCGTGGATTAATCCATCCTGTCCTAAACCTTGCCAATTTTGATAAATATTATTCAAAAAATATTCTTCTAAAATATATTTACTAAAATAAAATTAATCACAACTAGAAAGAAATTATTGATCTGTATTTTAGTTTACAAGAAAATAGAAAAAAAAAATCATTTTTAAGTATTTTGTTTTCATTAAAACAGATTTTTCATCTGGAAGTGGTAGTGGAAGTGGTTATGGAACTGTAGCTGTATCCAAAGATTTTGAAGATCTCTTTTTTAGTGTGCCAAAAACTTTTTCTACTTCAAAAACTACTAAGATGCATGAAGCTCCTACACCTGCATCTTGTGCTGCATTAATTATAAGTTCTTTTAAGATAATCCTATCAATTTTGCTTCTAAAATTTACTTTTAGCTAATGTACTTTTTAATGTCATAAATTTCCTGGGAATGAGTCTGATCTGATATTTAATAAACTGTTGCCAAAAAAATCTTATTTCTCTGACTAGGAAAATAAATAGAAGTTTCATTACAATCCGGAGAGTATTTTCAGTACTATATTTTCTGAAAAAATATTTTTAAACCAGTAAGTTAAAACTTGTTTTTTTATTATTGAGAAGCGTTTTTTACAAAACAAATGACAATCTGACACCACCTGATCCGCAATTTCATCTTTTATTGTCTTTCTAGGTGTCCGGTTTGAATTAGATTTCTAAAAAGTATTCTCGTGTCTGCTAATACGCTTATCCTGTAATATTTTCATGTTTTTTTCTTAGGATAATTTTTTTTTTGCAGTTAAATGATACTATATATTAGGCTGGTAATATTTATTAAAAATTAATTTGCTGTGTTTAAAATAATTTTTTCATCTCAATCACTTGTTAGAATAAGATGCTAAATCTAATGGCTAACAATGTTGATAATCAACATAACATCCTGATCTGAAACAATTTTAGTTTACTTATTTTTGTTTTTCATGAAAACCTTTGCTGTGAATTTTTGGTTTTTCTGGTTTTTATGTAAAGTATTTCTTATGTACACTTTATACTAGATAAGTAAAGAGAAATTTTTGTTATAAAATTTAGTATATTAGAAAAATAAAACTTTTATAAAAAAGTATTCAGTCTTTACAAAGTGTAATGTTGCAGAAATATTAATTATAATTAAAAAATATCCTTTGTTATTGTCTAAAAAATTGTTTGTTTCTGAGAATTTAGTTTTCCTCAATTTGACTAAAATATGAATCTACTGCTTATCAGAAACCATTTGCAGTTTCAATCCATCCTCATAACTTTCATCCCACCTCCATAAATGAAAGATAGCTGCCTACTTGTTTACCATACTTCTAATTTTTATTCTAATATTTATCTGAATAAAAAGCTCTTTTGCTTTTAAGCTGTTGACTATGGATTCCCTTTTAATATTATTGATTCCATCTATAGAGAATTAATCACGCAATCCAACAATTTCTCTACTTTGACCTTTAATAATGTGATTGTTTAACTTAATTTCTGAAAAACAGATAAGAGATAAGATTTTGAATAAGTTTAAGGTTAAAGTCCTTTTAAATGACAGAGAGTCCTTTTAAAGTCCTTTTAATTAACATGCCCTCCAAAATTTGAGATTTCCAGTGGTAGTAAACCAAAGTGGAAATTTTTAAAATTAATTGAACTTTTATAATTTTTATCAGAAATTTAGAACTTGACTATATTCTTAGTCTAACTTTTTGATTACACATGTTTAAATTGTTTATTAGCCAGGGTTCGTGATTTTTTTAAAAAAAATAAAAAAATCAGATTTTTTTAAAATTTAAATCAGATTTTTTTGATTTTTATTCAAATATATTATAAGAACTTTAATTTATAATTAAAAAAACTTTATAAATGTTTAATCAAAATTAAATTAATATTAAAACAATATTTTAGAAGCTCTAACTTACTAAAATAATTTTTCATTATAATACATAAACCATTTTGAAACAAATGCATAATTGAAATTTGAAGACTAAACGAAATACAGAATTTAATGTATACTTCAGGGGTCTAGGTTTTTCTGAGAGGTACTTATTTTGTGAAAATTTAGACACAGTTTGTGAAAATTAAAAAATAATATTTAAAAATCAACACAAAAATATGGATTTATCGTTTCTTATGAGACACTAAAATAAAATTTTAAGAAAAAGTATTTTGTGAAACTGCCGTTTTTCCTAAAGTTGAATTTGTAAAGGTTGCAATTTGGCTTGGACACAGACCTTCAACTATTTAAAACAAAGTTTCAATTAGCAAACTATAATTTTAATTTAAAATTGTGATTTTTTTTCTCTTGATTTTTAATATGACAAAATAAATGTAACAGATTTTGTTTATAATTGTAGTCATTCATCAAAAAATAAATAAATATTTAATCTATGTACTTTTATATTAAAATATTCATTTTTAATCCTATATCAAAATAAATAAGATAAGTTAAAAAAAATTTTAACTTATGTACTCATTGAAATGTTTTTTTTTCTTCACAAAATTTCTTTATTGAAAATCTGATGTCAAAGATACTGTAAACATATTATGAGAAAAAAATACCAGTTAATAACTCTACTGCTTCAAATAGACTTGAAAAAGTTTGAAAGGGATCAAAATCAATCATATTATCAAGAAAAAAATATCTGAATTCATTACCCTTATTTTTTCTATTTTTAGCATATTAGGGTAATTTCTTTTTAATATAACTTCAAGCTTTAGAAATATGCATTTTCCACCAATAAAATAAAACGTAGATTTTAATTCCATGCTTTTTCAATCAAAAGGTAGAATTTTAATTAACATTATTTGCATTTAAAAAAAAAATTAATGTTTATTAATTACTTTTTACAGCTATGCAAGTCCATATTAAGACAGCATTAAATGTATACTTTAAATCTCAAGAATCAAAAGATTTTTAAAAATGTAATTTCAAATGTGTTGGAATTTCACACACACACACCAATAAAGAAATTAATTTCGTTAACTAAAATTAATTAACGCAGCAATTTATTTAAAATAAATTTTAAAACTCAGGAAAGAAAATAATAAAAGTATCAATAATTTGAAACACCGTTTTTTAACTTTTAAAATCAATATGTATTTATAAAAAAAATCAATTGATTTAAATCAATGATTTTTTAAAAAAATCATTTGATTTAAATCATGGTTTAAATCGTGATTTAAATCAACGAACCCCGATTACCACTGGGAGTATTATTTTCTAAAACTACCAAAATTCCGTATAAATTGGGGGCAATAGTAGCAGGGGTGTTTCGTAAATTTCTTGTCAATGTGATCTTATGTATATTGGACAAACAAAACTTGCCTGAATAAGGAACATATAAAGGATGTCTCAAATTAGAATATCAAATTATCTTTCATTGCGCTACATAAATGAAAGAAATTAAAACTTATCAATACAGTGTATTATTAAGTATTATATCTTTTAAATTTAAACAATGTGATACAATTCAAGATATTTAAAAGTTTCTCACATATATTTCTTTTTTTTAAAAAATGGCTATTTTCTTATACTGTTGTTTATTCATTATTAGAATTTTGTAATCTTTATTTTCTTGGATAAATCTGTATGCTTATATCTAAATGAATAATGAATTAAATTTTTTGTGTTTACAGATTTAATTCTGATAAGTATTTCAAATGTTGGAAAAAAATTTCTTTGTTGAAATTTTTCTTTGTAAAATTAATATGTCATTATTATTATTTTTTGTACTTTTTAGTCAATTTAGATGTTCATTTTTTTTATAATTAGCATAATGATATTAGTTCTTTGAAAAATAAAATATTATTTTAAAATAAAATAACAAAATTGTTCATAATGTTATGAGTAAATCCTGAGCAAAAGACTAAAACTTTAAAAATGTAAAAAAAAGAAAATTTCAAAATTGCAATCTAATGACGAGTTCTTTTTTTCTGTTATTGAAAAAGAAAAAAAAGCATCAATGAACAAAAAACAGGCTTTGAATTTTAAAATAAAATTATAATTCTCAAATTGTTTTTTATACGATCTTACTAAATAATTTTCATATTTAGCAGCAATTGATTACAGCAATTTGTATGCTATTTGTTTTTGTAAGTGTAAAGTTGGTTTTGTTTATGTGATTTGATTTTTTGGTATTAATAAAATTTGATTATGATATTTTAAACAGTTTTAATTAAATGCTATTGTTCTCCTTTACGTAACTAAAATTGTACTCCTTTAGGCTACTGCATTTAAGTTTATTATACTGCTCTACTTAACTATTCTCTTTAAGGCTACTGTACTCCTTTAATTAACTATATTCTTTACTTCTTTATGCTATTACAAGGCCTTCTAATTTCTTTAAAATATTCATAAGCTTTTTTTTTTTTTTTTTTGCAATTGCTAAATTATAGTTTTCTCTTATTTAAAAATTATGAAATGTGACTTTTTTTAAGAATTTCTTCCATTTGGATTGGAAGAATCCTATTCTTCCACTGTGGAAGAAACTTGCCATCTCTGATTTGTGTTGAAATGATTTATATGATTTTGTTTATTTACATTGGGTCTCAAAATTTGTAACATTTATATTTATCTTATTTTTGAATGTTATTTTATTTTAATATCATGGCAGTTAGAAAAAATATCTCAGACTTATCCTTGGGACTTTATACTTATAATCTCATATGAACTAGGGGATAATATTTTTTTACAAAATATTTAATGTTGCCTATTTGAACTTCATCAACATTTTTATGTCAATTGTACTTTCAAGCATTTCTTCTTAATCATATCAATAATATTTTTTTTTTACTGAGGAATTTTATTGATGTGTAATGTAAATGACTTTTATTTATTTTATGACTTTTTATGACTTTTATTACTTGTTCAACTACTGTTTTTCATTGATTTGTGGCTTGTATTGTTTAAGAAGGATCTAATATATTTTTTGTAACTTCTTTTCAAGCTGTTCATTGTTTTAAACATACTTACAGCATTTAGTGTTTTTACCATTAACTTATTTTTAACTCATTTCTATCGAGTGTTTATCATGATGTACCTAACCAGCATGTAGTATGCTGGTTAGGCATAATTTTAATTCAAGAACTTTTGTTTAATATGTCATACAAAAACTTTATTTCATTCAAATATATTATGCTTAACATAATACTTTTAAGTATTTGGAAAATGTTGTAATTTCCCCCTTTCATTTAATGACACAAGTTAAACATGGGTTTCTTCCTAGGTAATGTTAGAAAAAAAACTCATAAGGTGGTTAAGAATTTTTTTTCTTATTAATAGTAATAGTTTTATTTTAACATAAAAATCTTAATTTGAAAAATTAAATCTGATATTGTTTTACCTACTCCGTTAAATTGAACATATGTGTATATAAAATATATTATTTACGAAATTATGATTTAAAGTGTTGGCAAAGTAGCATAATTTTTAGAAATTCTTGATATCTTAAGTACAATCAAACTTGCTCATTATTAGTAAAAAAAAGGACATTTAGATTAAATAATTTCATAAAGTAAACAATTAATAATAAATATATTTGCAGGCTTCAAACTCATTGCCATTTAAAAAAAAATTCTAACTCTGTTCACAGAACCTTTTGCAGAACTCCTTTTGGGAATCACTGTTAGAGACTACAGCTTCTTCTTTCTTTATAGTTCTTTGTATTAATTGCTGTAGTTGCCTTTTTATCTTGCTATTAGAAAATTAAAAAATCCCAAATTATTAATACTTGTAAACTTGATGAATGAAGCAGTTAATTTGAATTTTATTTTGAGTATAGCTCTCTTTTTATTGAATTTTTTGCATGTTAAAAAAAATTAGTATGTTTATATTAATCTTATTAATTGAATTTTTTACAGATTCTAAACTTCAGAAAACAAATAAGTACATTTAGAAGAAAATTGATTATTCATAATTAAGAATTCTAAATAAACACATTAAGAATTTTTATCAGTTACAATTATAACAGTAAAATTTTTCTGTTTTCCCTACTTTAAGGTAAAGGACCATTGCTCTGTTTACTTTTTCCATTATTTATTTTATTGATGTTTTATTAATTGAGTATTATTAATAATGACCTGAGCTGGGATGTTGATGGTAAATGAATGTAGTTTTGGTCGTTTTTCTCTTTATGAGGCTTTATTTACAATTTTTGGTATTTTTTATAATTTCTTTAGTACTTTTTTTCTTAAATATTTTCTTCAGTTGCAAAACCGGCCATCACAAATTTTGAAATGTATTCTTTAAGTTTTAAATAATCTTTTATATTAACTAAATACAGGAAACAAGGCAATTTTATCAAGACCAAGTGTTATGTTCGTAGGAAAATCAGTAAATTCTTGCCGGCTGTGAGTTGCAAAACTGCCCATCTTCATATTTGCGTCTCTTCAATCATTAGTACCTGTTCTTCAGCATTATTGTGTCATGACTGTGAGTCTGTTCCATGCATTTTTTTTATTATGAAGAAATAAGTGTAGGCTTTTAATAAATAATAAAATAAATGAAAGTGATCCTATGTCATGGAAAAACTATAATACTTACTATGTAATTTGTTTACCATATTCAGAATTTACTATAGCTATTGTTCGTCATTTTTTGAACATTTCTTATCTTTACTCATCACCAGTTGATATTTCAGTAACTTATCTTATTATGCTATATTGAACATCAAAATCAATTGCCAAATTCTGGAAAATTCAACTGAATTCCAAAATCAAGCCTGATTTTTCTGTTTTTCTGAGACAATATCATTACCATACCTAACTTTATTGTGTTTTAAAACACAGTCTTAATTCTTCCTAAACTGAAGAGTTTGGTTAACTTTTAGTTATCAAACATAGCTAAGTGTTGAAGAAAATCAGTTTTTCCTGCTTGAAAATTTTATGTTATGGAGACGATTGGTTTCGTAACTGAGAGACACAAATTTTAATTCATATTTCTTTATTTTAAAAGCATAAAAATTTAGCTTGGAAATTTTTTCTTTCTTAATTTTACATAAAATCTTGTATTTGAAATATACTCTCCACTAACAAGTGTTGATATAGATCAGTTATTCATTATTAGGAAATAATATTTATTTGAAAATAAACTTTAGGACAAAAGTAAATTTTCTTTTAAATTAAGTAAGTCTCATTGGCATTATTCTTAGAAAGAAGAAATTCAAAAATGCAACAAAACAGTTGATAACAAATGTGTTTCTGGAACCTCATTCTAAGACTTGAATGACTATTTATAACGGTATTTATAAATAACAAAATAACGATATTTTTATTGATTACTTTTATAAAGGCCACTTTTGTGTTTTTTCGGTTCTTATTTTGTAAAAAATAGTGAACATAATAATTAGTGCAATAGGTAGTTATCTGTAGTTTTTCATTTGTGCAAGAATGAGGTCATTCATGGTGTTTTAAAATAATAAAATACAAAAAGGGCAGCTATCACCCTCTTACTTGTTTACTTATATTTTACTTAAATTACATTTTATCTTATTACTACACATTGTACCAATCTTAATTGTTTATAAAATATTTTCTATTAAGTCTCCGATTTGAAAGAATAAAGTTTTTATTTTACAAATTATTATATTTAATAAACATTAAAAAAATATTTGAAACTGTAGTTATATTTTTGTGTCATGCTATATTAGTTTTTTTTAAAAAGTAAATATTAACTGATTTATAAAATGTATTTTAAAGCTGAATAGTTTGGAATGAAATCTTTGTAGCTATTTATTTTAAAATGAAATAAACTGGTACTTCTTAATTACTGGTTTGTTTTCTATTAATTACTTATTGTTTACATAAACTGTGTATTAATTTAGTTCCGATCATCTTTTGAACTAGCAGATTTTCCAATTTTTGAAAATTTTATTTTTTCTTTCCTGATGAATTATTTTTCTTTTTTGTTTCTTAGATCTGGAGTTGAGTATAAAATTAAAGTATTAGCTTTATTGTCTTTATCACATTTAGAAGGCAATAATCATTTTGGCTTTCTATTAGATAACATGCTCTCACTTTTCAATGAAAATTGTAAAATTTTTGATGAAACAAAATTTTCCTTTGTTTCAGAATCCTCCGCATTTCCACTAATTTCTGCTTTTTTATTTTTATCTATTTTCCGTTTTTGTTTGATTTTTTTCCAATTTCTAATAAATATCACAAAAACAAATTTCATAGTTACCTATCATTACAACGCAAAAAAAACTTGTATTTTTTCTCTCATCTGTTGTAAAAAGATTTCTACTGCCAAAAGAATAGTGTACTCAGTTTCAGAATGCGCAAAACTCATGCATTCTGAAATATCATGGATTTGAGATGAAATCTTCACGTCTAAAGCACATCATGAAATGATTATTCAAAAGTGCTATTTGAAATTCGTGGATCATAATATTTTATCAAAATAGAATTCAAAATTTTAAAAACTATGCAGGAATCCCAAACAATAAATGCTGAAAATGCGATTGACGAAACTATGTGGACAATAAAATCATTGCAAATTTGAGTGCATCAAAAGTGTGTGATTCAAAATTTCCCTTTCAAAACAATGTAGAATTAAAAAATCAAGATTTAAAAGTCTTGGGAAAATTTGTGTCAATATCCAAAATGCTATCTATAAAACCATGTGGATTTACTGGTGAATTGTCAATAATCCAGTGCGTAAAAAAGGGATTCTTCAAATACACAAGTTTGCTGAATGAAATAATTATAATATCAAAACATAAAGATTTAAAAAACCCATATGAAACATTTCATTTTCCTCTGGAATAATCTAATTTCCTTCATTTTAAAAAATTTATCATATGAAGTAAATATCAAAATCAGACAAAAAATTACAAATGCCTAAGACTTTAAAAAGATACCAAAAATATAAAATTGGATATGCTGTAAATAATATCCTCAATAACAATAAAAAAACTAAACTTTTATCGAGAAAAAGAATCCATTTGAGTTTTCTGCATTGGAACAATATCAAACTTTTTAGGTAATTTATCTTTTTCTTATTATGAAATTGTGTTATCTTAATTTTAGTCAAATAATTTTATTAGATCCTTCTCACTACATGTTGTTCATGCACCTATCACTTTCAAGAGAAAATGAGAATCAGATTAGTTAGTTTTTTGCAAGAGAATATATTTTATTATTAATGATAAAACATATACAGTGCAACGTCCCATATCCGGACGTCCCTTATCCAACGTCCCATATCCGGACGTCGATTTCCCCTTTTTAACAATCGAAATAAACAAACATTTCTTCATCTTCCCCCTCTTAAAAAAAAAAAAAAAGTCTTTGGACAGGTTTTTTCCTTTTTTAGCTTCTAAAGATTCATGCATTGAACCCAAAAATCAACAGAAAGGGGAAGAAAAGACCTCCCAAGACCATTGAGTGACCCTAAGTAATGCTTTCAAAAGAGTGCCTCCCCCCCTTCTTTCCTATGCAGCTGGCTAGTAAAAGAGGCATTTCCTGGAACCGTTTTATTAGAGTGTCTGGGAAAGAAGAAATACTGTGAAAAAGGGCAAACACAACAAACATTAACATGGAGGGGGGAGTCACTTTCAGTCACACAAGAAAAAATAAACAGAACCCAATCAGCATGCCATGCCTTTATGCTTGATTGATAGCCAATGATGGGAGAGTAAATAAGAATTTGTCAATGCCCCGCCCTCGACTTGAATGAAGGATAAGGAGGAAATGAATTTTCTTCTACACCTACCCACTTTAATGAATTACAGGAATTTCCCCTTTTTGCTTGAATCATTCTAGTTCAAAATGGGGGGGGTGAGAGCAATTAATATTATCATAACTGTCAATTTTTTTTTCGTTTTCTATATTTTAAGCAATAATTATTTTTTTCTAATATTTTGTTTTTGATTGATTAGATATCGTAATACTAAAACATTATTGCCCAAAAAATAATGTTTATTTATTTTTTGCTTATTAGATTCAGATCGTTTTAAGCTTTGTTTACCCTGGGGGTCAATTATACGGAAAAATCTATTATCCGGACTTCCAAAAGTCCCACCGATTCCGGATACGCGACTTTCCACTGTATTGTTACAGTATTTCCTTTATTTATTCCTTTTCCAGTTTTATTTTTCATGCAACTATAAATAAAAATAAAGACATGCAGAGGTTGAGTAAAAAAAAAAAAATGTAAAGAGGGAGCTTAGATCGCAAGGCAATCTAAAAAAGACTGCAAGTTGTATAGGTTGTGAGTTAGCACTAACAAGCAATGGGCTAAGCGTCTAGTATTTTATCATTTTTATTGTACTAATAAAGTAGCTCTCTGCATCATTGAAATTTTTATATTTTTTTATGCTATTAATTTCGAATGTCAGTTATTTTATTCCTTTTTAACATTTTAACTTATCATTATTATAATGTTTTTACAAATTTTTTTATTAAATTGTGTTTTTTTTTAAATAAAATTGTGCGCAAGTTTATGATTTATCGGAAAGAATATTGCTTATTTATATTGTTAAAATTGATTGTACAGTGTGGAAAAAGATTGAATAGTTTTTCACTCAAAACTCAGTTTTAATGGTGCACGTAGAAAGCAATTAATCAATAATGAACCTTGTATTACTAAGCATTTTCACCGTTGTGTTTCTTATTTCATTGTCTATTGTATTTTCACCATTGTCTACTTTTGATTTTTTTCCCTTTTGTGCAACTTTACCAGAGGCAAACATTACAACTTACTCTGGTTAAGGAATTTAATGCTTTAATGTCTGATTCTCGGTTTGAGAAATATGATTTTAATTTTATTTATTTTTTGCATTCTCCTACATATAAATAATTTAAAAATTCATAATATCAGCTCTCTCATGGTAAGCCTTTTAAAGTGTTGGCTTAGTTTCCTAAATTTGGGAAATTTAATATTTAATTCTATACCATTTTATAAATTATATTGCAGAAGTTGGAGCAGATGACATCCCTGTAGGGATGCTATATTAGGCTACTATTATTTTACTTTTAGGCTTTTATATTTATTTCTGATGATAGGACTATTACTTTTGACCTTTGTGGCTGTTTTTAAATATACTAACTTCAGTGGAGTATTTAATATTTTCCAAATCAATATCAGTAGTTGTTTCTGCACTTAATTTTTTTTTTATCTCAGAAAAAAACATTTACGAATTATACAGAAATTGTTGTCTCATTTAGAAAGTTTTTTTTTTTTTCAAATAAATTACCTAATTATATGATTTTAAAAAATAAGATAATAGATAAACAATTTTTTAAAAAAGAAAAGAAAGACAAATACAAAAACAATTATTACTTGTTATTTTAAATAAATTTAAAACGTAAAAATGAAAATAATTTTTTTTATTGAATATTATATATAAGTGTAGAAGATGAATATTTTGACTGGCTGATCTATTTTGTTCAATATATTTAAACATGAAGTGAAAAAGTGGTATTTGCTATTTTTGTTATAGCTACCATAGAAACATAAATTATTTAAAATTTAAATAGATATATTTTAAATATATGTTTTAAATCATTCAGAAATAAATATGTCGTTAATATTACTTTTCACTTGTATAACATTTAATATCTATGCTATATTCTACATCAAATAATTGACACACAAATTAAGAATTTGTAAACTTAACAATTTTTATACTAAAATAAAAAAAATTGAAGCATCAATAATTAAAAAAATATTGTCTGTCTAAATAATTTCGAATAATTATTTAGTATTAATTTATTTAATATTAGAAATAATTTTGCAATGTCAGGTATAGAAATTTTTACATTTTAAGGAATGTAATTTTAAATGGTGATATACAAAATTTGATGGAAATCTTGCAAATATTTTATGAATAATAAAATTTTAAAAAAGTCGTATATTTAAAATTAGTTTTCAGAAGATCTATTCAGCCAATTTTGTTCAAATTTTCTACTTTGTCATTTAAAATTACATTCTTTAAGATGTTGTAAAAGTTTGTATTGTAGAATTTGTGTTTGTAAAAATTAATAAAAAAAATAATTATTAAAAATTATTTTTACATAGAATTATCTTTAATTAAAGAAATTCTAAAATGTTGTGTACAATTTTTCAATTTGCTTACAAGTTACGAGTTATAGAGAAATATACTAAATGATAAATTAACATTAAGGGTTCAAAGCTTCGATAAACTATTGAGACCCTATTTACCGGACTGTCCTCTATAATTTGAATTCAACTATAGAGGACAGCCTCAATCAATTTATCTCAAGTTCTTTAGAAAAAAATTCATTCAGAGAAATTACATTATTGTGTCTGATTTCATACCTTAAAATATCATCTGCTCTAGTAATAAGCAATATTTAAGGTTAGACTCTGGAAGATTGGCTGTTTGTACCCTGTCTGTAGTCTGATTAGGTTGTTACATTTCTTTTTTTTTTCACCTTGTATTTGTTTTAGAAATGATAATTTTTTTAAAATTCTGTGCTTATATAATATATTTCGCATAAATTCATTTATTTTGGGTGGTAAATTCAAAACTTTTTATTTTATTACCTTGTCTGTTATGTTTTTTTCATGTTTAATTTCTAAGACTTAACTATTTTAATCAACATAAAATATTATATAGAGTTTAAATATCATATTTTTAAAAATTTAATCAAAGTTACTGTCCTTGTTTCAAAAGTTTTCACCATGCACACTTCATACTTTCCTAACAGAAAAACTCATGGATGAAATTTTGCATATTTTTAAATAAATGTTTAGAAAACATTCTGATATGAAAATGTTATCAATGTAGTTTTAAGCTTCTATGTTATTTTATGTCAAAGTCGAAGTTTTATTTTTTATGTGCTTCATAATCCAACTAAGTGAAAACTATTAAAAGGAGAATCGTGATTTTTTTTGAATATATCTATTCTTATGACTTGATGGGAGAAAAAAAAATTGGAATTTGTTGAATTATAAAATGTTTGATTTTTATATTCTTGAAAATTAACAAAGTTCATGTTTTTTTTAATTAAACAACCAAGCATCCTGCTTTCATTAAAAAGAAAATTGTTTAATAGGCTTGATATTATAATATTCATGTAAACTAATATAGGGAAACCTTTCCTTCTGCCCGGCTATCTCTCCATAGGAAAAATGCCAATTTCTCAATGATGTTACCACATCACGTATTTAAAATAAAAGAAATCAAAGCATAAAAGTTTTTTTATTACAAAAAAAAAAAAAAGCTCAGCAGTTAACAAAATGTGTACACTTTGCTGCATCAAGGACTACCCCAATATTATCCCAGTTGATTCTCAATTCCTATGTAAAATGATATAATTAATCCGAATATGTCGTTTATCGTCCCACCTCTTATTGCAAAAATATTTAGGAACAATTTTGGCCTGAAACAGGGGAAAAATCAGAAACACCTCATATTAAGTTTTCCTGCGGGTGCTACAGAATCTCTTACCGCTAAGTTTTTGCCAAAATTGTGACTAAATATTTTCGTTATTAAGGGTGTTTGGGGAAGTGACTAGAATATATTGCTTATAGATAAAGTTGTGAAAAACATTCTTTCCTGCAATTTAAGGTAGAGAATCTCTTGTTACAACTGTCTTTATTTTTAAAGCCCTTTATACCACCATAAGAAATTAAAAGGATAGAATATTCCCCCCACTTAGTCAAATATGACCATACAATTATTGTAAAATAATAAATTTAAGGGGGAGGGGTGGTAATAAGGGTCATATTCAGAATAAGGTTATTTACACAATGAAAACAGGTACTTGACTGCAGTCTTTTAACATGGCAATCCTGAAAAGAGGCTTCTGAAATTAAGGAACCATCTTTGCAATGATAGGTAACCACATGATGCAAAGAGCAAATAATCTCAAGCCTAAGCTGTCTTCACCCTACAATCAACACCTCCCTAGGAGAGAGAAAGCCTTCGCACTGATTATCATTAACAAAAGATTCTATTAGTATTGTCCGAACCTTGTGACAAATTTTCTTACTTCCACTTCGTGGGGAAAATTTTTATCAACCTTCATCTATGAAAAGGTACCCCACCATAGAATCGTGTTAACAATTCTTATATACTTGTGAATTGGAATTGTATTTTTGTAGTGGTAGACACACTACAGTACTCCCCCACCAGAATTATAGCAGTGATAGAATTCGATGAACGGATACCAATAGTTGTATCATTGCTGTTTTATGAGAAACTGGGAAATTTGTACTAAGATCACCGTGTTTTTGCTGATCTTGAGGGCTGTTTTAAGTTCACGGTCATGGTTGCTCCTGTGTTGCCATTAGCAGTTGAGTGTATGCAGGCTAACGTTGTGTAAGATCGAGACTGAGTAGCAACAGCGAGAGGAGGTGAATAATGTCGCAGTCACAAGTAGCAAATCAACTGTTCAATGTGGACTATCCATCAATATAAGCGTGTTCAAATTGAAGTGGGCGTTACTGTCAAAGTAGGTGTGTTCACATCTCGTCCGAAGGTCACCAATGTGGGGATAGTAGTTACCGACAATGCCAACCTTCATCTATGAAAAGGTACCACACCATAGAATCGAGTTAATACGTCTTATATACTAGTGAATTCGAATTGTATATTTGTTGTGGTAGACGCACTTCTCACTCTACTGCCCAGTTTAGTAGTGCAGATGTGATATCTATCTTAATTGAACTCCCTCTGTGCAGTTTATCTTTGCCATGTCGGGCTACTAAATTGATCCACGCAGAAACCTTTTCCCTTCTAGAGGTGTTGCGACAGTGCATGTCTGAAAGCAGGCAAAGTGAATCGGAGGTTTTTGTTTCTCTTGTCATGCCTGGCATCAGGCTTCATATAAATTAGGAGTAAGAATTGTTTGGAATTTTCCTCTGTCTTTTTATGTTCATCTAGATTTTATTATTCTGTATATAGATTAAATATAAGCCGCCGACAGATTTTGTTATGTAAGAAGAATAGAGAACATTATGTGTAGAGTACCTTGGTTCTTGAGTAAAAGTTTTTGTTTTTCCGTGTTATTTAGTAAAAACTATCAGGAGTAGAATTATGATCTTTGGAGCAATGCTCCCATATGTCTGAATATCAACAATATGTCTTGTTTTAACTTATAATTAATTTTAGAATAATTAAATTGTAAAATTGTATTCTTTACAAACTAATATCAATCAACTTTTGTTTCCACTTTAGTCCCGCAGTGGACTGATCGTTAAGACACGGTTCTCAGCAGATCACCGAAGTCAAGCATCACTGGCTGCGGTCAGTGTGCGGATGGGTCACCACTTGGATCAGTCTGCGTAGGGACCGAGGGTGTGCGGTATTGGTCCTCGTTAAACTGTGCTACCGTAAAGTGCTCGACTTCGCGTGCAGGTCGTTGGGCTACCGAAGCAGGGGTGCCATCCCCTCTGCAGAGGATCAAAATTGTGATGGCATGTCTTCGGATCTTCCTCAGGGATGTTTCCCAGACCGTCGCCAATAGCCCATTGTGCAGCTCTAGTGCGACGTAAATAAAACTACAACAACAACAACTTGTTTCCACTTTACCGATTATTCGTTCTATTGTGATTGAATTGAGCAACAAAGTAACAAGCAGTACTACGGTTGGCAGAGAATGTCTTTAATATAAAGTATAAAAATAAAGCATGAAATAAGAGGTATTAAACAAAACTAAGAATCTGGAATGAACTGTTCAAGCTATTTTTAGGGTTGGCAAGTAAAAAGCAGAAATAAGTTTCTCCGGGCGAAATATATAAGCAGATATTAAAGATAACTATATATTTTGACATAATTATACCGGAGACATTTGTCATGCTAATTAAAAAGCTTCTGAGCCAGTAGATTACCGAAGTCAAGCGTTGTTAGATGCGGTCAGTGAGTGGGTTTGTCAGCCTGTAAAGGGACTGAGACCGCGTGGTATTGTATTTAACTGTTCTGTCGTAATGCTCTCAACACTTCGCCTGGCTACCAAAGTGGAGGAGCCATCCCCTCTGCAGAGGATCAAAATCATCAAGGATGTTTCCCAGATCATCGTTAATAGCCTATTCTGCAGCTCTTAAGTACTACTACTACTTATAAGTTTCAAAAAACCCTCCAGGAAAAAAAAAAAAAAAATCAGGGCTCTGAATACAGAAGAGTTGACTTCAAAATTGCTTTGGAAACAGCTGGACACAGATGAAAATCTCTAGATCATCCGAACTCCCGCAGTGGACTGATCGTTAAGACACGGTTCCCAGTAGATCACCGAAGTCAAGCATCACTGGCTGCGGTCAGTGTGCGGGTGGTTGACCACTTGGATCAGTCTGCATAGGGACCGAGGGTGGGCGGTATTGGTCCTCGTTAAACTGTTCTACCGTAAAGTGCTCGACTTCGTGTGCAGGTCGTTGGGCTACCGAAGCAGGGGTGCCATCCCCTCTGCAGAGGATCAAAATTGTGATGGCATGTCTTCGGATCATCCTCAGGGATGTTTCCCAGACCGTCGCCAATAGCCCATTGTGCAGCTCTAGTGCGACGTAAATTAACTACAACAACAACTAGATCATCCGAACGCCGAAGCTTTTTTTCTTGAATAGCCAATGGTGTCTTTCATGTTCAATCACTGTCTAGTTTACTCCATCAACGTTATATTTTCTGGGAAAAGTGAGATTAATTTTGAAACCTTTTATTTTTTTAAAATTATTTTTTTGCTGTTCTGAAAGTTTTTGGAAATTTCATTTTTAAAGTAACGGGAACTTTTTTTTTTATATGACCCTTCCAAAATGAAATTCTGGTTTGCTGTGGGTCTTCATTTACAGAACAACATTACTGTTAGAAAAGCTCGTTATATAACTTTGCAGAAAATCCATCGTTCAGTTGGTAAAATAAAAATCGGTACAGCATTTGATCGGATTTTCAAGTACCAGACAGGTACATAATGGTTCGAGGCCCTGACCTCAAATATGCTAATTAATTAATGCAGACGATATTTGAAATTATGGAATCCGACACAAAAAAGCACTATTAAACCATAGCTTTTTATTTTTGATTGATTAAGATTTTTAAGCCTCAAAAAAAAAAGGGGGGGATAGCCACAATTTGGGAAATATGGTCCCATTAGTTAGCTTAGGTGAGTGGCTAAAAGTTTGGACCCCTTAGTGTTAATCTTCCTTTTTGTATATTTCACAACTCGACCAAACGGGCGTCACGGTGAACTTTGACAGCACTGGTCTAGTAACTAGTTCTACTCTATATCCACGCCCTCTAGTCAGCTGTGGTGTTTCTTTATTGTAATTTGTTCTTTTTTTTTATTTGATTTTTCTAAGTTGTAATGATTAATATTAATTAATAACATTCTGTCTCTTTGCCAGAAAAATCTGAAATTCGTAAATTTCTTAAAGATATATAATTTGTAAATTTTAAAATAAAAAAAAAATAAAAAAACTAATATATTCTTAACAATTTATTCTTTATATCATTCTAAAATTCAAATACTTGAAATAAAAAAAAAAATTATGAACTTACAAAAAATAAATAAATAAAATTAGATAAATAAAATTAAATAGATAAATCAAATAGAATAAAGAACATTTTAGTAAGCAATCTTAGCTACCCAAAACATTAAATTTCATGTAAAGAACAAGAAATTGGAAAATGATAATTGCTGAGATATAGTCTCATTATTGTCTGTTAGTGCTCAATTAGTTTGTTAGTAAAACGTTTTCCTGGTTTTCATTTGTGTGTAATGGAAATTCCAATTATTTTCATTCAAAAAGTCGTTCAAAATATGATCTTACTCCTCTATTTCAATTACAAGTTACTTTGATATGTGGGTTGTGTACAAAAAAGTAAAAAAAAAAAAAAAAAAAAATAAGAGCAGTTTACAACATTTACTAAGATGATAGGCTATATATCAAGAAGGATGATTAAAAAAAGTACTGATTATTAAAAAATAATTTCATTGCTATAATAAACATTCAGATGAAATCCTACTACCGTTCAGCAATCTAAAAGACTTTTTCGTGGTTTTCTTTTGCACGTAACGCAAAATTTCATTTGTTTTATTTTAATTTTAAATAATATATAGGTCACTACAAAAGCTTTTATAAATATGATTTTACTCTGATATTTAAATTACAAGTTACTTTGATTTCTGGGTCGTTTTAAAAGTTAAAAATATAAGAAAAGTGTCTCACAACATTCACTAAGATGACAAATTGTCTGTCAAGAATGATAAAAAAAAATTAATGTTTAAAAAAATAATTTCATTGTGATAGTGAACATTTATCTGTAATGCTATTACCGTTCAGCAATCTAAAAGACTTTTTCGTGGTTTTCCTTTGCATGTAACGCAAAATTTGATTAAATTTATTTAATCTTAATTAAAATAAGTTATTCTTATAACTTTAATGATTATGATTGTACTACGAGTAAGACAAGGAGAGTCCTGGATCAAGTATTGAGAGAAATTTGCCTCCGTGGAGGACTTCTTGGTGGAACTAACCCGCATTTGCGTTACATGCTGAGGAAAACCTCGAAATTCTCCCACGGTTAGCCTGACCTCAAGCAGATTCCTGATCTTCTAAGCCGCAACGGCTAGGCCTGATTAATAATAAAAAATGGTTGTTTATCAAAAATAATTTCATTGAGAAAATGATGAACATTTAATTAAAATCCTATCACCACCAAGCAATCTGAAAAACATTTTCGTGGTTTTCCTTTGCGTATTACGCAAAATTTGATAATTTTAATTTCAACTTAATCTTGGTTAAAATAAATTATTTTTATTAACTTTTATAATCATTGTTTTACGTTGATACTTAAATTTCGAGTTACTTTGATTTTTGGGCTGAGTTAAAAATTACTAAAAATATGAAGAGCATCTCGTTATATTCTCAAAGATAATTGGTTGTCTGTCAAATATGCTAAAGAAATGATTCATTATAAAAAAAAATTCATTACGATTACTGTGCATTTAGCTGGAACTCTTTAAGCGTCAAGCAATCTATAAGATATTTTCGTGGTTTCCCTTCACGCGCAACGCAAAATATGATTGTTTTCTTAAAAAAACATTCATAAAGGCAGCAGTGTTTAAATATTTACATAAATTATGAGTTATTTTATCTTCCTTCCTTGTTAAAACAAAACAAAATGAAACAAATATATATATATATATATATATATTAAAATAATTCAAATAATTATTCGTGCAATGGCATTTATAAAGATCGGAAATTGAGATGTACAACAATCAAATTCATAATAAATGCTACAAATAATTATTTTGATGAAAACGATTTTTATTTTTAATTCTTATAGGAAACTTCAACAAATTTACGGTTGCATGGCTTATATTTTTTTTTAAAAATGTGTCATATAAAGCATTTTTAATTATAATGATTTTAAAACGATAATAGTAAATTAATAAAATTCAAAGGGTTTTAGTTTTGAACTCGTTCTGTTAAATCATGTATTTAAATATAAAAAAAATGCTAATATAGGCATCTATACTTCAGTTATAATAGACGCTTCAAACTAGTAACTATGGTTGAATAAGGAAATACCCTTCCTTCGGTTTTAATTAACCCAAAATCTGAAAACCGAAACTAAATAAAACCGAAACTATAGTATATATTGTCCGTAATCTGAATGATCTCTGATTTTAAAACTTTAATAAACAAACAAATGAATTGCGAGTAATGTGTAGACATCTTTAAGCAATATACAAGATAATATATTGGTTTTCAGAAATAAAAAAAAAAATTAGAATTTAAATTAAATTGCTTTTTAATGATAAACACTGATTACGCGCAATGCTAAGGTACCGCGAAGATGTCAGAAATTGGTATATATAAAGATGCGAGCGCAACTTTTTGTTCGTAAAACCGGTCTGCCAGAAGCGTGTTGCTTTTCTAACCCCCCCCCCCCGCGAAAAGTTAAATGTCCTTATCCCCTATATTAGTCCCTGATTTCACCATATCATGAGAAATTATATCTCAACATAAATTTCAGAGATATGGTGAGTATATTTTGCCTCATCTCCTTAATTAAATTGAAAAGTTTTTGCACGTAATTATAAATTTTGTTTATCCGAAGATAATTCCATCTAAAAATTAATTTATAATAAATATTTATTATTGTATATAATAATACACGGGAAAAAATTTTTTTACTTCACAATTCAAAAATTTTTCGACTATTTTTAAATGAAATAAAAATAGTCGAAAAATTGGTAAATAGTTAAAAACAATTTTTTTGCTTGGTAAGTAATTAAAAAATAATTTATTTTTCAACTTTGAAAAATGTATTTTATAATTGTGTGCAGAAATTTTTCAATTCCTTTAAAAAATTTTCGGGATATGAAAAAAATATAATTAACATTAAGGGGTCTAAATTTTCAACCATTTTCCTGGTGAAACTGTTGGGACCATATTTACAAGATTACTTCTACCATCCTTATTTTGAGGCTCAGAAATCAACGTTTGTCCAAATTAATGTTGTATGTTAATTTAGAGAATGCATGTTTTTGTAATTGATTTCTTAACTTAAAATATCTTTTGCACTAATTAATTAGCATTTTAGTGCATGAAAATCTGATCATTAGATCAAAAGTTATTCATTTTTCTTGAACTAAAATAGTTGTTGTGGGATTTGAATTGAACGAGAACAATAAGAGACATTTTTATTTATTTTACAATGTTTGTTCAGAAATTGAAGCATTCACACTATTGCAATATTACTAAAGCATTTGGCAGAAGCACCAAATTTGGCACTTGTGAGAAGAAAAGCAATGTTTTGTAAATGATTTCTATTTTACAACTGAGATTTATTTATGAGCTTGATTCTTCACTGCTTTCATATTTTTTCGAAATACATTACACTTGTGAAATTATTCTCAAAAACAAACAAGCTTCTGTTCTTTGACATTGCTTTATTAATAAGATTAGAATCAAATTTTCAGCTACCCTATTCCCAATTTTATGTAAATAATCAGGTGGCTATTGAATTTAAAATATTATGAACAGTAAATAAATACAATTAATATATTTTTTGAGCGTCATATTGGCTATTTATTTGTTTTAACATCGAATTATCTCTTTATGAAATTCAACTCAAAATCATTCTAAATGTTGAAAAGTAAGAAAAACAATAGCCTGAAAAGGATTATCTCCATAATAGACAAATACAACCCTAGGCTTTGGCGTGACAATGAATCGAAAAAAGAAATGCCATCTGTGTTTGGCTTTATGCAGTTCAATTTCGACCTCTTTCTTCACTGCTTTCTTCAAAATCTTAAATAGAATTTTTTTAACAGACTTGGATTTACCCCAATTTGATCTATAGGATTCTACTTTTTGGTTCATTGGTGGCACAGTAATTGCAAAATGAAAATATTTTGAGAAATAAATGTTAAAAAAAAAGAGATATTTTTGGTATTTTGAATAAATTTATTAAATAAAACTTGACCCTCTAAGGCTCTCAGGAGAAATTTAAATTTACAATTAAAAATATGGGTTCCAATTTAATACTTTGAAATGCGTCATCCCCCAAGGGTTGACGTAGGGGCCGAGTTTAGGCGTTATTAAAAAATATTTTAATGTGATGCATTTTTCTCGAGTTTTATGTTAGTTTCCATGGTTTTTGCTGAGATGCCTACATTTTTAATGGAGAAAATCTCAGAAAACTTTAAGATAAAATATTGTGATAGCTTGATTTACTTAAACAGTCATTAAAAGGAGCTCTAAAAATTTTTATTAACTGCTATTACAAGCATAATTTTAAATTCAATGTTTTAGACCACCATAACTAATCATTTATTTATCATATTTTAATTATGCTTTTTTGTTTTCCAGCAAATACTTTTTCTGAAAGCCCATAAAAAAAGATACCAGTTTAAATATTTTTTTATTAATTTGTATTTTATTTATTTCAATATGAAATAATAAAATTTTTGAAAAGAAAATTTATAGTGGTATATGACCATCCTACTATTTTATATGAAACTAAATTACATTCCTTATTCTAGGAAATAAAGTAATATTAAACTGTTAAGTAAAGCATTTCTGTAACAGCCCTTCTGATCAGGAGATCAAGGCTCCACGATTTTATGCTAGTAGCATTCTCTCAGATAAGGTGGTATTTATCATTCTAAACTTGAGTAGACTGAGTCAATAATACATTTTATTGAACATCGACTACTGAAGACTCTTAAAAATATACTTTCCTTTTCTATAAATTTGTGGTTTAAAGGAAATCGAGTTTATTTTCAATTCATAATTAGAAATTTAATATATTTATTTAAAAATAGCTGTTTGAAAGAAAATGGCGAATCTATTGATATGAAAGTTCTGTCTTCTAAAACTACAGTGCATACATAAATCTCACTTGGATAAATATACTTTTTCTAACACATAATTGTGTAGCAGAGCAAAATTTATTTTGTACGTCAACAGAACACAAGTGCTTCCACAAACTATTCTATATCAGACTGATTGTAACACTTGACTATTATGAAGAGCATAAATTAAACAAAAAGCAAAGATTAATGAGATCAAAAGACTTTGAAAAACGTTGGCAGAGTGTGAAAATTCATCTTCTAAGATGTTAAATATACAAGATTAAATTTGTTTTTATAATTTTCTGATGAAAGATATAAACAGCTCAAAATAGATGAATGTTCAATTATGTACATCATGTAAATGAGGAGAATTCATAAAATTGTGCCACACAAATGTCCAAACTAAACACACAAAAACCAAACATTGGTATTTTAGTCAATACAAAGTCTCTTGAATATGATTTTGGTGGTTCCTGTTAAATAATCAAAACATTCTATTGACCTACAAAATATTATGATATGCTTTTGATTGCTACACTTCATTATAAGAATGATGTGTGACAAAATATACGCCTGACTAGTTTGTATAGTGTGAAAGTCTAAATAACAACCTTCGATAAACGCTCTAAATATTTTTGCCTTCCATAAATTAATTTTCTCCACTGTATTAAAATAATTTTTACATTTAATAAAAAAATATCCTTTCTTACTAATGTGTGTAGAGAAAATAACGTTTTCCGTTATGCATTCATTAATTTATAGATGGCAAGAACATAACAAAATATAGGTACTAGATTAAGGAACAAGTTGGCTGGAATACGATTATGCTTTTAAAAAAAGCTAACATCCATCACACCAGAGTCATTAACCAGTTAAGCATGTCAGATCAAATCTCAGTGCATTTCACCTCTTGTGAAATAAAAAAATACCATTGATTAACAAAACTCTTAAGTTTCAAATATACTATTTGTCTATATATTTTCTTACTAACGGCCCTGCTAACTATTTTATATTGTGAAGCGGGGCCTAAATTAAGCCGTTACTTGGTTGTGTAAACAATTAGCAGGCGCTACTGGCTCTACGAGGCAGCCATTCTTGAATTGAATACTACTGTCTTTATTTCTTTTGAAGCAAGGTAAATTGGTAGCTGGTTTTTGTGAGGAGTAAGACTTACAATTTTTAATTTTAAACTATTCATCACTATTTATTTTACCTTGAGTAAAAAAAAAAACAGTTCTTCATAAATATTGTAACTGTTAAAAAACTTAGTAGTAGGCTTTACGTAAAATTTATAATAGGACCATTTTTCCTGCGTTTGATGTTGCTTGATTTTAATTCTGCACCCTGTCGGGGCTCGTTAAAATGCTTAACTGGTTAAAAAGAAACAAACTGAGGACGGGCTTTATCTTCAAAAGGTAGGATCATTTCAAATGATGTTGCGTTTTATGACTCTTCTGGTTCTTCTAAAGTGATTTGAAATTTAATAGGTTCTTCCGTAACATTTTGCCGACTACTTGACGGACTTAAAGGAATCATGTTTTGATACCAGTCTCGATTTTCTTCTAGAGTATCTAGAATATCTTGAGCATCTGGATGAACAAGATCACCCCAAGTTTCCCAAAGTGGATGAACAATATAATCTATGAATCCAACCTGCAATGAAATCAACATATTTTAATATATTTAAAGGATTATTTCCTGCTAGTATGAAAAATGAACAGCATCCATATGTGGGAACCCTTAGTCTCATACATTCATGCTATAGTCCATTTCTTGCTGAACTCTTTTTCAATATAGTATTATCCACAGACCCTTTCATAAGAAAGGCTATTAGAAAAATGTCTTCCCACAAGAAACATATGCTGTCAATACCATATTGAATGGTGTCCAGCATGAAATGAACTAACGTAAAGATACACTATCTGGCCATTAATAACCGGACACCCCTCATTTCGGATACATGAGGTGCTAGTATCAAGTCAGTAGGGCCGCCACGCGCCCGAATCACAGCTTTAACCCTTCTAGGAAGGCTATCCACTAGGTGTTGGTACACGGCGGCAGGTATTGCCCGCCATTCCTCCTGTAACATGGCGAAGAGTTGAGTGGTGGCTTTGGGGCGTTGTGGTCTGGCCCTCAACCGGCGCTCCAACTCATCCCAGAGATGCTCAATTGGATTGATGTCGGGACTTTGGGATGGCCAGTCAAGCTCTTACACCCCCATTTCATCAAACCAGTCCATGATGGCATGTGCTTTATGAATGGCAGCGTTATCGTGTTGAAACACAAACGGGCCATTACCGAACTGTTGCCACAAGGTGGGAAGCGCCATATTGTCCAGGATGTCTCTATACCCTTCTGCGTTCACGTTCAGGGTTCCACGCACTAACACCAAGGGTCCAAGGCCAAACCATGAGAAAGAGGACCACACCATAATTCCTCCACCGCCGAACTTCCTCCACCGTCCGGTCATTAATGGCTAGATAGTGTATATGCTTCAACTATGTAACGCAGCTTCATTATTGAATTCCAGTCAGTTCCTGATATCTATGTAAGAAAATGATGTTTGAATGGGATTGGGGCCATTTCCTCTTTTAATATTCGGTTCTAGGACGTAACTAACTAAACATTCTTAACAAATTATTAGCTTCCCCAGAATGAAAATTCATAAATTAAACCTGAAACTATAAAGTTCTGTTATTTTTCTGAAGCAATATATAAATTAGCTAGGGGAAATACTTGAACAAATAAATTACGATTTGATGAGACAAAATATTTCATATCTTTATGGATATATCGATTAGTTTCAGTTAGAAAGTAACTGCTATTAAAGCCTTACTCACAGGTACAGGACAAAATAATGTGAACATTTCTATGCTAACTTTATATAAACAATCTTTTAGTTGCAATGTTTTGAGAGATCTTACATGACAAATCTTTTGGCACAAATTGAAAGATCATGCTTTTAGAAATGGTGTGATTTTAACCCTCTCAAAATTAGAATGGACCAAAATGAGGTCAATACCAGAAATTTTGAAATCTTTCTATCCTATAGGATTGTGAAAATAATGTTTTTAGAATTTTAGTTGCATTAAAAAAAAAAAAAAAAAAAAAGCTTTTAACTTCTTATGCTCATTTTAGTTGATGCAAAATTTGCATGGATAAAACCATTACTAAAAGCTTCAAGCATGATATTTCGCTAAAATATTTGCAGCTAAAAGAAAGATTGATTAGTGTTGACATTATTTTGTCCTGTATCACTTGATAGAGAATATCCAAATAACTTTGAAGTGAGAAAAGCTTCTCAGAGTGTTAATAATTTTAAAGAACATGCAATTTAATAGAAAAATAAGGAAATACTTGTGATTTCTCAATTGTAGCTGTATGTCTATCACACATTGGACTTATATCCATTCCTTGACTTCTTTCTTTATCACCTTGTTGAAAGAATTCTTCCATTATGAGATCAACCCATTGTTTATAAATATCTAAAGGTTTAGTTGGATTACTTAAGTCTGCACAATGTACCATATTTTGAAGAACCTGAAACACACACAATTTCTTTATCAATTGATTAAGTCCTTTTATATATGTTGAGGAAACATGAAATAATGAAAAAAGGGAAAAAGAAAAATCCGGAAAAATAAAAGATATAATCTTTTATTTTCCGGATTTTCATTAATTTTTATTATTATTTTTCCCTTTTTTCAGTGTTCGGTAATTTTTCCATGCTTTCTCTACATTTTGAACTTATTTTATGAGTTCTATCTACTTGCAGCTTATGCGCAGTAAATAAAACTTATTGTTTTTCTTAATTTTCTTCTTTTTTTTTTCTTTTTATCCTTTTTGTATTTATTATGATATATATATATATAATATATATATATATATATATATATATATATATATATATATATATATATATATATATATATATATATATATATATATATATATGTATATATATATACTGTTGGCCACCTTAAATGCAACAACCTGAAGGAAGCATGCAAATAACATGAAATTTACAACATGCATTAGCGGAGGTGAGATATGCAAATTATTAGAATTTCAGCGCAGACGCACATTACGCGCGCCCGTGGCACCATTTCAAAGCGCTATTTAAGGCTTGGAGATTTCGACGATTTTAAGTTCGGCAATTGTATTTTTTTATGTTTTTTTTTTCAAAAAAAGATCAATTATGCCTCGTAGAATACAGCGATCATCTTTTGATCAGGTATCCGAGTTCGACAGAGGAAAGATAGTGGCCTACCGAGATTGTGGATTATCTTTCACAGAAATCAGTAGTCGTGTTGGATGAAACCAAACAACTGTGATGCGGATATGTGATCGTTGGATGCAGGAGGGTACGACGGACCAACATGTTCGATTGCATCCACCTCAGTGCACCACTTCACGTGATGACAAGCAAATTGTGCGCATGGCAGTGACTGATCGCTCAATCACATCACAAACCATAGCACAGCACATTCAGTCTGTAACGCATCATCCAGTGTCTGCGCGTACCATTCGACACCATTTACAGCAGAGTGGTCTGTCCGCAAGACGTCCATTGCTTCGTCTACCCTTAAAAGGTGTGGACGACAGAATGGATTGAAATTGTCTTCACTGACGAGTCACGCTTCTGTCTGCAACACCATGATGGTCGCATTCGAGTCGGGAGACACCATGGAGAGAGGATGCTTAACAACTGCGTTATGCACCGCCACACTGGTCCTGAACCAGGTATTGTGGTATGAGGCGGTATTGGATATCACTCTCGCTTTTCTCTCGTACGCATTGCCGGTACTTTAAACAGCCAGCGCTACATATCCGAGGTGCCGGAGCCAGTTGTCCTTCCTTACCTTCAGAGCTTGCCCACAGCCATATTTCAACAGGATAATGCGCGACCACACGTGGCACGCATTGTCCAAGGGTTCTTTGTCAATCTCCAGATTGAATTGCTTCCCTGGCCAGCTCGCCCTCCGGATCTTTCGCCGATGGAAAACATGTGGTCCATGATTGCTCAACGATTGACACAGATTACATCCCCAGCTGCCACACCAGATCAACTTTGGCAACGTGTGGAAGCTGCTTGGTTTGCTGTACCCCAAAAACACATCCAAAGTATCTTTGAATCAATGCCGAGGCGTGTGGCAGCGATGGCTACTGATAGTGGATACTGATTTTGGCAGGAATCACACTTCACAGAAGTCTATAAATTTAATCATTTGATATTTGGTCAATATGTTATTTACACAATAAATTTTGTTGTGATATCTCTTGTCTTCCTTGATGTTGCAATTTGGGTGGCCAGAAGTATATATATATATATAAACTGGTGGTAAATTAAATGTTTTTTATTCATAAAAAAATTAAAATTTCAACTTAAAACTTGTGTATTATGTTTTGTTTTAGTTCGTAGCATTTATTAATATAAAAAAAAAAAAACGTTTTTTTCAAAAAAAAAAAAAAAAAAAAAATTGGTAAGTGAAGCGGTTAATGTGATGTTTGGTGCTTAGTAACATGTCAATTCTAGGTGTTTAATCAGTTACAGCAATCTGTAGAGCAGGCGCACGATTAAGTAGTTTTCAATGTTTCGTTATAATACCACTCATAACTGAAAATTTTGTTTCACAAATAAGTTGAAGAAAAAGGCCATAAAATATTAATTACTTTTGCATAAAAATGAGAATATTCTTTTTTTTCTTCTTTCCAGAACTGATCTATGTTCTTTGAATTCAATTGTGATTTTAATCGTAGTTCTAAAGATAGTTCAAAAAGTTTTTTTTTTCTTCTGTTGTTCTTGTGTGTTCATTTGGATAAGGCTGCTCTCATTTTAATTTTGTAGATCATTGAGATTACTGAATTTCTTAAAACCTAATTCCAGTTGTTTGGTCTCTCCTTTCACCGCTTCCCTTACCAATTTTTTTGAAAAAAAAAAAAAAAAAAACAAATGCAAAACATCAACATATTTTTTTGTTTCATTAATAAATACAATGAATGTAATATATATGTTCTAAGTTGAAATTTTCAGTTTTTTATGTGAAAAAAAATATTTAATTTATTATCAGTTTACTATCCCAAATTATCTCGGGCAAATGAAAAAAGTTAAATATTAGTCTTTGTGTATGTTCACGTCTTCATAATCTGAAAAGTCATCTGCATTACTTTCGCTCGCCTACGCCATTTTTTTTACTATTTGTTTTACGTAAATTCATCAACCATCGTAGGGTAAACCAACCAGTGAAGGTACACACCCCAGTGAATGAACATTTGATAAATATTTTTAAAATTAAGGTTTTAAACGTCTTTACTTAGATTGATTGGTAACAGTAGCTTACTACCTAACAATAGGAAGTCATGTAGCAATGCATTGGGTTGCCTGGTCATACAGTCTTCTCTGGAAAAAATTTTGAATTTGTTAGTATCTGTTCAGCACCTTATTTCGATGACAAAATTATAAGGTCATCGTTTGTATTAATCCGTTTAAAGTGCAATTAATTGAATATAATAGTTCTATTTTTCTAGAATTAGTAGCTCTGCGATATAGAGGACACCTAAAATTCTGTTAAATGATGTATGAATAATTCCTAAAATAATTTCATTTCAAAATGCTAATGTAATTGATAAATTTGTGCAAAGAATTATAATCATAATTTATTTATAATTTATCTTTATAAATGTAGTGGTTAGTTCCATCATACGTTAGACAGCTTAATAAACTATGTTTACTCATCGAAAACTAAATATATATAATAATAAAAACTTGAATAGAACATTTCTTTCCTGGGATTTGTGCCAATAATTAGTAAAATTATTATTCGAATGTGGTTAAAAACGTCATGATGGATACGGGTGGGAAACAACTATTTAAAGACAGCCATCCAGGTGAAAAATGGCTGAAGCCTTTTTTAAGTTGACTTCCACTGATAACTCAGTGCAATGCGAAGATAATTTCAAAAGATAAAACTTCCTTTTCTTAAATTGACAATAATATTCGAGAGTGGTTTAAAGAACTTTAGAGGAATCTTAAGCAGGGAAGTAGTCTTGGCATCCTTTTAGAATGTGATCGCATCTACAATGCGAACGAAACAGGAGTTGAATACTGCCCTTAAACAGGAAAAATTATAAGGATTTATATTCTATAATTCCTAGGAATGAAAAAGAAAGAATAACAGTTTTGGCCAACATTTTAGCTATTGGAAAAAAAGTACCTCCATTGGTAGTTTTTCTTTACTGAAGAATTCCTTGAGATATTACAGAATTAGTTCCTGCTATATGTTTCATTGGAAAAAGTGATTCATGAAGTAAGTCGATGACCACAGCAACATTTTACAAATATATCGCAAATGCTTCTTTCTACCCATGGCTAATTGAAAATTCTATCAAATTCCTTATTTTGCTTCTTCTGGATGGGCATAAATCTCATATCATTTTGTTTATCAAAACAAATTCTCTGGTTTAGCTTTCTACCTAATTCTACTAGTGTATTCCAGCCTTGTGATGTAGACGTATTTCAAGCTTTGGAAACTTAAATGAAACTTCCGGTAGATCTTGAAAAAAAGAGTCGTAAAACAATATGCAGAGGTAATTTTGCACCCATTTTTTACAGGCGTTTGAGGCATAAACTGATGATGTTAAAATTCTTTAATGAAACGTGGTATTTTTCCATTTGATGTTGAAAACGCTGACTTTAACAAATGCATGCAAGACAGACACAAAGAGCCAATGAGCAAGAATGCTTATCAACAAACCACATATTTTGATAAGCGAGAACTTCGACTAACGATGCATTATTTCTTCCGCAGCTTGAGAATGAAATCTCCCAAGATATGTTGCAAATTTTTCAAGGAACATTGACAGAAGAGTCTAATCTCCCAAATATCCAATAGCCTGTGCTTTTCTAAATATGGAAGAATTTATTGCAAAAAGAACATTTGGTTAAGTCAGACTTTGGCACTGAAGCTGAAACAACTAGCATTGATAATGAATGTATCTTGAAAACTGATTTTGAGATAAGTCCTCTGGAGGCATTGTGAGTTGCAAAAAAATGTCGTTCCATTAGTAATCAAAGTCAGAAAATAATAAGTACTGCTGAAGACCCACTAGATATAGGTGAATGAGAGATGGATTTTCATCAAACTTCGAAACACCTTTTTTAAACAATTATCCAGTGAGAAATTCTAGAAATAGTACTGGAAAATCAGAAGAAATTTCAAAAATACATTTACATTGGCCAAATATTGGAAAAAAAGAGGAAGATCAAATCAAAATAAAAAGAAATTAATTAACTTTTGCATTAACTTCAGAAAACGGACGAAAATTTAAAGTGACTGAAAGAGCTGAAAAAAGAGTTAAAGCAAGAAAGCATGATCAGGAGAAAAAAAAAAGCTTTAAAAAATATGGGGAAAAAGATTAAACAAAAACGCGATAAAATAATAGTAATAAAACATCATCGGATTACACAATGATAAACATTTATAATTTAGACTCTACTATTAAACTGTGAGAAAGAAAATAAAAAACAATTTTTTTTATTCCGCATTCAACCCATTTTACTTTCCATTCCATGACTGAAAAAAAAGTAAAATTGTCCACGTTAACTGTGGTTAGATGATGTAATTCAAAAAAAAATTCCTTGCTTTTAGACATTTGTATGGCTTATGAATTCCTAAAGAGCATAAAAAATTCTCAAAATTAAGTGTTCATTCACTGGTAAGAACTGTTCTTCACTTGGTTATCTTACTATTTTTTATTTGAACCACCAAAAGCTTTAAACAATATTATGCAAGTTCTCTATACTTTTTTCTACATAATTTGCATTTAATAACAAATATGTTGGCACTGCCATTTAACAAAAATGGAAAATTTTGACATTCTTTTAAAAGTAAGCTAAGCTTAAGTGTTCCTTCACTGGTTAGTTTACCCTATATACAATTGCACAAAACACGCCTGCAGTCCCACAAATAGCAAAACTCTCAAACAAAATTTGGCAAACTTCCAATCACAGCGGATTATTATTTTTTTTTGTTTTGCTTCCGGCCGAATAAAAACGTGATAAAACAAAGCATACGGACGAATTCTGCTATGCCAGAGTTTACTCGGGATAATAAATATTGTTGCACTATAACTCAGGATAATCAGGGAAGTGCAGGACCGAGGTGATTCTCTCCGTAATTTCATTTAAATACCCAAAATGAAATAAAAAGAAATTATAACTGACTTCAACTACCATCTTCTTAAAATAAAATGTTATAAATTGGAATCACTTCCGAATAATGTTGGAAATGCTTGTCTCATGGAGAAGTCTTTTGAACGTCAAAATAAAATAAGTTTATTCAGAGAAGCTGTGTTTTTAGGTCAGATTTGGCAACTTAAAATGTAAATACACAAGTGGGCGACCTTTGTGCTAAAATACAAACTAAGGCAAACAACGTTAAAGAGCACAAAAAATTTCTTTCTGTTGCACTGATGAAGGTTGCCCTTTTAAGCATCCGAAACAGCTGTCTGTATTTTATAAATTTGTTTGTGCTCTTTAACGTTATTTGCCTTAGTTTGAACTTAAAATGTAGTCTGTTATTATATCTAATAATTCAGTAGTTCGTCAACCATTACTGTTAGTATGCATTACAGAGACCTTAGATTAAAAATACTTGACTTGAATAGTTTACCTGTATTCTTTCCGTATAGTTGTCTAAAAGTACCATTCCTGATCCTGAAACCTTTTTAGTTTCCACCATGGTTTTCAAATCTGCCAGCAAATTCATGTGTTTTGACATATCAGTTGCTAAAACCTGTAACATTTCCTTGTCTTAAACAACTTTCGATGAAATATTGTATTAAGAAAGTATCAAAAATCATTTTTGCAATTTTCCTCTTGCTTGGATATTTTCACAATCTGCATTCCTTCTTCAAGTCACATTTCTTTAAAAGACGTTTTTCTCAAAATTTGCAAGTTTTATTATAACAGGGAGTTGCGTAAATGTTGTGACTAACTTCTAGGGGGACACATTGTCAGAATGAAAATTGCGTAGAAACCCGAAAATGTCGCCATACGCCTCTAGGAGCGTTTCCCCATTATGAATCGTTTCTTTCATGCACTTCTGAAGAGGCCATCATAGGGAAGTGCCTCTAACAACGGCATTTCAGGCTTTCTATCCAATTTTAATAGTGATGATGTGCCGCCTTAACTCCCCTAAAAGTTTGTCGCAACATTTACGAGAGTCCCTGCTATATATATAACTTTCTTAAACTGGAAGTTTTCGACAAAAATGAATGTCATTTTAAAAAAAACTGATTTCAAATCCCCATACACAAATTAGACAGGACCCAGTGTTAGCATTGTTAGTCTTCGATTATAACAAACTTTTGATGATGTAATATTATTCGAAAACACACCACCCTTTAAAAATGGTGAAAAATAAATTCATTAGATTCGGAGAAATAATGCTTGATAATTTTTAGAACTTCTCTGGATATTTCCTCAAATTTTTAAAGCAATAATGTTGTCAGATTTAAATTTTTTTTTTTTTTTAAGTTTTTATTTTATTACACTGATAAATATTGATTTGAATGATGCGAAAAATTTTCGTAATGTAAATTGCACAAAAACGAAAAAAATTATCAAAACTCCAAAAACAGACAAATGTATACTATAGCTCGTTTACCAGGAGTTGGCAATTGGCTCCGCCTTCATCACGTGATATGCGACGATACTATTTCGCTATTTTTGGGAGAAGGTTGTGAGCAATCCTGAATAGGGTTGCTATTTAGCGATAGTATGCAAAAATATTTATTTCACAAACTTTATGCGCATTTTTTAACATTAAATATTTTATAAATTTGATGATATTTCGCATAATTTCTCATGTTTAAGTGAATAGTTTGTCCTTTTTGAGACATTTAGCAGGGAAAGCAGCATTTTTTAAATTTAAAATATTTTTAATTAGCTAGAGAAACGAAAGGTATAATAGCAGAGCAAAGTAAATGACTGATTAATAGTTTGTGCTTGGCATCCATTAAGGGTTGTCTCAATTTCAAGCGCTGAAATGCTTCCGAGGAGCCAATGAACTATATCTTACAAAAACTGTTGATTGCAGCATTGTATCGATGTGAATTCAGTGCACTATATATCAAATGGAGTTTAGTATGCCAGGAAAGAAACATCCACCCTCAGTGTGAATTTCCACAGTTGAACTGATTAAGTCGATAGATTTTGGAGCTATTCAAAACAACATTTTATAAATTGTGTGTAAAAAAAAAAAAAACAACATTTCTTTCTTTAAAAAGAAAGAAAAAAAAATCTTTCCTCATTTTCTGTTCGTTCAGCAAACATTATTCTGACCCATATGACACCGATGTATAACATAACGCAAAATTTTTAGATAAATTGGAGTAGGGTAAGGAAGAAAACTTACCATATCAATAGCCATTTTTCGAAGACTCAACAATTGTTTTTTATTCAAAGTGGCAAAAATATTACACGCTTCATCTTGAAGAAGTTTAAAGGCTACAGCTAAAGAATGATTTTCCAGAACTGATTCATCATTATACATTAAAGCTAATTCAGAACCTGTTAGAATATAAATTTATCCTTTTATTTTCAAGTAACAAATGTTTTTAAAATTTTATTATATAAAAAGCCATTTCCCCAAGATTGTATCAATTAATGGTATTATTTACAATAATACACTCTATAACAAAAAAAAATCGACGCACCAAGAAGCAATCATCCGATGCTTTGCCGAGTCAGATTACAGTGGTGCATGGCTCGATCAGGCTGGAACGATGCCGACTGGGGACGTAAAGTCTTTAGCGACGAATCCCGCTTCCAACTGTGTCCTGACGATCATCGAAGACGTGTTTGAAGACGCACAGGGCAGAGGGGGGATTCTGCCTTCACTATTGCACGCCACACCGGCCCTCAACAAAGCATTATGGTCTGGGGTGCCATTTCCTTTGACAGCCAGACCCCTTTGGTCGTCATCAGAGGTACACTTACTGCACAGCGGTACGTCGACGGCATCCTAAAACCTGTTTTGCTACCGTTCCTTTTGCAGCGCCCTGGTCTGGTTTTTCAGCAGGACAATGCCAGACCACATACGGCACGTGTTGCCATGAACTGTTTGCAAGCTTGTCAAACTCTTCCTTGGCCTGCCAGATCTCCAGATCTCTCTCCCATCGAGCATGTCTGGGATATGAAGGGAAGGCGATTGCATCTGGCACGGAATGTTGATGACCTCGTTCGACAATTGGATCGAATTTGGCAGGAAATACCGCAAGAGACCATCCGGGAGCTTTATCGGTCTATGCCACGCCGCGTGGCAGCTTGTATCCAGGCTAGAGGTGGGTCAACACCTTATTGAACTTGTTACTGTTACTGCAATAAATTATTCAATTGTTCTGAAATTTTAATCATTTACTATTCTGTACATTGTCTTCCTATCCATCAATTTTCGTTTCAATCGGACCTTCTTGATGCGTCGATTTTTTTGTTATAGAGTGTACTTAATGGGAACTCTCTTCATGACCGAAAAGAAAGTTAAAAATCGAAGGAAGTGAATAGACCTTCTCGCTTTAAAAATAAATTGTTTCACGCATATATAGCATTATTTTTTTAAGCACTACATTCATTGTTTTCCATGTATTTTGAAGGGATTCTCTTCTCGCCGGATTGCAAAAATATAAAAGTCAGGAATGATGAGAAAACGCAATTTTCCATGTCTTACTTCAGAAAATATAGGGGTGACATCAAATAAATTATGTACTAAAAGAATTTCGGTGAATAAAGAGGGTTTTTTGTTTAGACGTTTAAGAATTTTTATTAGCCATTGAAATTGATACCGTCTTGTTACAAAAAAAGAGAAGAAATGTACAAAAAATAAATAGAATCTTCGAAAATAAAAGTTATTAATGCTTAAAAATTCTTCCAATTTCATAATGAATGTCTTTTTTAATGTCATTATTCAAAATATTTATATATCTTAATTTTGAACATTTATGTGTAATATTTCTATTATTATTATATGCTCAAATATTAATTTTTTTAGTAATTAGCATTTAAGGTTTGTGTTTCTTAGTGATAATGTATAAGTATCTGCAAATATAAAAATTAAACATCCCAATTAATAAACTATTGTTAACCAACAATATGTAGCTTTAAAAGTGCATTTATATGCTTTCTTTTATTTAACAGCAAAATTTAAAAACTAAAATTAGAAAACGATAATATAACGATGACGACAACCATTGGGAAATTTTTCTAACTTTAAAATGTTATTTTTTAATACTATAAAAATGTATGAATACTATATTTTAGAACAGAAATAATTTGTTAGTAGTGTAAAGTTTGACAGCTATTATCACAATAGTGTCGAACATTCAACTCATTTCCCTTAGGAAAATTTCCCATAGGTTTGCTATAAAAAAATGCCATAGGATATTCTTATGGGGTTTTGCCTATGGTAAAATTTTGCCATACACTTTTGCCATATACGTATGGCAAAGGCATTTTTTTATATGGCAAATTTTTGCCATACGTAGGGGAGTGTCGGGTACCCCCACCCACTGTCAATTTCATATGTATAGAATATTTTTTCAAGTCAATGGGCCATCGGACATTAATTGTTATATTAAAAAAAGATTATTTTCAAAGTTTCAAGTATTTATGCAGCTGGTAACATGGTAAACAATAGTTTTGAAAATATGTTAAATACAGTAGTCAAATTTTTTAAATTTCTATTTTTTTTAAGTTAAACTATTCTTTTTTTGGTTTGTTCTTTTTGCATTATTTAATTAGATGATAAAACAATAGAAACATACAAAAATATTGATTATTACTCAATATTATACAGAAATATAAGCAATAATCCTTAAGTGGGCGGGGCTACCCGACTCTCCCCTACATGGCAAAAGTGTATGGCAAAATTTTACCACAGGCAAAACCCCATAGGAATATCCTATGGCATTTTTTTATATGGCAAATTTTTGTCATAAAACTAAGATGTGCTACAGCTTATGAAGAAATATTTTTCCATAGGCTATGGTACACCTTTGCCATACAGCTATGGCAACATTTCTCGTTGATATTTTACCATACATCAAAAAATAATTACTTACAAGAATCTTTCGCAATGGATATTAAAAATGCAAATCTTAATAATTGTAGAATAAATCTATATCCTGAAAGCTTTTTTTTTTTAAATAAATTTCTTTGATAAACTTCCCCTGTTTTACTTGCAGAATCCTTTCTGAACGCTGTTCTTATTCAAATAAATTTTAAACGGTTAGTACTAACCGTTAGAAAATGGGTCCGGTGGTTGGAGCGAGTGGGGAAAATATTGGTTATGTTGATTAGGAACAAAATATATTGAGTATAGGCAACCAATATTTGTTAAAGCTGTAAAAAACAAGAAAATAGAAAGTGGGTCCGGAGGTCGGAGCGAGTATAAAAAACGTTAATTTGATTGATTGGTATCATAATTAGTTAGATAAGCGTCAGATATTAGAGGAAGCTAAAAGAAAGCGAAGTAAAATAATGGTCGGAGCAAGTATGAAAATCTTTTAAATCTTGATATGTGATACTAAGCTATAAATTAAGTAGACTACTAAAACAATAAAATACTATGAAAACTGAAAAGATAAAGAGTGGGGCCGGTGGTCGAAGCGAAATTAGTTTAAAATAGACGGCCGAATATGTAACGGTGCAACCAGTGGTGGCATGTGATCTATAAAAAGATGACTATGAAAAGCTAAGAATAGAAAACAGAGTTGATCCCCTACTAGTGAGGTAACTTATGTTGAGGGAGAAAATTTATGTTGAGTTGTGTTAAAAGAGAACGCAATATAGAACAAAACATGTTTAAGACATGATTAAAATTGGTAAACTTGGTCAGGGATAGTAAATAAAAATTAATTGGGTACAGGGAATCGCTAGGACGAAAAAGTTGTAAACTTGGAAAGATTAAATTGTTAAAAGCATTTTTGGTAACAGCAGCAAATGATTTGGCCAGGGACTGTCCCGTTGACGATATTGAAGCAAAACAATTGTCAACCAGTAATCCAGCAAATCTAGTTAAGTGATGACCCTAAGCTATGTATAAATATGTAACAGAACATTGTACAAATATATGTGGATACTTAAGAAATATTAGTTGTAAGATAGTAAAACACAGAGACATGATAAAAAAAAATTTAATGGCAAGCAAAAATTAGACACAAAATAAAAATATAAAGCCCTAACATATGTAAGATAATGTAAAAAAGCATTGCAAGAACCTAAGTGGAATTAAAATCAAAAACTAAGGAGAATGTAAACACTGACTTTGATATTGATATATGACAGCAATAAAATGAAATTGTCACCGAACAAGTTAAAAGAATTAAAATTTTTTAATTGTTAATGAAATGATGGATGCACTTAATGCACTTGATGATGGATGCACTTGATGATAAGCACGTAACTGCGTTTTTCATCATGAAGATTGTGCACAAATTGCTATGGGGAATAGAACACCATTAATAATGGAAAAATGACGTGACTTTAAAAATTTATATAAAATCAGAGGGAGGGAATAAAATAAAAAGAAAGATGTCGTTTAATCAGAAACAGTTGGGAGAAAGAAATATAAAAATTTTAGATAAAAATATAAACAGCAAGATATTAATTAAAGTGTACAAAGTCAGCGTTAACAAATGGCAAAATTTAACATAGCGAAAACCTATACCCAATCGCGACATATTTTGAAAAGATACAGATAATAAAAGTACCAGACCGCTGGAAATTAAAAACTTAATAAATTCAGATATATAATCGCATAAGCGTTTGCAATAAAATGTTTTTGACCAAGAATGAGATCGAAAAAATATTAAAATAAGTAGCCAAAGTTAGCGAAAGATTCCACTTGTAGTGGATGACACGTTAATATGGCGGTCTGATACTCTAAGCCTAGATCAATGGAACATCGGATTTCAAACACTCAAAAATGGGAAAATTGGCCACCAGGAGGACGGAAAAGACTCACCAGAAATGCCTTGTGGGATTACATGTTGAATTTAATTAGCTTCGGGGTGAAAAATGGATATTTCTTTCTTTTAGAAGATGTTTTTGAGGACTCCATAGGAGTTGTTGTTTCGTTGGTGGGGATCTAGATCAGCTTTTCCCTATGGTATACTGCCATACAAATCTTTATGGTTACCATTCGCTTATGATATACTGCCATATAAATTTCTATGGTTGCCATAAGAGAATGGTGACGTGCCATATAAATGCCATACAGGTCTCTATGGTTACCATTGGCCTATGGTATCTTGCCATACAAATTTCTATGGTAGCCATAGGTTTATGGGGTTGTGCCATAAAAATCTCTATGGTAACCATAGGCGTATGGTATCTTGCCATACAAATTTCTATGGTAGTCATAGGTTGCCATAGATTACCATAGGCTTCTCTATGGAAAATTTTCCTAAGGGATTCTTACAGAAAGTAAAGTTTTCTTATTCTTTAGTTGTAGTTTTCCGAGATATGTGTGTGGCGTGACGTCAGACGGTCGTAGTTTCAGCTTTGAGTAAGAAATGAACCTTCTCTATATTCTCTTTGGTCCTGATAATAGTTACGATCATATGATTCTAAAGATTTTAAAATTGCGTGATTATAACTATTTTATTTAAAAAAACCTAAAAATGGTTTTTAGTAAAACTATTTCTAAGTGCAATTTAAGCTTGATAGTGAATTGTGTAATAGGAGTATCTTTATGAGATTAACTACAGAGCAGTCAAACAAATCCGTATTATTGGTAAGAAAGCCAAAAAATAACAGACGTTGCCAAAGAGTTCAGCCACAGTGTTGTTTCAAGGTTTTGGAAATCATTTCAATCAACTGTAGCAATGTTCTGGTTACGACACCTGTAAAAGACAGGTGCATAGTGTTATCGACGAAAAGGAAGCAACGCAGTACAACCAGTTATGTAGTAAATAAGTTTCACGTTGCTATTGGCAAGCGAATCTCCCGAAAAACTGTAGCCAGACGCTTATAAACAAGAGGACTATACGACCACCGACCTATTGTTTGCATACCATTCTCCAGATGTCCCCATAGCTCTCGTTTGCAATGGCGTCCTCTGCATCGCAATTGGAACGAAGAGGATTGGGCTTGCGTACCATTCTCAAATGAGAATAGATTAAGTTTTTCGTCTGATTGTCGGCGCCAAATGACTAAACGTGATATTGATATAGTGTCATGGTATGGACTTGGATTATGATTTTATTTTATAACCCTCGTTGATCAGTCAAGCCAATTTTTCGTTTAAGACTGCTAATGTTCAACTACGTAGCCTTGTAATTTTGAACCCAATCCAGAACATAAGAGAACTCCTGGATCAAGTATAGGTGAAAAATTTGCCTTTGTGGAGGACTTTTCAATGGAATTAAACCTCATTTGTGTCACATGAAGAAGACCACCAGATCCTCCCATGGTTAGCCTAACGGCAAGGGGACTCTAACACATGATTCTTTTACAACTGAGGATATTTCATGTCAACATTTTATTTTATTTTATAAGCGTCGTTGAACAGCCGACCCAATTTCATGGGTTTACGACTACTAATGTTCAACTCCGTAGCCTTGTAATTTTGAACCAATGCAGAAGACAAGGAAACTCCTGGATCAGTACCCTCAGAGGTATTGATTTGTTTTGGGAACATGGAGGACTTTGAGACTCGACAGATTTAACGTGCATCAGTCACCATTTACTACACGGGGAGTCTTCGGCCGGCGAGGATCGAACCCACGACCTCTTGGACATGGGCCCAGCGCCCTTCCGACCAGGCTATCCCGGCCTTCTCATGTCAACATTTTATTTTATTTTATAACCGTCGTTGAACTGCCGACCCAACTTAATGGGTTTACGGCTACTAATGTTCAACTCCGTAGCCTTGTAATTTTGAACCCAATCCAGAAGACAAGGGAACTCCTGTATCGAGTATTGGGAGAAATTTGCCATCGTGGAGGCTTTTTTGATGGAGCTTACCCGCATTTGCGTTACATGGAGAGGAAGACCACGAGAACCTCTCACGGTTAGCCTGACGGCAAGGGGACTCTAACCCATGATCCGTCTACCACTGAGGATATTTCACGTCAGCACTGTGATCAGTGCAAGCCGGATGCGGAATTCGTATCGACTGGGATTCGAAGCCGGTTCGCCTCATTGGAAGGCGAACGCTCTATCCCCTGAGCCATCGCGGCTCTGTCAACATTGTGGTCGGTGGAAGCCGGAGGTGGAATTTGTATCGACCAGCCTTGGCCGGGATTCGAATCTGGTTCACCTCATTGGATGGCGAACGCTCTATCCCCTGAGTCATCGCGGCTCTGGCACTATGATTAAAGGCCGTACGCTCCCTTAAGGTGCTCCCAACTGGTACTAAGACTGACCAGTGATACATCAATAATATTCTACTGCCTCATGTTCGCTTGTTTCGTGGAACAGTCGGGTATAAATTTGTTTTTATGGACGCAACATGTCATCGAACAGTCACTGTCGAGACACCTCGTATAGCCAGTACGTTCTCCAGATATGAATCCCATTGAAAATACTTTCGTGAAGAGTGTTGCTGATCGAAAATGCCCGGCAATAAACAAGAACAGTGTTGGTGAAACTTGCATGGACCTCCTATTGACATCCAGGATGCTTACAAATGCTACAAAACGACTAGTTTGTTCCTTAAATATATTTCAGACAGAGCACAATAAATTATCTGCCCTAACATTTACTTGAACCTAGTTTTTTATGTGCTATACAGCCATCTGTACTTGTCCGGCAGTGTCTTCCTAAAACTTTATTTACGTTTCGAATTTCCTTGAAATTATATGGCTTCCCTAAAAGATTACTGTAGGACCATTCAATATTTCATTTTTAGAGAACGGAATATTCTGGCATATAAATTACATCTCAAATAGTCTATATATTTCTTCTCTAAGAAAGTAAGAAAAGACATCTATAATGTTCTCGTATTAGAGTATTTTAAAGAGACTTACTTGAATTAATTAGGTATTGATTTGTTACTCCAGGATGATCAACGTCATGGATTGCGGCAGAAAATAAAATTGCTAACACCTCCAAATCGGTGAACACAGACTGTAAATAGTTAATAATAAAAAAATATTTATGTATATATCTTTTTATTTCGAAGAAATAAAATCAAAATTACTATAGAGTAAAAACTCGATATTTTTCAAAAAAATATTTTTGATTGGTTGTACGTCACTATTTTAGACTGAACGATTTTATTCCATTTCATTTGTAATGTGTTGTTAAAAACCACCGATTCTGTCAGATTTTTCCACCTAGATGAAGATTGTCAAAATCAATAAATAATTTTAAATTTCTGCAAATTTTTATGAATTTAAATAATGCAGTGTAGGAGTCACTTTTCAGATAATAAAGAATTCTTCCTATCGACGTTTTGCACCATTTTCAAAATTAAGAGGGCGCTGGCTAAAGATTGGTTAAATTTGACTGTCATGAATAAATGCCGCAAGCAGTTGTGAAAATAGCATTTTATGTGTCAACAGAGCCTTTGAAAAGAGTAGAGGGGAAATATGTTTCTCCTACAAAAAGAAATATTATGACCTTTTTCTAAAATAAAGACTTTTGACTAGTGTTTTAGTGGTGTTAGTTCAGAAAATAAAGCAAATTTTAAAAGAAATAAAAGGGTGCATTATAGTTGCGCATTTTATTTTGTAAACCTTTATTTAAACTAACCATACATAGCTCTTGGATCTAAGTATTTGACTACACCAAGAGCCAAGGAGGATTTTTTACGCTACTAAGTATTAAGTAGCCGTCTTCTCAGTTCAGTAACTCTAAATTTATAATTACAGTAAGATATGATGCACATAAGATTCAGTAAAATTATTTTTACGATAAAATAAGAATTGTTGATTGCATATTATGGATCTAAGTATTTGACTACACCAGGAGCCAAGGATGATTTTTTACGCTACTAAGTATTAAGTAGCCGTCTTCTCAGTTCAGTAACTCTAAATTTATAATTACAGTAAGATATGATGCACATAAGATTCAGTAAAATTATTTTTACGATAAAATAAGAATTGTTGATTGCATATTATGGATCTAAGTATTTGACTACACCAAGAGCCAAGGATGATTTTTTACGCTACTAAGTATTAAGTAGCCGTCTTCTCAGTTCAGTAACTCTAAATTTATAATTACAGTAAGATATGATGCACATAAGATTCAGTAAAATTATTTTTACGATAAAATAAGAATTGTTGATTGCATATTATGGATCTAAGTATTTGATTACACCAAGAGCCAAGGATGATTTTTTACGCTACTAAGTATTAAGTAGCCGTCTTCTCAGTTCAGTAACTCTAAATTTATAATTACAGTAAGATATGATGCACATAAGATTCAGTAAAATTATTTTTACGATAAAATAAGAATTGTTGATTGCATATTATGGATCTAAGTATTTGACTACACCAAGAGCCAAGGATGATTTTTTACGCTACTAAGTATTAAGTAGCCGTCTTCTCAGTTCAGTAACTCTAAATTTATAATTACAGTAAGATATGATGCACATAAGATTCAGTAAAATTATTTTTACGATAAAATAAGAATTGTTGATTGCATATTATGGATCTAAGTATTTGACTACACCAAGAGCCAAGGATGATTTTTTACGCTACTAAGTATTAAGTAGCCGTCTTCTCAGTTCAGTAACTCTAAATTTATAATTACAGTAAGATATGATGCACATAAGATTCAGTAAAATTATTTTTACGATAAAATAAGAATTGTTGATTGCATATTATGGATCTAAGTATTTGATTACACCAAGAGCCAAGGATGATTTTTTACGCTACTAAGTATTAAGTAGCCGTCTTCTCAGTTCAGTAACTCTAAATTTATAATTACAGTAAGATATGATGCACATAAGATTCAGTAAAATTATTTTTACGATAAAATAAGAATTGTTGATTGCATATTATGGATCTAAGTATTTGACTACACCAAGAGCCAAGGATGATTTTTTACGCTACTAAGTATTAAGTAGCCGTCTTCTCAGTTCAGTAACTCTAAATTTATAATTACAGTAAGATATGATGCACATAAGATTCAGTAAAATTATTTTTACGATAAAATAAGAATTGTTGATTGCATATTATGGATCTAAGTATTTGACTACACCAGGAGCCAAGGATGATTTTTTACGCTACTAAGTATTAAGTAGCCGTCTTCTCAGTTCAGTAACTCTAAATTTATAATTACAGTAAGATATGATGCACATAAGATTCAGTAAAATTATTTTTACGATAAAATAAGAATTGTTGATTGCATATTATGGATCTAAGTATTTGACTACACCAAGAGCCAAGGATGATTTTTTACGCTACTAAGTATTAAGTAGCCGTCTTCTCAGTTCAGTAACTCTAAATTTATAATTACAGTAAGATATGATGCACATAAGATTCAGTAAAATTATTTTTACGATAAAATAAGAATTGTTGATTGCATATTATGGATCTAAGTATTTGACTACACCAAGAGCCAAGGATGATTTTTTACGCTACTAAGTATTAAGTAGCCGTCTTCTCAGTTCAGTAACTCTAAATTTGTAATTACAGTAAGATATGATGCACATAAGATTCAGTAAAATTATTTTTACGATAAAATAAGAATTGTTGATTGCATATTATGGATCTAAGTATTTGACTACACCAGGAGCCAAGGATGATTTTTTACGCTACTAAGTATTAAGTAGCCGTCTTCTCAGTTCAGTAACTCTAAATTTATAATTACAGTAAGATATGATGCACATAAGATTCAGTAAAATTATTTTTACGATAAAATAAGAATTGTTGATTGCATATTATGGATCTAAGTATTTGACTACACCAGGAGCCAAGGATGATTTTTTACGCTACTAAGTATTAAGTAGCCGTCTTCTCAGTTCAGTAACTCTAAATTTATAATTACAGTAAGATATGATGCACATAAGATTCAGTAAAATTATTTTTACGATAAAATAAGAATTGTTGATTGCATATTATGGATCTAAGTATTTGACTACACCAAGAGCCAAGGATGATTTTTTACGCTACTAAGTATTAAGTAGCCGTCTTCTCAGTTCAGTAACTCTAAATTTATAATTACAGTAAGATATGATGCACATAAGATTCAGTAAAATTATTTTTACGATAAAATAAGAATTGTTGATTGCATATTATGGATCTAAGTATTTGATTACACCAAGAGCCAAGGATGATTTTTTACGCTACTAAGTATTAAGTAGCCGTCTTCTCAGTTCAGTAACTCTAAATTTATAATTACAGTAAGATATGATGCACATAAGATTCAGTAAAATTATTTTTACGATAAAATAAGAATTGTTGATTGCATATTATGGATCTAAGTATTTGACTACACCAAGAGCCAAGGATGATTTTTTACGCTACTAAGTATTAAGTAGCCGTCTTCTCAGTTCAGTAACTCTAAATTTATAATTACAGTAAGATATGATGCACATAAGATTCAGTAAAATTATTTTTACGATAAAATAAGAATTGTTGATTGCATATTATGGATCTAAGTATTTGACTACACCAAGAGCCAAGGATGATTTTTTACGCTACTAAGTATTAAGTAGCCGTCTTCTCAGTTCAGTAACTCTAAATTTATAATTACAGTAAGATATGATGCACATAAGATTCAGTAAAATTATTTTTACGATAAAATAAGAAATGTTGATTGCATATTATGGATCTAAGTATTTGATTACACCAAGAGCCAAGGATGATTTTTTACGCTACTAAGTATTAAGTAGCCGTCTTCTCAGTTCAGTAACTCTAAATTTATAATTACAGTAAGATATGATGCACATAAGATTCAGTAAAATTATTTTTACGATAAAATAAGAATTGTTGATTGCATATTATGGATCTAAGTATTTGATTACACCAAGAGCCAAGGATGATTTTTCACGCTACTAAGTATTAAGTAGCCGTCTTCTCAGTTCAGTAACTCTAAATTTATAATTACAGTAAGATATGATGCACATAAGATTCAGTAAAATTATTTTTACGATAAAATAAGAATTGTTGATTGCATATTATGGATCTAAGTATTTGACTACACCAAGAGCCAAGGATGATTTTTTACGCTACTAAGTATTAAGTAGCCGTCTTCTCAGTTCAGTAACTCTAAATTTATAATTACAGTAAGATATGATGCACATAAGATTCAGTAAAATTATTTTTACGATAAAATAAGAATTGTTGATTGCATATTATGGATCTAAGTATTTGACTACACCAGGAGCCAAGGATGATTTTTTACGCTACTAAGTATTAAGTAGCCGTCTTCTCAGTTCAGTAACTCTAAATTTATAATTACAGTAAGATATGATGCACATAAGATTCAGTAAAATTATTTTTACGATAAAATAAGAATTGTTGATTGCATATTATGGATCTAAGTATTTGACTACACCAAGAGCCAAGGATGATTTTTTACGCTACTAAGTATTAAGTAGCCGACTTCTCAGTTCAGTAACTCTAAATTTATAATTACAGTAAGATATGATGCACATAAGATTCAGTAAAATTATTTTTACGATAAAATAAGAATTGTTGATTGCATATTATGGATCTAAGTATTTGATTACACCAAGAGCCAAGGATGATTTTTTACGCTACTAAGTATTAAGTAGCCGTCTTCTCAGTTCAGTAACTCTAAATTTATAATTACAGTAAGATATGATGCACATAAGATTCAGTAAAATTATTTTTACGATAAAATAAGAATTGTTGATTGCATATTATGGATCTAAGTATTTGACTACACCAAGAGCCAAGGATGATTTTTTACGCTACTAAGTATTAAGTAGCCGTCTTCTCAGTTCAGTAACTCTAAATTTATAATTACAGTAAGATATGATGCACATAAGATTCAGTAAAATTATTTTTACGATAAAATAAGAATTGTTGATTGCATATTATGGATCTAAGTATTTGACTACACCAAGAGCCAAGGATGATTTTTTACGCTACTAAGTATTAAGTAGCCGTCTTCTCAGTTCAGTAACTCTAAATTTATAATTACAGTAAGATATGATGCACATAAGATTCAGTAAAATTATTTTTACGATAAAATAAGAATTGTTGATTGCATATTATGGATCTAAGTATTTGATTACACGAAGAGCCAAGGATGATTTTTTACGCTACTAAGTATTAAGTAGCCGTCTTCTCAGTTCAGTAACTCTAAATTTATAATTACAGTAAGATATGATGCACATAAGATTCAGTAAAATTATTTTTACGATAAAATAAGAATTGTTGATTGCATATTATGGATCTAAGTATTTGACTACACCAAGAGCCAAGGATGATTTTTTACGCTACTAAGTATTAAGTAGCCGTCTTCTCAGTTCAGTAACTCTAAATTTATAATTACAGTAAGATATGATGCACATAAGATTCAGTAAAATTATTTTTACGATAAAATAAGAATTGTTGATTGCATATTATATAACAGGGGTGGCCAAGCTCCTTAATAGTCGAGCGATTATTCAAAATTTGAAATTTTTCTCGAGCCGCAATTAAATGCGTATTTAAAAGGTATGCAAGAAAGATATTAAATTTTTTTTTTTTTTTTACATAAATTATATTTATTGAGAACATACATTAAAGTACAAAATATGTATATTGAATTTAAATATTAAAAATTAAACACATTTATTTTACTTCTCTTGATAATTCTTTAAAATTTGGTGAATAATTGGTGACAGCACTTCTAAGTAATTCTTTGAGATGATGGTTAGTTAATACTGATCAGTTTTTTGATTTCACGAATTTTAAAGTGGAATAAAATGATTCACGTAAGTACGTTGTTCCGAATACTGAAATAATTCTACAATCAGCCTTTTTTAATTCAGGATACTTCGATTCTGGTACAAATTTCCAAAATTCAGTAATCGACGTCGAGTTATATTTTAATTGTAGAGCTTGATCTTCTTGCATCTCTATTAATTCTGATTCTCTAGATGCTTTTTGTGTCATAATTATATTGGAAATGGAAAACTCACCTTGAATTGAACAACGTTGCACTTAGTCTTTCATTTTTGTTCTCAGTAATTTAAAAGACATTTTGAAACTCATACGGAGCGATAATAATTTTTTAAAATATAATAGCACAAAAATTAAAAGGGAACTCGGGAACATTTATCGAGAGCCACAAATAATCCTTCAAAGAGCCGCATGTGACTCGCGAGCCGCAGGTTGGCCACCTCTGTTATATAATATTTCTTAAGATAAGTTTTGCTTAAATATACACACAGCACAGAGTTCGAACTAGGCTTAACAATACCGAAGCGATTAGAAAATAAATATAAAACCAATACAATTAACAGATTTATGTAAATCTCTTTATGAGAATATCTTTAATATGCAACAAAAACTACATATGGCTTTCATTCTGTTTCCTTTTTTCTTCTTTTTTTTCGAGATGTTTAGAGGCGTGCGAGACAAACCTCTGCTCAATTGCAAACAAAAAATACCGGCGGTTGTTTTACAGTGTTGGCGAAAATAATTCATGAATAGAGTTCTGAGCTTAGTGTTTAACCCTTAAGTCGTGTACAGTCGGCAAAAATGATATCACCCTGAATAATGATCACGTACTAAGACGTACGTAAATTTCACGTACTAAGTGCCAATCTTATAATGGTTTCTGGGGGTGACCTCTAATATGCTAATTGCGTGGTTTTAATAATTAATTAAGTTATGAAATCGAACACAAAAACGTACTTTCTCTGAATAAACATATAATTTTTTTTTTACATATTTGGATTTTTAATCTTCAAAATATTGGGGGTAGCCGCAATCTGGGAAATGTGGTCCCCATAGTTTGGTCAGAAGAGCGATTCAAAGTTTACACATCTTACTACTAATTTCGCCTTTTGCATTTTTAGTCATATTTTTAAAACTAATTAAGAAATTAAAAAAAATTACACCCACTCATAAAATGTAGCAATAAAGGAAAGGAAGGAAATAAAAATAAAAATATGACCACCGAAGCCGACGTCTTCAGGGGGTACCGGCCCCGGTAGCCATAAAACAAAACCTTTTCTATTGAGAGAGAGAGACAAAAGCCTAAATAAACTCCCTCAGTACCCCGAAGGTTTTGTATGGAAAGAACATGAAATACATAGAGTGCCTTGAGTAAAAGAGTGTGGACAAGGGAGAAACGATTCCTGATTGGTGGAAAGAAAAACTTTACCGCCGGAGGCGAGAGTGGAAAATTCGCCATTGGAATAACACGGAGTGAAAATTATCTGCCTCAAAAAATTTATGTTCTGCATCAATAAAGATATGTAATAAGTTCATTACTTACTTTTTTTCAATAAGAAACTTCACAGTTACAGTAAATGTAAAAATTATGGCTGAAAATTTGGTTAGTTATTAGTTATTTGAGTTTATCCTTATTATTACTTACTTGCGTGCATATAAAGTTTTGTTTATCTTATTGTAACGAGAACAAGGTGATGAAATAACTAATGATTTCATAAGAATAAATGTATTTACTTTTAATAAACATAATTTCTATCTAAATTATCGATAAATTTTAAGATTTGAGCATCTTTTTATCAAAACTTCAGAAGTGCAGAGTTTGGCGATATTAATTTGAAATGTTGGTACGTTACAATGGTCGCCAAGTAGCATTTGTTTACTTTTCGTTACCACTTGATAAAATGCTAGTTTATTTTAAATTTCAACTAATTATCGAATTTTTTGTTTACAATTTGTTGAAATAAGCAATACCTTTTTAGGTGAATATGCGAGAATTTTTTCCTGAAAAAGTAATAAATAATAATAAATTATGTAATTTGTTTTGTTAATTATTATTTCTGAAATGAATAACATAATAATTATTCATTTTTATATTTTATTTATGGCATTTATTTAAAGCTGAAGTCTTTTCATCAGTCTTTCTTTTTTCTTTGAATTTAATTTTTTAACATATTTGAGATGCTAATTTTTCTTACAATGTTTCTTAAAAAATCTGTAATATCATGTGCTTTCCAATCTTAAAGTTTATATTATTGATACTTTAGTATTTACTCTTAGGCAAATGGATGGAGTTAAATAATCAATTATATTAATTTAGGATTGAAATAACTTCAGTATATTATTTTATATTCTTTTTATATGAAATAATATATTTATATAATATAATATGAATAATATAATAAGAATTTTTAAAAATACTTTAAGAAATTTTGTATTTAATTTTTATATCTTCGACATATGTTTTGAAATTTTATTGAAAATAAACTAGAAATACATTTTAAACTATCTAACTATATAAAAGTTCTTTTATAGTTTTTTTTTTTTCAAATGCTAATGCATTTTTAAAAGATGGACTAGAAAAATTATCTTATACTAAAAAATGAAACAAATAAAATAAATTTTTTTTAAACTTTTAAAAAGCTAAAAAAGGATGATTTTTCTATTATATAAGTGGACAAAGTGAAGTGAATCAAATGATTTTTTTTTCTATCTGTCAACTTATCTGTAAATTTAAAATAATCACTATCTTTTAAAAGTTTTTCTTCATTCATCTATCCTGGAAACTACTCCTTGTGTTAGCCTTTTAATATTTTTTATTTGTTTTCACATAATTTTTTATATCAATATTTGGATGATTTTGATGTGTATAAGAATATGAATCCTAACTAAAATTTTTCAATATTAATGTAAATCTATGTGTTATTTATCTTATTATATTAAGTCACTCAAATCTTATTGGATTATTTTTTGGGTTCTTGTAGATTTTCCAGAATTCTGAAAAAAAAATTTCTGATGATTATCTAGCTTTAGTTTTAAACTCAAATTATTCCCTAATTTAATTTAGCTACATAAACCATTTTGCTTTATAATCTCCCTAATTCTTATAGATTTTGAATATTTTCTGTTGTTGTATAATATATGGGTAAATATGTAAAGATCTAAAATATTTATATTTATACTAGAACTATATTTTAGATGAATTATGATTATACACTATAAAATTAAAGAGAATTATAATAAGACTTTGAAGTTAATAGGTAAATGCCAATTTACAAACAACTGTACTACCACAAGTGTTCTTTTTCATTTTAAGTATAAAATGCTAAGAAAGTTTTTTTGTATTTTAGGTTCATTTTGATGATGGCCAGTGGGAGCTGGTTTCTATAGTTTTCTTTTCACTTGAAAATATATTGATGTAAAAGGCCAAATTATTTTGCAAATAATGTAAATACCTTGTGCTGTTTGTTTAAAATGTTATTAAACTTTGATTTTAATGATATAATTTCACTTCATAAGTATCAATCTTGTAGCTCGTTATTTCAAAGAATGTGTAATTACGAGCAATTAAACTTGCACACTATGTAATAAAGTTTACAAGAATAAAAATTTGTGTTGATTTTTTTTTTCACTTATAAATTTGGAGCTTCATCGTAGAAGGTAATGTTTAAAAAGATAAAGTAAGTTACCATTTATTAAAATATATGTCTTTTTTGTCCTGAAAAACCCTGATGCAAACATCGCTAAATAATTTTTGTATAAAAATATACCAAAAAATTTTATATTTAAAGAAACATTTCATAAGAAAAGATTATGGTATCAAATTGCATTACAGTTCAATTATTTTGCAATAATAAAATGCAATTAAGCTATCAAAACTAGATCATTGCATTTGGGAATAAAATTTATAAGAAAAAAAATAATTATTATGATACAAGCTTTTGAAAATAGAGAAAATCGTATTATGTGTTATATTTGATATTAACCCTACAATATAGATTGCAGTGATCTATTAAATTTAATTTTATAAACTAATGCAGTTAACAGGTTATAGATCTGGCTCTTCTTTAAAATGATTAACTTTGATTTCTAATTGAGTTGTAAAATAACTTTTTCTTCACTCAAATATAAAAGAATGACTTTACATTATATTTTGTAGAATTTATTTTTAAAAACATTTGATAGATAGTTTTAAAAGGCTTTTGATAAATTTTGCTTATTTTAGCATGATTATTAACTTAATTGAAGTGTGAAATTTGAAATACCTAAGTGGAATCCTCGCTTTCTTTTTATCTCAATAAATCAAATCAATATTTTTTTATCTGAATATATTTTCTAAATACAAACATGCTTAAAAATATTTTTTTTCAGATTAAGGTTCCTATGTTCCATAAGTTATATCTCTTAACTTTTTAATTAAGTGTGTTTTTATTATCAAAATTTGATGCATGACTTTAATAATGCATTATCCATTTTGTATTACAATTCAGTTCAATTCTTCATACACTGTATTTTTTTCCCTCTGAAATGTTTCAATGTAAAATGAAAGTAAATTAAAACAAAAATATTTATCTCTTCTATGTTTTTAATTCTCCAAAATTTATTTCGGCATAAAAAAAAGTCAGAAAACTTCAATGTAAAACTATTTGTCAGTATTTATGAAGCCATTGTTAAAATTTAAGGTCTAATTTTTTTTCTTCTATTAACAAGAATTAGAAGTTTTATAGAATTAATTTTATCTTGTATCATTTATACAGAAAAGTAGAAAAAGGGGTGTATAATATACGTTTATGATACCTTCAAATTAATTTTTCAAAGTTTGTTTTTATCTAAATTTAAAATGTTGAAAGTCCTTCAGAATAACACCAAATGAGCGAGTGGTGCCAATTTCGGTATATCATCTGGCAACCCCCTTGGACAAAAAAATGACGGCAGCGCATGCGCTCTTGGGTTTTGTCATCACTCTTTTCAATACAGGCACTCTAGAAATCCATAGAAACAATTTAGAAAAGAAACTCAAACAAAATCATCAGAAAATAAAAACTCACTTTAACCAGGTCAAACAGCGATTTCATAAGCAATCCGAATGAAAAGAAACACTTAAAACTAAAGAAAACAACGCTTGGGGGTACTGAGGGAGTTTATTTAGTCATTTGCCTCTCTCTCAATAGAAAAGGTTTTGTTTTATGGCTACCGGGGCCGGTACCCCCTGAAGACGTCGGCTTCGGTGGTCATATTTTTATTTTTATTTCCTTCCTTTCCTTTATTGCTACATTTATTCTTTTTTTGAAATTTCTGCTGCTGTCAAGCACGGTTTTTTCAAAGAAGTTTTGTCTATTTAGAATTTAAAAATTTTTTGTTTTCTTATTGTACCCACTCATGAAACTTATTTACTCAAATATAATTTCATGCAAAAGATAATTTTTTATAATTATTAGTTTTTATTATTTTATTAAATTGAGGATGAAAAAATTTTGAATTATAAGGTATGAATTTTTTGATACCATATTAATCTTCATATTTTTTAATTGAAAAATCTCAAGTTTCAACTATTCTTATTTAGTAAAATCTGATAAAAATTAAAGTTAATTATTTTTAAAATAATAATTTAGCAACAATGAAGAAATATTTAAATGGGGCGATTAATATTAAAATGTGATTAACTACGCGCGCGTAGCGTAAAATTTTTTTCATATTTTTTTCGTTAATAAACGATTGCTAATCTATTGCTATTTAACGATTGCTACTTAACGATTGCCATTTAAATTTTATTTAACTATAAAATACGATGCTTCTTTTTTGGTCGTCTAAAAATTTATTTGTAATTTAGTAAAGAAATTTGAATAAAACATTTTATTCAACGAATGTCGAGTTTAAAAGTATGCTTCTGATAGAATATGATTTTGCTTATTTAATGTGATTATATTTTATTTTTAGTTTGTTTTCTAAATAATTTATACAATTTTAATAATATACATGCGTATGCATAGATTTGGAATAATATATTTATCAATTTCTTCAATATATATTTTAAATTATTAATGCGAATACGTAGTAAACATTTTTAAGCATCTTAAAATTTCTCAACATCTTAAATATTGTCTTAATCTTAAAATAAATTTTTTAATCACCTGTCCGGGAGTGTTTCGCAAAACTATTTTACCAACTATTTAATAAAATTTTAACATTTTTTAAAATCTTATTTTTTACTCTACTACGTATATTATTTCTTCATTAATATACTAATCAATTTTTTAGTACTTTAATTTAGGTTTTATTTAAATTAAAGTTGCTTTTTAAATTATTGTAAAGTTTTTTTTTTTAAAGAAAACTTAGAATTATTATCTGTTACCTAAGAATAAAACCTTGTTTAGAAATTAAAAACATTCCGCTGTTTAAAATTATTTGATGCAAAACAGCTGACTATTTACTAAGAATACTATTTTTTGCGAAAAATGAGTATAAATTATTGATTGTCTTTTTTTTGTTGTTGTTTCTTTTGACTTCAACATAGATTATCTAAAATAGTGTTGATGTTTTATAAGTGACTACAAAGAGTATAAAGATACCGAAAATAAAAAGCTGTCGAAAATGTAGCCAAAATTTATAAGCGTCTTAAAAAATCTCAGTATCTTAAGTGTTTTCTTAACATCTTAGTTTTGAAATTAAATTTTTAATTATCTGACCAGATGTGATTCACAGAACTATCCAACTAATTATTTCCTTATATCTTTAACTCTTTCTTTATGATACCATGTAAATTTTTTTCCGGATAATATACTAAACTACTTTGTTTACCTTTTATTGGTACTTCGAGATTTTCTTTACATTAACACTCGTTGTAAGTAATTGCTAAGTTTTTTTAAGTATCAGATCTATAGCCAGTTATCTGATAAGATTTTAGAAATATTTACTATGTTAAAATTACTCTGTGCAAAACGTCTGACAGATCGTAATTAATAAATGCACCCTTTTCTTTTAGATTCAAGAAATAAATTATTTATGTATTTACATTATTGTTTCTTATTTTTTTGGTTTGTGAAAAGTAAATACATATTAGTGCAATTCGAAAAACTATAATTGTTTACTTTGTTTTTTAAATGAAAAAATTCGAACCGCAATTTTATTTTGACGTTTAAATTTTTATATTATACAGATAATTTTAAGAAAGTTGCTCTTTTAAAAGAAAATGTTGAAAAATTTCACTTTCTTTAAAATTATTTTTCAACTTTGGCATGATTCCCAAGATATTATTATATTATAATTATATTATAACCGTCGTTGATTAGCCGACCCAATTTTTATGGGTTAACGAATACTAATGTTCAACTTCGTAGCCTTGTGATCTTGATCCCAATCCAGAAGACAAGGGAACTTCTGAATCGAGTATTGGGATAAATTTGCCTTCGTGGAGGACTTTTTGATGGAACGAACTCGCATTTGCGTTACATGGAGAGGAAGACAACGAGAATCTCCCACGGTTAGTCTGACGGCAAGGGGCTAGCCCATGATCCGTCTACCACTGAGGATATTTCACGTCAGCACTGTGGTCGGTGCAAGCCAGATGCGGAATTCGTTTTGACTGGGATTCGAACCCGGTTCGCCTCATTGTAAGACGAACGCTCTATCCCCTGAGCCATCACGACTCAAAGTATAATTTGTTGTTAGGAAAATACCTTATTTTGTTAAACAGCAAGTACTAAAAATTGAAATTTATAAAAAGATTCCGATGCCGTGCCAATTTTAGAATAATCTGATTTCTTTTTTTTTTTTTTAAATTGCAATAAAAAATACTCAATTTTTGAACTTATTTTGATAATATATATATATATATATATATGCTGCGAGAAGATTAACATACTTTTAACAGAAATTGTGAATTTTTCCTATATTTCGTCAAAAGAGGATTGATCCAAGGGACCTACCCAATAACTTCGTTATTTCCAGAATGAAATCTGTTGGATCGAAACATATTATTCCTTGAAAATTAAACCGAAGAAAAAACTAACTTTTATTATTTATCTTAGCTTATTCTATTTATTTAAGGATAGCGGTATCAAGGATAAGTAAGCCCCGTTTACTATTATACTATAAATGCATTTAATCATATAGCTTGAATAATTTATTTTAAGCAAATTATTTAGTAATTTTAAGCAGATAATGGTGCAAAAATAAACGCGATCGAAATACTCCTGAAGTATACCTAAAATATATGTTGAATTGACTTTGGAATCGATAAATAAAAAATACCTTTTCAAACTACTTCGAGTAGATCGAAAACGCTAACTTGTTTGAAATAGCTGTCCTTGTAACTATTTAAGTTCGAATCCTGGTGCTACGGGACATTCCATTTTCATATTTGACTTTTGAAATTTCAATTGTAAACGGAATTTTTGTTATTTCCTTAAAAAATGTTAAAGCATACAGCAAAAAAAAAAAAAAAATAATAAATAATAATAATAATAAAAAAAAATAAATAAAAAAAAAATAATTAAAAAAAAAAATTCATAAATAAATAAATTGTACAGCATTGATTTTTTTTAGAAAGTAATGAATTATTATTTTTTCAATCTAAGAGCCTATGCCCATATCTAACGAAAAGCTTATTTTAATATCGAGTGAAATAATTTAATATGCTGTGTTACTAAATGTATAATTCTAAGAAACTGAATAGAAAATATAAAAACTTCATTGATTTAAATAATAGATGATAATAAAAATAGACATATTTTGAGCGTTCAATGATTAAAGTCACAAGTCATTCATGCCTGACAATTCTTGAGAATATGTGCTTATACTTGAACGCTCGAATCATGTCGACTTTTATTTTCCTTTTCGTATTTTTTGAAGCCAGTGGAGTTTTTATTATCAATTATACTGTTATCATTGGTCTTGATCATTATTTTGATAAGGAATTTATGCTTACTAGAGTAAACATATGCGCTTTAATATTTTAACAGGATTCATGTGGTCTTTAAAAACTTAATAGAACCGTAGCATCAATATTGCAACTATTAAAGTTATCTATAACTTTAAAATTAAAATTTTGAGTTGAAATGAAATTGAATATTTTATCTCTTAAGTTTTTGTGCCCCCATTTCAATATCTTAAGGGCCTTACGAACTCGGTTTAAAATGAGAGTATCGCATCAGATATATATATATATATATATATATAAGAAAACAAAAAAATCATAATAGTGGTATTTGGTGGTAAATGTAGCTTATCATAATTGAAGTACATGCTGTGCGACATTTTATGGTGAATTTACGAACGTAAATTTCAGAATGTATCGAAACATGAGGATTCTATTTGCAAATCATCTTTATAGAAAGAAAGCCATGTAACCTAAATATCTAGCAAAATGAAGCGATTTTTAAACAATGAATAATACAGTATGCAACATATTAATTCAATATCTTATTCTTAAACATAACATATTTCAATGTTTTTAAAATGCCACTTAACATTCAGGAATTCCTTGAGTTATAGAAAAAAGAAATATCGTAAATTATAGAAAACCTTGTGAATGTGCATTAGAATTACTATATAATCTACATTTTATTTTTCAGGCAATTTTTTTGTTTCTTCACACTTTCTTTCCTTGAAGACTCGATTGAAGCTGTAAAAATGATTATCCCTAAAATTTTGTATATAGCTATCATAAGTTATATAAATGCGATTTTAGAATGAAATCATCGTATAAATATAGTAAAAACAACATAAAAAAACAAAATAATGTCAGATAAAAAGTTCATGTATTTAAATTGTAAAAGCTTAAAAGTCATAAATAATTTATAAATTTATTCAAATTTTCTTTTCAAAAGAGATTAAACGAAAAAAAAAATCTTTGCTTTTTGGACAGAAATCAGCTTAAATATTGTCTATTGCCTAGAAACTGCGAGATAATTTCTATTAACTATTAATTAAACCTCTCCGAGCAATCACAGAACATTATTTCAATTTTTTAATATAGTCAGAACTTAGTTGTTAGCAACTGAGTAAAATTAAGTATTCCTCTTTTGAATTAGTCTATGGGTTATCTTAAAATATTCATTTGCGGCGGCGACTTTTGTTGGCTGTTTTCTGGACTATCGCCAAATATATAAATCTTATTTGCGATCCAATTTTTTCGATATTTTGTCTACTCCCCTCCCTATTTCAAGGGTCAGGATTCCAAATATGTAAGAAAATGTATATGCTTATTCAGAGAAAGTACGTTTTTGTGTCTAATTTTGTAACTTAATTAATAGTTAGCACTAATTTATTAGCATATTTGAGGTCTCCCCTTGGAACCATTAAGATTGACACTTAGTTCGTGAAAATCCGTTCATTGGAACGAAAGTTACTCAGGGTGCCGACTGTACAAATGCTCGATTTGCTAACGCTTATATTAACCGCTTCCCCTACAATTTAAAAAAAAAAAAAATGCAAAAAATCGACATATTTTTTTTATTTCATTAATAAATACAAGGAACTAAAACAAAACATAATACACAAGTTTTAAGTCGATATTTTAATTCACGTAAAAAATATTTATTTTACCATCAGTTTACTATCCCGAGTAATCTCGGCCAAATGAAAAAAAAATAAATATTAGTCTTTGTATGATAGTTTTTAAAACAAGAGACAACACAAAGTGAACACCTTAGTGATACACTATTTATTTTTTCTATGTAAATTCTTCAACCATCGTATATACAATCGCCCAAAACACGTTTGCAGTTCGATCCAACAGCAAAACCACCAAATAAAACTTGGGCAAATTTCCAATCACAGCAAATTACTTTTTTATTTATTTTTGTACAAACGTGATAAAACAAAACATACTGACAAATTCACATCCGAATTTTCTCGGGATAATGAATATTTGCAATATACCCGAGTTAACTCGGGATAATCAGGGAAGCGGTTTAAGCATGGGATGGATGTTCTTTTACAAGTGAACAGCTCTTGGTGTAGTTAGATCCAAGAGTTATGTATGGTTTGTTTAACGAACTTGAAATAATGATTCTAAACACCAAATTTGGATAGGTATTACACTACAGTTCTGGTATTATAGTTTAGAGAAGGATTTATTGACTATGAATGTCAATGAATGACTCAAAATGGTTTTGATAAATTAACTAGAATAAAAAATATATATTTTTGGGGTTAAAATTGAGATATGTTAAAAGACGTTGTTAAAAATGTTTATAAGAAAAAAAAAATGTTTTGTTGTAGTAAAATCTTACCTCTAGTGCAGGCATTAGAAGTAAGACGTTAACAGATTGAGTAACATCAGCTGCATGGCTACTATTGTGGTAAGGGACTTTTAGGTAATGATCTTCAAGATTCAATAAAAAATTTATCAGAGTCTTTGACGGAATTTTAAAAGTTTTACACAGCTCTCTGTTCTAGAAAGAAATATATTGATCTTTAATATCTATAAATGATAAATATTAGAAAGAAAAAAAAACATATATTACCCTGAATATTTTATAGGAAACTGCTGTAAGAGGATGACTATTTGAAAACTCAGCTACTTTGAATATGTCTAGTCCCCATCTTTCAGTATCTTCAAGTATCTGTAATAAAAACATGAATCGAAAACATGAGTGCAATAAAATGTTCACCTAAAACATGGATGCACCTGTGGGTGGTAAAAACTTTTATGTTTGATGATTGTTAAGGTGAGTTACAGACAACCTATGAAAAGGTGCCTCAACATAGAATCGAGTTAACACGTCTAATGTCTCGAGTAAACGTGTCAAGTGAATTGGAGTTATATGTTTTACATTACAGTACTCTCCCACCAGAATTATATCTGTGATAAAATTCGATGAACGGATACAACTAGTTGGTTCATTGCTGTTTTGTAAGAAGCTATATTAAGATCACCGCTTTTTTGAGTGCTGATCGTGAGAGCTGTATTAAGTTCACGGTCGTGATCGCTCCTATGTTGACATTAGCAGTCGAGTGTATACAGGCCGACGTTGGGTGTGATCGAGACTGAGAAGCAACAGAGCTAAGAGGACAATGTCGCAGTCACAAATCAACTGTTCATTGTGGACCATCCATCGAAGTAGGCGGCGTGTTCAAATCGTAGTGGACGTTTCTGCCAAGGTAGGCGTGTAGGCAAGGTAGGTTTCGGACATCACGTCCGATGGTCACCAATTTGGGGAGATAGTTACAGACAATGTCAACCTTCATCTATGAAAAGGTACCGCAACATAGAATCGAGTTAACATGTCTTATATACTGAAGAATTGGAATTTTATTTTTGAAGTGGTAGATACTACAATATTTCTAGAGTTCAAAAAAGCTAATTGAGGACGCCTCCATGACACCAGTTGCATACTTTTTCTTAGTAAGTCATGCAACAATGACCATTTGAGTATTTACTCAATAGAGCGTATATAGTGAAAATAATATTTAATGGCACTAATAATATGGCGATATGAAAACGGAGAAAATAAATGATCAACTCAATTTGAATGGCACTATTGATATGAGTATATGGGGAATACTTTGACTGAAATCAATTTGATTTAAATGTTTGATAAAAGCGATACATTGTGATGTTCATGTGGTTGAAACGTGCTTGTGTTGTCACGCAGTATAAATTTTGATCATTTTTTATATATCTATGTGCTTATACGAGGGTCTGGCCTTGGCAACAGTAAGTGTTGCTAGAGGCGACCGCAGACGATTTTAATCCAAAGTTTGATATTTTTAAACATAAATTCAGCAGACGATTTACCATTATAGCTTCATTTGTGTTGTTAGCAGTAAATTGAAAAGTTCTTCTCTTTCAAAAAATGGAATTGAATCGTGAACATTTTCGTGCCATTATTTTTCATAACTTTCGACGTGGATTGTCAAGACAAGAGTGCTTCGATAAACTTAATTCTTTATTCAGCGATAAAGCGCCATCCTACAGCACTGTAAAAAATTGGTATAACGAATTTAATCGTGGTCGATGTTCGATCCAGGACGAATCCCGTGCAGATAGTCCAAAATCCGTTGTTGTGCCAGAAAAGATCGATGCCGTGCGTGAACAGATAAAGCAAGATCGTCATGTAACATACCGTGAGATAGAGGCGTCTTTGGACATTAGTATGACTAGCATCAATAAAATATTGCATGAACATTTGAGCGTAAAAAAAAAAATTGTTCGCGTTGGATCCCGCATAATCTGACAAACGCTCAAAAAAAGGCTCGTGTCGATTGGTGCAAGGAAATGTTGGAAAAATACGTTCAAGGTACATCAAAGGCTGTGTATAACATCTACACAGGTGACGAATCATGGATCTATGCATATGAGCCGAAAACAAAACAGCAATCAACTGTATGGGTCTTCCAAGACGAGGCAAAACCAACAAAAGTTGTTCGAGGAAGAAGCACATCGAAACGAATGATTGCCTGTTTCTTCGGCATTAACGGTCATGTGGCAACAGTGGCGTTAGAGCAACGCAGGGCGGTCAATTCTGAATGGTACACGACCATTTGTTTGCCAGAAGTCATCGGAGAAATTCGAAAAAAGCAGAAGAACAGGCGAATCATTCTTCATCATGACAATGCGAGCTCTCACACATCGACTCAAACAAAGGCATTTCTGACGGAGCGAAAGATCGAACTGATGGATCATCCGCCGTACAGCCCTGATTTGGCACCCAATGACTTCTTCTTATTCCCACACATCAAAAATAAATTCCGTGGACAACGATTTTCGACCCCCGAAGAAGCGGTTGATGCATTCAAAACGCATGTTTTGGAGTTACCTCAATCGGACTGGAAAAAGTGCTTTGAAAATTGGTTCAAACGCATGCAAAAGTGTATTGATCATCATGGAGAATATTTTGAAAAACAATAAAACCAATTTCGATCCTTCATATTTGTTTTTTCATTATTAGGCCAGAAATATAAATAGCAAACCTCGTATACACTCTCTGGCCATGTTATTAGACGCACTAATAAGATTCTATGTAAAATTATAACTATCAGCTATATTGTTTTTACTCGGATGCATTTACGCTCCTGTTTCAATTGCTTAATATTGTAATGCAATACGTTCAAAATAAATACAAATAGGGAGTATATAAAAAATCTCCCGAATAAAAACCCATTACATGTATGTTTAAATATAAAAGTATCCGGTATAAACTAGCGCAAATCATGTAATTATTAAAAAAACTGCAGCGCGTCTCATAATTTGATCTAATTATTATAATATATTAACATAATACTCGATATAATAAATATTCTATATTTATATAATATATCGTCAAATGTATTCTATCGTCAAATTTATATTATATATGGTCTAATTTAACCAACTGATACACTAACGTAAACAAGTGCACAGTCTCATAAAGACAATAAAGCTGTAATTAAGATTTAATAATCTAGATTTTATATTTATATACTTTCTTCACTCTTGATGACTCGGGTAACGAGCCTTTTTATTAATTTCTTTTATTTTTTAAACAACCAGAAGGTTTCAACGATCCTCACCTGATGATGAACGGCACTCAACCGATACGACATAAAATGTCTAACACAATTTTCACTAACACAATAATAAAATCATATAATAATATTTTGAAAAAATTTTTCTCAGCTAAACTCTGATTATTTTTTGTGACAATTTAAATTTTATAGAATACTATCAAGTGATATATTAATAATGCGCGCAAAATTCTTAAAACTAATTATATACTTTTTTTTATTGCGTCATAATAAAGGAATAAAATAAATTGCAATTAAGCATTAATTTTTGGTAGCTTAAATTATTTAACAAGAAACTACTTCAAAGTCTTCTCATGTACTTATGAACTTATTCATTATTCAATAAACTAATAAAAATGCATAAAAATGTATTCCAAACAAACTAAGTGAAAATAAGACTAAGTCAAAATCAGAGGATAAAATAATTTCTTTTCTTTTTTATAATTATTTAAACGAAATTTTGTAAATACTATTCTTTTGTATTTGTTTCAAATTTCTGATTTAATTATAATCAATTTATATCAAGGACAATAATAAAAGGAAAAGGCTACGCAAAGTTTATTTATATGTATTGCTCAGTTTTTTATTATTACTGAGACTCAGACCAAAAAACAGGTCAAACTATCTAGTATTTATTTAATAAGGAGTATAAAACTTTTTTCAGTAGAGAAAATTAAAAAAGTTATTTTTAAGGATAATTTAACAAAATAAATATATATTCAAACAGTATTTCGAAAGGTTTAAAAATTGTTTAATTTTTTTACTTAGGAATTAATTTTAAAAGGAATTTGACTACAACAACACATGTGTTTCAACCATAGAAAATCTGATAGTCCAGCAATTTTTTAGTGCTGACAAAATTTAGAACAATTCTGTTCATCTATTTTGATCCATATTTACTACCATATAAAACTGATCGCAAAAGCTTAAAATGAAACAGCCTTTGTTAGTTTCGAGAGTAAAATTTTATTAGTTGACCTTTAATGAAGAATAGAAGAAAAAAAATTTCATTCTTATTAAAAGTTATTACCGTGTTTTAAGAATGAATGAGTTGGTTGTTGCTAAAATTATTGAAAACATCATTCAAGGTGTCACAATAAAAATATTTCCTTTTAAAATACAATCCTGAAAAAGATTCTAAAATTCTAGTTTCTTTATCTCGCAGATAAAATATCTGCGAGATAAAGCATGGATAACTTTCTAAAATTACATACACATATTTAGTTTTATTTCTTATTGCTTTTCTATTATATATGAGGCTGATTTTTGAAGGACAAATTTATTTTCACAATTTATTTTCCTATTAAAGCCTTTTATTTGTATGCACTATTTTATAATTTCGGACAATAAATAAATTGTTTGGTTGAAATTTGTTTATCATTAGTTAAGTTCTATCCCCTCCTTTTCAAAATACATACATGAATACGTTTCTCATTGCAAACTAACATTTTTCTCCAGAAATGCTTTCTTGTAAGCCGACACTCAGAAAAGAGAGAAATTTGACAAAAATAGAGTGTCAAGTATTCAAAGAGTGATTTGTCTTCTTTCCAGAACCGTGCAGAACTAGGAATTTTTCTTGTAACTGTTCCATACAATTAGCAAGTATTGGGCTGAGATACAGGAAATAGCCCCCTGCAGAGAAGTAAATCTCCCTCTTTCAAACCACTGACCCTCCATTTCACCATGCATTCACTACTCTAATTATTGCTATCTTCTTCTTCAAAGAATTTCTTTCAACATTTGCTTTCACCCTTTGAAAACTAACACATATTATCCTGTTGGCTCCAGGATACCTTCAGTGTATTATTGCTTCAAAAGAAAGCGCAAAATGAAATGTGTTACTTTTTTTTTCTGCACTTTACTAATAAAATGACTACAAAGGGCATATCATCTAGTAAAAGTAGATTTAATATAAAATTTTGAAGTAGTGTAAATAAAGAGAGCATATACAAGAGCACTTCAAATCTCCCACTCTTAAAGTCTAAAATAATTTTTGTGAAGTAGAATTTTTTCACTCAAATAATCACACACATTTCAAACTAATTGTTTAAAAAATTATTGATTTTTTCTGTTGCAAAATCTTTTAAACAAATATGTCTTACTGTTGTTGGAATTTCATGAAGTTTTTGCTTTTGTGATTTCTTAAATAATGTTTGCTTCTCCTTTTTATTGATCACTAATTGAAACTATTAAAAATGTGAGTGATTTTGTTTACATTATTCGTCCGAAATGAATATTCTGTGTTGAGCAGTATAGGCTAAATACCAAATATTTGTATGTTGCATCTCTAATTTAGTAGCAGCAATGGCTGTTTATTATTGAAATTTTAATTTTTTTAAATTATAATTTTACAGTGTTTAGCATAATCTTGTATCCATTTACAATTTAAAACTCCTTGAAATAGTCTTTTTTTCAATAGCAGGACCCTATTTGCACAAATTCACAAAATAAGACCCTGATTGAAAGAATGTGACTTAACACTTATTTTATATTCACAAATTACGAGTAATTTTTTCACAATTTTAAAAAAAACAGGACCTTTTACAAAATGTCTGGACAGACCCCTCATATTGATCTAATCAGTGAACGTAACATCGTTTCTTTTTAATAAAAGCATTTTATTGATTTTAGAGCAGAAGGATTTTAAATTAAGCTGTTGCCTGAAATTCATGAATAGCAGTTTCTGCAAAAGATTTTCTTCAATGTGTTATCATATTAATTACCACTATCATTTCTATTTTTAAAAATTTCTCAAGAGTACGTATAAGGAATTTTCTTAAGTAATCTTAGCTCTAGACCAGTTGTTCCCGAACTTTTTTTTGTCTCGTAGACCCCTTGAAATGTTTTTCGGGTGTGGGTAGATATTTATCCATAATATTATATTGGTTACGTTTATTGTTGGTTACGTTTTCACGCAACCAACAATAAATCTCCGTGATCTCGTGAGCAGAGAAAATAGGATTCTGAAAAATATTTTTTTTTCTTCTTACAAATTGAAACCTTACACGCAGAGAAAATGCTGCTAGTTTATAATAATTCACTTTCATGTATCAAAAAATAATAACTTTAATTTTAATAAAATTTTTACTTCTATAACTTATGTAGATATATTATAAGGTAGTATAATGTAAGTAAATAGTAGGTAGCATCAGTGTATGAAATGCCAAATTAAAGTCACGACCTGCCTATATGAGATCCACTATGGTTCACCCCCATTTTCATTTCATGAACCCCAATTTTTTTTCATATAGACCACTTTGGGAATGACTGCTCAAGACTTTCAATTCTCTATACATTCTAAAAATATCAGTTTAATTAAAAAAAATTGATTTTAAACATATCATAACAGTTATTTTATGCTTTATCCTCAGAAATAGCAAGCAAGCATCTTTTGTTGTAATATAAATATAAGTAAATGAATTGCACTCAATTTTTTATTTCATTCATAACCATCAAAAAAATTTCCTAAATTTTAAATTGAGCAATTTAAATATGGAAAAATAACTTAAGACTTGCATTATTTAATATTATGAATATGTATGAATGGTTTTTCTTCATTAAACTCATAACTTACACTTTTAAAAGTTATTATCAGTAATGCAATTAAATGGGGGTGACTATATAAGGATATCAGCTAAAAAAAAATTAGCAATTCTTTTTTATTGATAGCGCATGTGTTATAAAATTAAAAATGATGCAAAAAATTTATCGATAAAGAGCAAGCAGTGAAGAAATAGGGGAAAAAAAAGCAAATGAACTTTCTTTTTCTTTCTAAAAAAGGCTGTAAATGTGATCGACACTACACCAGTTAACGAATCCTTAATGGAAGAACAAAATTTTCTAGGGCGAGAAATTTAAAAAGTTTTATTCAGACTTCAATAATCAAGTTTTAAAAATTTTTTAACAATGGTTATCAAGCCATTGAAATATTTACCCCGACCTACCCCAATTTAGGGGCATATGGGTAAAAAGGGGGTACGGGTATGGTTATCAAGCCATGTCATCTTTCATATTTTCGGGATCGGTTATATTTTTCGGATTCTGCATGGAAGTACTATCTACAAGCAACAAGGAAATTTATTTGGTACACAAAGAGTTAAAAAGCTTCAATTTTATAAAAAAATGTGAAAAAAAAGGAATGAACTAATAGTAATACTAGTCAGAATTACACTTAGCTACATTTTGAATATTGATGATGAAATTATATTCTAAACGATGTACTTTCCAAATCAGAGATGTAACTTAAAATGAAGATAATGATAATGGTTTAGATTAAATAAAAGAAAAAAGATTGCCACTGTGCAAGATTGAAAACTATAGAAAATTAAAGGATTTTAATAGAAATTATATACGCTATGTATAGTGATAATAATCACTAAATAAATAAAAATTTAATAATAAAAATTAAAGAAACATAAACTTCACAATATTGTTTTCAAATTTAATATTTTTATTTCATTTATTACGAGTTTTTTTTTCTTACTCTAAGAAAAAGTTGAATGATAGTGTTCTAATAATAAACTGAGAAAGGCGAAAACGAAACACAGTTATCATTTAAATATAAATCCTAAAAAGGTTGAAAAAATTCTGGAAACAAACATAGCTTTACACAAGTATTCAAAAAAGATAGTTGTAGAGTGAACTACTTAATGGGTTTCATCAATCAAACTGTCAATATCCTGACTGACCACATAGAGCGTGAAAAATTCTCATAACAGCAAACGTAAAAAAAGGGGGTAGGCATTCCCTTTGTCTGACCCTCGCCCTTTTAAGGTACATCTCTGGTAAATATGCTTGCCCTTTTAAGAGTAAAACTATTATAAGTAAGCGCCATCAAGAGGGTTAAAAATATATTTGATATTTTTTTCTGGGTTCTCATGTAGAAAACTTATCAAGTTTGGATTCGTTTGAAAGGTTTAATTCAGAAAACCTTTTTGATGCAATTTTTAGTCTTTAAATAAATGGTGGATTATAAAATGAAGGGTTTCATTTCCAATAAAACTAAAAGTATATTTTTTAATACAAAAACCCCTATGCAAGGTGATGATGGGCGCACTAAAACATGTATATTTTATACAGACTTGTTCAGCACCAAAAAATGTTCTTCCTAGAATTGTTCAAAATTAGGGTCCATTATGACCTCCAGAATCTATTGGATGCGATTTTTGTTGGCTCTCCAGATTTATCTAGCTTGAGTTTCTTTATATGGGAGCATCTACAACTCACTTGAGGACTCAATGTAGCGCCTTTTCAATATGCTCGCTCGAAAACATGTCGGCAAATATTTATTATTATGCAATGCAATGCGCTCATTAGGTAAATAAACGAATTTTTCCCATCGTGTCATTTTTTTTTGCGTTCATGTCATAACATGTCACTTTAGGTCCTACATTCCTTTATGAAATGTACATGTTTAAGTCTGCTCAAGTTTATCCCACGATCGTGTATAAATTTTGTTTCTTTTTTTTTTTCAATGGCAGGCACTGAATTTGAATCTTTGCCTATGAAGATGCCAAAATTGTTGCTCATTTCGCGTTACCCAGTGGGAACCTGTGAACCAAAGTCACGGAGGCGAACAACGTTGCCCACGCCACACTGCCACAAACCCGTTTATAGGGTGGCCCACATTCACACACACACACACAACAGAGGGCAGCACCAAGAGAGAGAAACATCCATGCCCAGAGCGGGATTCGAACCCGCAGCCAATGGCTTCGCAGTCAGGCGCGCTAACCACTCAGCCACCTGGCCGGCATCGTGTATAAATTATTTTAATGCATTTCATATATGTTTTCAAAAATAGTGTAAATATTAGGTTTTGCAAACAAATATTTAAATGAAATTCAAAATCCGATTAATTCTTATGTAATAATAAAGTTTCGTTATGGTAGAATTAGTTCAGGCAATAGAACTATTGTATATCTTGTTTATCATACATTTTATATAACTTCTTAATTTTTACTCAATTTGGAACAACTGTCATGTGAATTTTCTTATCCTCTCATCAATTTATTCCCTGATATTTCATTATTTCATATTCATTCCCTGATATTTCCTGATATTATGTCCTTCAATTCCTCTCCACTTTACTAATAAACATAATTTTCTAAAACACTGTTCTAAAATCACGAAATTTAGGGACACTCTTATAATGTTCATTTTTCATACAAATAAAGTTTCCCTAAATTTTATATTTGTTCTAATAACCCCCTTCAAGTGTCCTAAAATCATAATGTGAAACAGTATTTTTATAATTAACTGCCATTTAAAAAATAATTTTTTTTAAGAAATTAAAATTTGGAATATGACTCTTAACATTCAAAACTTACATGTGAAGAAAAAATCTTACAGAGTAAAAGAATTGGGAACAAAAAAATTATAATTGCTTTACAAAATTACAATCTCCTCTGTATTCAAGAAATTTTTTATACAATTATCTGTGTAATGATTTAAGCTTGAATGTCTTTGAAAACTTGATAGCATAGGGTAACATATTCATTATAACCAACATTGGATATTATTATTAGAGAAACGAAACTTGCTAAATTCTTTTTACTTTGCTAGATGGTCATTTTTTTTAAACTTTTGATCGAATTTTTAATATTTAGAAAATGTTTTTTATTTAGAAAAAATATAAAACGGAGAAACTTTCCAACTTTTCTTTTCATGAAAAAGAAAGATCAAAAATCGTGATTTTAAGAAAGTTCTTAAGGAAATTATGCTCAATAGAATGTGGGGGGTGGGGATTAAGGGGTCAGAGTCTGGAATTGAATTGATGAGGGGATAGGAAAACTCACATGAGTATTGTCAGAAATCTAAATCAAATAAAAATTTTACAAGATCGGCAAAAAGTCAAAAATGGGGAAGACTCTAAAAATTATGATTTTTGAGAAGGCTTAGAAAAAAGTATGGTTAGTTTCGGGAGTTGTAGAGTTCTCTCTTCAGGTGGAAAAATATTTTTTATATGTAACTAGATTGCACAATAGAATTTTTTATTAATTTCAAATCTCTATTAATACTTCTCTTCGATTTTTCTCCGTTAAAGTACTGCAAGAGACGTCATTCCAATGCTATAGCCATTGTTCCCATGCTTGGTAATTTTAAACTTGTAGCAAATTTTCTCTAGTTTTCAAATATACTATCAGAAATTTTCTATCTTGCACTAAAAAAGTATTAGCAAAATCTGGATTTTTCCTAGAAATAAAATATTGAACGTATTTCCCGAAAACATTTTGGTGGCAAAAGGAAAAAATTCGTGTTCTGCACCGAAAAAAAGTGCAAAAAAAAAAGGTAAAATTTTTTCAGGTGAAATTGCCTAGATTAAATATTTAAAACAATAAATGAAAATGTAGCATAAAAGTTAATATATTGTGAGTTGTTGTTAAACCAAGGTGTAATATTTCGCCATGAAGGAAATGAATGTTTTAGAAGAAGTGGCAAGAGAGAGACCTTTTCCGAAATGAGTTTACAGTTCAAAATATATGAACGTTTTTTTCCAATTTTATTAAAAAAAAAAAAAAAAAAAAAGGGTAAAAATTATAATAAATATGCTTAATCCTATAACTTAGATATTGCTCCTAAGAACAATCCAGGCTTGCAAGACAGCGAAATTTTTTTTAAAAAAAAGTCGGACCGGCTGGGTTTTATTTAAAAAAAACAGACTTTCTTATAAAAGTTTTTATGAAATTTAATTATTTTTTTAAAATTTGTACACATTAAACATTACAATTTAAGTTTATCACCTATGTTTTATGATGATTTACTATAACTCAGAATTAAAATCTTATAGGAGTTACTTAAAGTTTTATGTGTTTATTATTTTTACAATTTACAAAAACTAAAGTTAAAATGCTAATTTGATATACATATAATACATAGATATCAATGTCTGTTATATATATGCTACGGCGAATGACCGAAATCGGTGGTTGTTGACTTTCACCGATGAATGTCGACAAACACCAAATACGTCGGTGAAAGATCGAATATTTCATTACATTCTTGTACATTCGGATCCCCACCGGTGCATGTCGAACTGCCCCGTTTACATTTGCCCGGTATACCCTACACTGATGTTTTTTTAAGGTTAAGTGCCACTGCCCGGTATACATTTGCCCGGTATACCCTACACTGATGTTTTTTTTAAGGTCAAGTGCCATTGCCCGGTATATATTTGCCTGATACTCCAAACACTGATGTTTCTTCTAATCTATCGTCAGTTCATGCGATTTTGCGATGCAATAAGATCATTCAGAGGTTTCTCAAATCGACGCAATAAATTACGAAACAAGTATTTTGAACACCCACGCTGGAAAATTCAGCAATAAGTTTGTAACTTGTATTGATTACTTTAGTTGTCATTTCTAATAACTTCATAAAATTTCATAACCCTAGAGTAAATAATTTTGAAGATATGAACTTTTTTTATCTTTCTTTTTTTATAAAAAACGATGTTTTTTGCCTTACGTTTTATAGCTATAACTTTATAAATCTTCAATGGAATCAAATAATATTTTTGAAGCAATTTAAAATTAATTACAAAATTATTTATTCAAAATTATAAAAAACTACGCCAGATATAAGTATTTTAGTTAATTCTTTTATACTGCGTAGAAAAAAGTAAAAAAAAAAAAATTCTTAAATTTTTAGTGAATCGTATTTAGCAACTAACTTAAAAACTTAAATTTAAATATCTTAAAAAGTTTCAAGCTAAGTAGTCTTTGTTCTTTTTGAAAGAAAGCTCAAAATGATCAGGGGTTTTCATGAAAGTGCAGAAACTAGTTAGAAAATTGCTTAGAACTTTTCTAATTTTTGAAGGTATTCAATTCAAACTTTTTTCATTTGTTGCCAAATACGATTGATTCACTACAAACTTAAGAAAAATATTTTAAATTTTTTTCTCGCACAGCACTGTATAAAAGAACAATCTTGAATACTTATATCTTGAGCAGTTTATATAAATAAAATTTTATGTAAATTTTAAAATTTTATATAAATAGTTTTCTTATTAATTTCAAATTGCTCCAAAAATATTGTTTAATTCGACTGAATATTTATAAAGTTATAGCAAAAAACTCTTAAGACAAAAATTAGTTTTTTATAAAAATGTCCTAAAAATTATCTTTTATAAAAATCTTCCCATAAATATTTATTCTAGATTTACGAAATTTTATGCAATTATTTCAATTTTCAACTCAAGTAATCGATACACCTTACAAGTTTATTGCTTGATTTTCAGGCATTGGGGTGTCCAAAAATATTTGTTTTCTTTTGTAATTTATCGTCGCTTCTCAAACCTCTGAAAGTTTTAAATCCTATTGCTAAATATGAATCAAACAGCTTTAAAGTTATTAAATAATCCTTTAAGTATTTCTTGAGGAATGTGTCTCTTCCATTATTGTAGGGTTAGACGCCTTATAAGCTGCTATGTGAAATTTTAATTATCAGGTGATACTATACAGCTTTATTGTTTTTATGAGACTGGAACCGGTTTGCAATTGTTTACGTTCGTATATCAATTGGTTAAATTAGACGATAGGATAAATTAAAAGATATATTATATAAGTATAGAATATTTATTATATCAAGCATTATATTAGTATATTATAATAATTAGATCAAATTATTAGACGCACTGTGGTTTTTTAATAATTACATGATTTGCACGAGTTTATACGCGATACTTTTTATTTAAACATACTTGTAATGGGTTTTTATACGGAATATTTTTTTATATACTTATATACTTCTTTCTTTTTAACGCATTACAATATTAACCAATTGATAGAGCAGCGTAGACAAATACATCCGAGTAAAAACAATACAGCTTCATAGATAATTAGAATGTTATAGTGTCCAGGGTTCAATAGGCAAACAAAAATATTACCAATCCTAATTCTTCCTCCATTGGAGTATCTACACCATATTTTGGTAATATACTGAAACTATTGCTATGACAAACAGTTTTCTTAATTCCTGAAATTCTAGACATCGCTTGACCGGCTCGACCTTTTGATTTTGGTAATGGTGCAAAGGTTATTTCTTCTGTTCCTTCTTCATCTTCTTCTTTAAGAGTATCAAGATCAAATTCTTGTTTTTTATCTATTCAAAATAATCATTCCTTTATTGTCACTAAAAAGGTATAGTTTTCAATAGAAGGATAAAAATGATATTTACCATTGATTTCTTTACCCAAAAACGTACTACAAATATAATCTGATATTTGGCTTCCAGATTTGGATTCGGAAGAAAAGTGACTTAGTTCTTTATTCAGCATTTTCTTAAACTGGAAACAGAAATCATTTGGTTTTTAATACATTAGAGTTATTAAATGAAGGAACGTTATAGAACAAATTTATGTTGCACAGTAGGAATGCCTATCTTCCTTCTTTGGGATTTGTCAGATTTCAATGGCATTTAACTCAAATAATATCATTCAGTACACAACTCTTTTATTTTCTTCCACTACGGTAGATAATTTAACCTTTTTTATTAATAGAGATTAAAAAACATTAATTTAATTTGCAATACCAAGGATTTTTTATTTCAAGCAAAATCATATCAACCACTTCCCTGATTATCCCGAGTTAACTCGGGTACGTATACATTTCAAATATTATCAAAAACTCGTGTGTAGCAGAATTTGTCAGTACATTTTGTTTTATCACGTTTTTACTCGGTCGGAAGCAAAAAACATTATCTGCTGCGATTGAAAGTTTGCCAAGTTTTATTTGAGAGTTTTACTGTTGGACTGTGGGACAGCACACGTGTTTCGTGCGATTGTATATAGGATAATTCCTGAACTTACATAGCAATAAGAGTTAAAAAAAAAAAAAAATTGCGTATTCCTTCACTGACGTTTGAAAAGTTTCACTTTGTGTCGTCCCTGTTTTAAAAACTATCATACGAAGACTAATATATATACATATATATATATATATATATATATATATATATATATATATATATATATATATATTTATTTATTTATTTATTTATTTATTTATTTTTTTCATTTGCCCGAGATAATTCGGGATAGTAAATTGTTAGTAAATTAAATGTTTCTTACATATAAAAAAAAAAAAAAAAATCCAACTTAAAACTTGTGTATTATGTTTTGTTTTAGTTCCTTGTATTTATTAATAAACTTAGAAACATATGCTGAGTTTTTGCATTTTTTTTTTCTCAAAATGGTAAGGGAAGTGGTTAATAATCTGATATAAATACTATTCGTAACCCGGGCGTGATTTCGTCGACTAGCAAGTAGCAAATTGCTAGTTAAAAAAACCATTTGCTAGTTACAGAAAAACGCAGTATCAAAAATTTCTAGTATTTTCTGATGATCTGGATTTTTTACCATTCTTCCGTCTTTTTTCGTCCCACAGTGGACTGATCGTAAAGACAAGGTTTCTAGTAGAACACCGAAGTCAAGCATCACTGGCTGCGGTCAGTTAAGTGGGTGACCACTTTGATCAGCCTACGTAGGGATCGATTCTCGTTAAACTGTTCTACCACAAAGTGCTCAACTTCACACACAGATCGTCATGCTACCGGAGGCTTTGCAGTGGATCAAAATTGTGATGGACTGTCTTTGGATCATTCTCGGGAATGTTTCCCAGACAATCGCTCATTACCCATTCTGGAGTTTTAGTGCGACGTAAATAAAATACCTACCTACCGTCTTTTTTCACGTGATTTTTCAAGTGCTGATATTTTTTATACAATGTAACTACGTCACGCGAATTTCGAATTACAGTTATAAATTTTTGATACTCTCGATTAATGAAGATTTAATCGTTTTTTCGGTGATCTCCACTAGATTTTTTCTACAACGATATTATTAATACGATGATATTGCGATATGCGAAGTTGGAATTTGAGTAATCACTTTATAATGCGCATGATTCGCGCCATTCTATCGTTGATCCACGTCGTTTTTTAGTCATTGTTTTGAGCTATTTTTCGTTTTTATGGCATTTTAATATTGTCATTCAAATTCCGGTATTTTTAATATAATTTCATTTCGATACCCGAATTTTAAATTTGAGTAATCAATTTTTGACGAGCTTTATCCGCGATTATTCCATTATTTATCCATATAATTTTCCGATAATTTTCTGGGCAGTTATTTTTCGTTTTAACGTTTTTGCATGGTTTTACAACTAATGATATTTTTAATACGATACTTAAATTTCAAATTTGACTAATAGCTTTTAGACGCTCTCAATTCTGGATTATGCCGTCGTAAATCAATGTAATTTTCTAACCCTTTTCTCAGCAGTTACCTAGTTTCTTTTCCTTACGGTCCTGCAATTTCTACATCATTTTTAAAATCCTTTATTTTAAATACGATATTATTAATATCGAAATATTTAGAATCACGCATTTCAAACTTTCATACGATTATAAATGTTTAATATTTATTATTCAGTGATCGTTAAATTGCAATAAGTCACACAGCAATGATTATGCTAAATTCTCTGCATCACATTGTATTGTGATATTCTTTTAAATATATCTATGCGAACGCTGATTTTGCTAGTCAAATTATTAACACTAGCAAGCCTTGCTACTGGTTTTTAAAAATGAAATCATGCCCGGCTTGTAACTTAAATTTAGGTTGTAAACACATCAATAAAGTTACATCAACAATGTTGTATCTTGGTTTGTATCTCAAATGGAACAATTAAGAGTTTTAATCTAAATTTTTTTCATGTAAAATACAAAGTTATCAAATCTTTCAACAAAAAATAAGCCCTTTTAATTATTTTTTTATGTACTCAAAAATATTTTTCAGCATTATATACATTAAGAAACTGCAAAATAATTTTTAAAGACTTCACATGATCCTGATAAAGTAATTAGTTTTTGACAAAGAACTCATTTTTTGCCATTATTCGTCATTAAAAAATGATCTAGAGATTTTTCGGTTCGATTTCAGAGAGTGGAAAATGAAGCTTGAAATTGAGAATATCTTGCAAACTGCACACGAGAGTGCAATAATCTCACCGAGGTCAGTTTGCACATGCAGACCAGCAAGTATTTCATTAAACCTGTAAAATGATTGCCGCTTTCATATGCTATGAACTGACAGTACACTGAAACAGATCGTGGTTGAATGAATTATGAAAAAGTTGAAAAGCTCGTTTTTCCATAATACGTGGCGAGAATTGTCATGGTAAGGAAAAAAAAAATCTCATTTTCGAAAATTAAGCACTTTTTAAAAACACCCAATGAAAAAAGTACCTTTAAGAGCTTTTGAAAAACGAAAATCTAAAATAAGCACTTTTAAGCAATTTTTAAAAACGCTACGCACCCTTTCAAATGGGCCTTCGCAAATATAGTATGGTTTGAAAATAGGAAACAAAAGACTCGATGGATAACAAACAAATAAATCGATAGCTGATTGCAATGCAATAAATATTAGCCATTTCTTACGTTTTACCATTCTTCCAATTCTCTATAAAATGCGTCTTTTTTTTAAAAAAAAAAGAAAGAAAAAGTCAATTTTAGAATTTTATTTTCCTCCTAACAAAGTCTTATTTATTTAGATATGAATAAAAATAGTGCAAATCCATGAAGAGCCTATCTCATATCTTAATGAAAATATCTTACATAAATAACAATTTATGCTCTTTGTTTTCCAAATCATTTTATGATTGTTTCAATAGCGCAATCCTTTTTCGTTTTTAATCTGCGTGCGTCTGTTTTATTGTGAAACCCGCTCTTTTCGCGTTCATGATTTCATTTCAGTTTTTCTGTGATGTTTAATTGTTCATTAAGAACTGAGTTAACAAATGGCGTTAGTTGCGCATATTTCTGCAAAATATACAAGCATGTTTTGTAGCATTTTGATAACACTTTTCAAAGTGTGTTGTTTGTTGTCATAAAAAAAGTGTTAACTAGTAAGACATTTTGAAAAAAAAAAAAAAAAAAGTGAATTTGGTGCAATGCGAGGTGATACTTTATTTCGGGTATTGTTTCGAAGTTTATCATACTAAATTTCATATATAAAAAATGTTCTGTAAGTATTTTGCATATTTTCATTAGTAATACAGTTTACTACCTTTCATAAAATAAATTGTATTTAATAAATTTCATATTCAATAAAATAAATCATAATTTAAACAAGATTAATTTTTAAAACTTCACTTTTCTAGCAACCTTTTTTGTTATCTAACTCAATATTAAAAAACATATTTTATAAATAAATTTTAGTGTCTAATTTAACTCTTAAATAATATAAGTTGATTTGAGATACGCAATAAAAAATACGCAGTTTTTAATAGTTTTTGATAAAGAAAAATATGCAGCGAGAGGGTTAACATACACTATTTACAAATGATACTCATACAAAAATTTATCTCCTAATGCAAATTTTTTTTCGCTCGTCACGCTTTGATTGCATTTTCCCTTAAATTTTAATTGGCCAAATTTTTTACTTTATCTTTGACAAGTAATCAAAAATATTAAGATTGGTGAAACACTCTGTTATATTGTCTTTGATCTTTGTATGATATACAGCATGTATTCCTGTATGACTTCAAAAAATTATTTAAATCGAGAAATGAAATTTGTGTCATTTATTTTCTCTTTTAAATATTGTTGATGCGTTTATAATAAATTG